>OX451409.1:3534321-3899600 GCA_949629135.1 Eremobia ochroleuca | reverse complement strand
TTGAGGCCAACGAGTGCTGGCAGTGTTGTTACATGAAGTTTAGTTGAGCAAATCAGTTTTTTGTGTTTAAATATCGATTCCCATCACGTTTGTGAAGTGTACAGGAACAAAAACACATTTTTGAACTCATGTTTCAAGCGACAGAACAAACTGAGGGGCTTGTGGCTAAGTAATAACAGCCGCACAGGTCAATCGATCAGGTTAAGCTACGCTTGCCGCGGTAGGTTTGTGGATGGGTGACCATCTGTACATACCGAGACCCCTCCCTGCCTCGGAAAACACGTTAAGCCGTTAGTCCCGGCTGTCATTCGTAGATCTTTGACAGTCGTTACGGGTAGTCAGAAGCCCGAAAGTCTGACAACCAGTCTTACCTAGGGGTATCGTATTACCCAGTAACTGGGTTGTGGAGGTCAGATAGGCAGTCGCTCCATGTAGAATACTGGTATTCAGCTGCATCCGGTTAGACTGGAAGCCGACCCCAACATAGTTGGGAAAAGGCTAGGCAGATGATGATCAAAAAGATAAATAAATAAAATACAAAAATCTATTAAAACCAAATGACATGATTTGATGAGCCGGTAGGTTATTTGGATCTTGGATGTCCCATTAACCACAACAATGAAGGATCAATGGAAAGAACCTATGACAGCGACGCCCAACAGACGTAGGTACGTCTGCTACATCACGATTTCACTAGTAACCAAGTATTTATATTCGTTTACAATTGAACGCACGTCACATGTGGTCAGAACAATGAAAAATAGGAAAATAATAACTAAGATTTAAATAAAGCATTAATGTTATATAGGTATGCATTTTTTTCCTGTAGGAAAACCACATTATACACACATTGCATTAGATTAAAATTGTGTTGATGATGTAGTTTGGTATGACGTATGCAGCTTTGATTAATTATATATAAGTAAACTGGGATAGATATGTAGGCTCAGATAGGTAGTCGCTCCATGTAATGGGGGGGGGGGGGTCTGAATGGTGATTACGTCAGCAGTATTTATTTCTTCACTATTTCGGATTTTCTACAAAATGTAGTCAATTTTGTTTTGAACACATATTATTATGGCAACCCTACTTGTCTATGCTTGAAAACGAAACGCATTTTCAGGGATTCCCGGAAATTATTAAATAAATAGTTATAAGAGCAGCAGGCTCATCAATGAATAAAGAAACCACAACACAATGAAAAATGCATTTACCTACCAATGTTTACGTAAGAAGGGGGGGGGGGGGTAATAGATTTGATTACTTTTGCTGACGAGGGGGAGGGGGGGGGGTTAATAATTGCAAAAAATCTGCTTACGTAATACTTGAATGGCCCTTAACCTAAAATTCACTAAAAGAGCTATTGTTTAGTGAAAAAGTTGGCCTAATCGGTATTTTTTTATCTAGCCTACCGTGTCCCACTGCTGAGCAAAGTTCTCCCCCAAATCCTTCCAGGCATCCCTTTCTAGAGCCACCTCGATCCAACCCTGGCGGTACGCATCTAGTTCGTCTCGCCACCTCTTCCTGGTTCACCCTCGGCGGCGCCATCCATCCTCAGGCACCCACTGTGTGGAGACTGTTGCCCAGCGGTCACTTTGCACGCGGCCGATGTGACCTGCCCAATCCCATTTCACCTTAGCGGCGTTTTTGCCTACGCCTAGGATCCCAATTTTGGAGCAAACCAATTCCTAACCAATACAATCGATATTATAGGTTAGTAAAATTGTATACTTTTCATAAAATAAGTAAATAAGTTTTCATTAAGGTGTTTATGTTTAAACGGTTCACGAAACCAAAAATCACATAAGAAACAAAGCATTTTTATTACTGTAAGTACCTATATCAATTTCAACGTCAGACGACTTAGTACTAGATAGTATTTCTTCTCACAAAGATGTAGGTCGCTCCACCTCTCATCTAGGTACAGTGTCCAAGATAAAATGCTGAAAAGGAAGTTCAGTTTTTACCGCATTTGTATTGTAACGTCTATTCATCGTAATAAACCCAATTTTTTAGGGTTCCGTACCCAAAGGGTGAAAAGGAACCCTATTACTCCCGCTCCGCTATCCGTCCGTCCGTCTGTCACCAGGCTGTATCTCATGAACCGTGATAGTTAGACAGTTGAAATTTTCACAAATGATGCATTTCTGTTGCCGCTATAACATCAAATACTAAAAAAACAGAATAAAGTAAATATTTAAGGGGGCTCCCATACAACAGACATGATTTTTTTGCCGTTTTTATAGATAACGGTACGGAACCCTTCGCGCGCGAATCCGACTCGCGCTTGGCCGGTTTTTTTATGTTTTTGTGAATTCGGGACTTTATGGGTCTTCAATTCATTCAAAAATTCCATAGAGAAAAGGATGTTCAGTTTTTCCCGAATTTGAACATTTTTCGGAAAGCTTTCCCAGTTTTGTATCCAGAAAAACCGTAGGAGTATATCAAAATTGCTTCCGCTGTTATCAAGTGATGCGCTTAGCAGCGACCAGCATTTCATTTTTATTTGCAATACAATACAATTTCAACATGTAGGTACAACATTTTATGCGTCACCGTAAAATGGACAACAGTTTTTCGAAATTAGTTGGTGTTAGAGAGGGTAGATTTTTTTCTATCTTTCCTACGCCTAGACTAGGGTTGGTATTAATAAGTTAAAAATGAGAAAAGTAGAACTATTTGAGCCTCAACTTAATATTACTAACCCCTAATCATATGCCCATCAATGTGGTAACCGCACAATCACCATGTGTGATTGTCCACAAAACGAGCAACATACAATACCTGGGGGTAGTAATGGACGACACACTCTTTTAAAAAACATATTGAAAGCCTAGTAAAATTAGTGCGCAAACTAATATATGTTATTAAAAAATTGCGAACAGTAGCCGATTCAAAATTAATCACACAAGTTTATTTGGCCCTATGTCAATCTATAAGTCAATACTGTATCACTTCTTGGGGTGGTGCACCAAAAACTACTTTGCTTCCCCTTGAAAGAGCTCAGAGAGCAATTTTAAAGGTAGCAAACTTCCATCCCTTCTTTTTTCCCACAGATCTGCTATATAAATCCTGCAATGTAGTAACCATTCGCCAGCTTTTCATTATGCAATTAGTATTAAAACAGCACACCATGCTTGCCTACAATGCCGACAACACTAACAAGAGACGGAATGATCTTTATGCATATCTAATGCAACCTCAAAGCATGTCTTTGTAGAAAGATTTTTAACATTCTTAGGCCCATTCCTGTACAATACATTAAATAGAAAACTATGTACCTATCTATAAACTAAATTACTATAACTGTAGAAAAAATATACTTAAGTATTTACTAACCCTCGACTATGCACAGAAAGAAGACCTTATTGTCTGCAAATAGAACTGCTAACATGCTATTTTACTTTTATTTATCTAAGTTTTAATTTAGTTTTTACGTTAAACTCAGTGTTAATTTATTGCATTAAGTATTCATGCACTTTCTAGTCTGAAGCACAGGTTCAACCTAGTTCAGGCAAATTAGCAACTGTACGCTATTGTTATTGTTAAGGTATTAATTGTAAATGTATCCCCTTTTTATAAATAAACGATTTTATTATTATTAACTTCTTTTACATCTTTTTTTTTCTCATAATGTAAGGTATTTTTTCTTACACGATATTTAGGGCCCCATATTTAGGTGATGTGTTTTTAAAGGAACCCTTCCTCTTATTACATCATCCTGATTTAAGGAAAGGGTCCCTGAATATGCCTAGCACAGGCAACTGAAGGAACACGGGTGGGTTTTAGTCAGTAAAAGTCTGACACGAGAGAGGGAAGTTATTTGATAATTTCCGACCCAAAAAAAAGGGGTGCCTGAATATCCAGTAGTTTAATAAGGCTTTTACCCCTTCCCTTCGAGGATTGCAGACGTGATATTATGTTATGTGTTAAATATCATCATAATCTGCCTTTTCCCAACTATTTTGGGGTCAGCTTCCAGTCCAACCGGACGCAGCTGAATACCAGTATTTAACATGTGTTAAATACAATACAACACAATTTTACAAAGTGGAACATAAGCAAATAAGCATATGAACATATCCAACCCGTTTATCTAAGCAGAAGACACTTGCTGTTCCAAGAGCAACAAACTACTTTGGTAAGCGCACAAGAAGGTACAGACGCCAGCACATCTAGCTCTACAATCTGTCAAATTTCTTAAATAGATTTTCAACTTTTTCACTAAAGTATACTTAAGGTTCAAAGTGGGTTGGGAAAATTTTACAGTTTCGGGTAGTATGTTGTGTTTACTGTCTAAATTTTCTATTTTTCGAAAAATCTAATGAGAAAAATCCAAAGTCAAACTTTTATTTATTAAAAAGGCGGACTTAATGCCCGAGTCATTTTCTACCTAGGTATTCAGAGAAAAAATATAGCAGGTGCAATAAACGGGATAAATAGCTTGGAAATTACTATAAAATACAAGAATAAATACTAATACATAGATACACACATCATCACATTCTTCATATTATTCATCGTTATATTTTCTTTGCTCCTGTTTCATGTTTATTACTATATATGTATATATTTATTTAGATTAATATAATGTACAGAAGCCAGCACATCAAGATACCCGAAACTGTCAGATTTTCCCAATCAACTTTGAACCTTATGCTATAGCACTAAATTTGAAAATCGATTAAAGAAATCTGACAGATTGTAGTAGCTTGATGTGCTGGCGTCTGTACTTTATTTATGTATTTATTGTATTATGCAAATGGTACACCACAGTCTACCTACAGTATTTGTCTCTCCTTCCCCTTTTTAATCCATCCAAAGGTTGTCTTTAAAAGATCGCTCTCAGCGATGAGCCCGCCCATTGTGTTACTCTTTGTAAAATTTATACACACCGCGCCACATGAATAAGACCAGAATATTTTTTTTGCTATTTAGGATATGAGACAAAATAAATATATAAGAATGATAAGTATAAACGTCTTTAGCCACAAAAAGTTTAACTATAAACCATCGAACTTCTTAAATACTCAGTGATCGCTTTTGACAATATTGGTGGCAATTATGATGCGTCACTTGAATAAGACCATTAAATAAAACACAAAAACTTCAGTTAAGAATACTATTATAAAATAAAAAAAATGAAAAAGTAATTAAGGTTTTTCCCCTTCTGTTGAATTAAATTAAAAATCCGAGATGGCATTGAATCATAAAGACTTTTTATGTATTTAATCGGCAGTTTGCTCCAACACTTTTTATACCCTTTTCGAGATTTTGCTTGTTGTTATATTGTTTGCCATTCTTATAAAGTTCACGTGACAGCCATCCCCACACATTTTCTATGAAGTCAGGGGAAAGTGATGGCCAGTCAAGAACATCATCATGGTCTTATTCATGTGACGCGGTGCGTATATTATGTCTGTAATTTATATGGTGTACATAAGAAACATTCTATTGTATTGTTATATTCTATTGTTGTTGTATTGTATTGTATTCTACATAAATACAGAAATATAATAGAATATTCTATTCTTTTACCTAGTGGCAACCCTACGAGAGACCCGTCAGCAGTGCAAGGCAGACTGATAAACGACCCGAATGAGGAAAAAAACAACATTTGTTATACCGTCGCTGGCTTGACACCCCTTGAAACCTCACCTGCAGGTTCCCAAGAATGTTTTGATGAGAGGAATTTTTAGGTGGTTGTTATGATGTTAACGTGCTTTCAGAGTTTTCCGACGCACGGAGGGGTCTCGATATACTGGATGATTTTTTTTTACAGTCTCCAAATTTTTACACCCATGAATATGAACAACTTTCACTATGGGACCAACTCTGAGATCACGAAAAAAAAATCAGCAGTTTCGTACATTTTGGTCAAGTAGGTAGGTATTGAACTTTTGCATTAAACAGCAGAATTTTTTATTTCAGTGTTGGTCCCAAGATGAAAGTTGTTCATATTCATGGGTAGAACACCCTGTAATAATTTGGAGACGGTAAAAAAATCATGAAGTATGTACAGGGTCAAATTAAATTAGCTAGCCAAACTCCACAGACGTGATGGACCAGCGAAAAAGTCGATGCAGATCAACAAGGAAGTCTATTAACAGAGAGGCAATTCTTGTATTTTTTTAAGAACCTTCTCTGATCTCAGTATCAATCTGTCAAAAATATCTCTAATTTCCCTACATTTTTGACAAGTTTTTGACAGGCCTGTTAGTCTAGTGGTCAGTGGCCCTGATTACTATGCGCAAGGTCGTGGGTTCGATTCCCACCCAGGACAAATGTTTGTGTGATGAGCACGATCATTTGTTCTTTGTCTGGGTGTAATTTGTATGTATAATATGTATGTATTTATAAATATAATGTATGTTTATCAGTTGTCTAGTACTCATAGCACAAGCTCTGCTTAGTTTGGGACTAGATGGCGTTGTGTGAAAGTTATGGAATATTATTATTATTATTGGATTGTCGCCGAAATGAGACTGCAACTAGATTTTGAACGTTTTGAATTAAGTACGAAAACTGGACAACAGATTAAGTTACAAGTGAACCTACATTTTGTTTCGGTCCGGTTAGATCCTGAAATCGTATAGGCTGGAATAATTGAAAACCGTCGTCGGCTTGCGGAAACCGGAAATGCAACGGGAAATTGACGCAACTTCCGGTCATAAAATTTCGACCGGCCATGTCGATAGTCTGGTCCTCGGGTTTATGGTTTTGATAACTTATTTATTACTAGCTTTGGATCGCGGTTTCACTCGCTTGGTAAAGAAACTAGGTAGGTAGGTACTTCATGTAACTTCGAGTACCTACCCAGATAGAAAATGCGCACGTGTGTGCCAATTGCTATCATATCTTCGAGAGAGATAGGTAGGTTTAATAACGACTAATTGTAATATTAAAAGAAAAAGAAAGAAACGTAGATTTATTTGTCACGGAAACACGTGCATACAAAAAGAGAAAACAAAAAACAGATTAATACTTGCAAACACTAAACACAAACAGTCGGCAGGTGCACGCCGTGACTGCAGAATGTTTGGTGGGACTAATCGCCGAACAAAAAAAACTATCTCCTTTTTTCGGCATTCCAATAGTGTCATGTTTGAGCTTTGAATTTTTGACTTCTCGCTTAGCAGTTCGACACACGTAAAGTTGAGCTGTTATTACGCCATTTTATAAAACGAAAACTAATAGAAAGAAAGAAAAATAGGGTTATTTATCACGAAAACACGTGTATACAATCACTGAAATAATAATGAAACCTAACATACGTGAGTGTCTGAAATGGTATGGTAATTGTATGGTTAAGTGCTCACTTCAGTTATGATTTCACGGTGAGATTTTTACAGAATCGACCGGCAGATTATTGGAACACACGGCTATATTCATACATATCAAGCTATAATTTCCAGTTTCTGCTGACTTCGCATTGTATAGTGTTTCGTAAAATCAGAAGTCAGCTTATACTAGTTATTAAAGTTTGATGTGACCCGGTGTGCCGATGCCGCTCGTAAATTAAAGTAAATTTTACGGTTTCCGATATACGGTATTTTTTATAGGACTCACTTCCGAAGCCTAAACAGATTCTAAAAATATTTATTTATTTATTTTACCATTTATGTACACACATATATAAACAGACAAGAAAATAACAGAACAGAAAAATACACGTGAGCTGGGAGGAGAGAAGGAGGGGCAGCCTAAAACCTCACCACGTATTACCGAGGGGGTACAAGAGTGGTCTAAAAAACCTCACGCGAATAAAGGATGGCTCCTTCCTTAGTTAAACTGTTACCATTAAAGTGTGGTTGACTGGAAAAACGGTTGGATATAAATATCGGTTCACAATATTTAATCCTCTTAATAACATGTTATACAAACATGTTGTGATGATTCATTCATAAACCCGCTATTTACCTCCACGAACATTACGATTACAAAGCAATAACATTACAATTCAAGGTTACTACGTCTTGTATACTCTGTCTGGAGCAATCCAAACTCGTTATCTAACTCTATGAAACTACACACGTAAGTAATAACAGTTACGTTACAGTATTCACTATCGTCACGAAGGGTAATACGGCAAAATAATCGTGTTCCATAAACCGCATTTATAACGCTCCTTCACTAAATGTAGGCACGCCTTTTTTATCGTTCCAATCAATAAACATCGTGGATGCGTCGTTTCATTCGAAAACGCTGCGTACCATCGCCTCTTCTCGCTCACTCTTGTCAGCCATCTTGCTATTCACTCTTCAGTACACGTTTATTTTTAGAAGGGTGTACACGTTTGACGTTTCTCATGTCGTTTACAAACAGAATGTCGATTCCTCATAATTTTAACAAGTTACTATTAATTAAATTAGTGCATCAAAGACCATCTTTGTGGGACAGAACGGTGGACAGCTATAAAAACAAATTCTTGAAGACGGCGGCGTGGCACGAAGTTTGCGGAATTCTGAAGAAAGATTATAATAATTTGAATGGAACGGAACGACAAAAGTATTGTAAGTTATTTATCTCGTGTTGCGATTATCTAAAAATTAACCACAATAAAATAATGATCAATATCGTTCGTGCGAACGTAAAAAGCATCGCCTGCAGTGATTATTTTATCAACGCTGATATCTGGCGATACCTGTGCTGTGTGTGTACATGTTATTATGAATAGAGAGCCGGTATGACGTGCAGGTGGCGCGAACGAGACAGAATTTACGTGTCTATGTATTTGTATAGATACGTACCTATATTCTGTCTCGCATACAACACTCGCGGTTATCTAGAGAGAAACACAAACATTGTGTTTGTTACGTAATTGTATGGCTGAGATATTAATTTGACTTTCATAACGCCTTTGTTTTGTACCAGTAAGGTCGGTTTTCGTAGCTAATTTTACTACTAACAAAATGACTTGCTGCACGGATTTCATAGAATTTGCTTATCTGGCCATTTTTGTGGTGTATCGTGACTCGTGACGCTTAGCCCTTGTTCGCGCGGACGTTGTAATATCGCGCCGGAATTTTGTCGCACACTGAATTTTTAACTCTCGGTGTTAAACCGAGCATTGACAATACAATAGAGCGTATCCCAGCGCGTCAAAAAACATTTAATTGTTGGATTTTCAACTCTCGGCGTTGAGCAGTGCGTTGTAATCCAGTGTGCAAAAAAAAAAATCGTCGCGGGAAAAACACGCTTGTGCAAAGCTGGCAACACTTGACATGACGCTCAAAGAGATAACATCACAACTCTTGCGAATACTGGTGAATCTGCCGATAGAAAATATGGATGTGAAACGCATCCGATGACGTAATGTAATAACGCATCTGGCACACAGTACGATATCACGACGCAACGTGTCAACTTGCTGGTTGAACCACATTGCGACTGCTAAACATTCCTACATGGATCTGTTTTTTCTGTCCTGCGTAGGTAGGTAGGTACTGAGCAGGACCAAACTTCAATAGAATAACTAACGATTGGAACCTACAAATATTGATCGTTTGGTCTACTGCGCTTTTAGTACCTATGTACCCCTATCTATGTACCCCTACCCATGGACCTATATTATAATTACTGAAATGCTGTTTTTTCATTTTTACAGACAAGTTAGTCATTAAAATATGGACTCATACCAGGGACAGTTGGACAAGAAGTTTAAATGCAAGAAAACATTCTAAAAAGAACGGAACATTTGTGAGGCCATATAAATATCATAACGAAATGTTGTTTTTAAAAAAAGTAAAAAGTAAAAGAATTCTCGAAGAATTACATAACTCCGAGGATGGAGAACAAAAAGAAGAAGAAGAAGAAGAGGTTGTTGGAGAAATTGAAACAGATTCTGCTGCGGTATGTGAAAATGAATGGAATGTCGACTCAAAGGAAGACATTGATCTAACAGCAATTAACCAGGACAATAAAACAAACGAAATAGATGATACAGAGAAAAGAGAGGACAATAATATATCTGGAAATATGCTTAACGCGGAAATGCAAGCATACTTGAATAACCAAATTAAACAAATTTTAATGAGGAAGCCAAATGACACACACGACGACCGCCATTTTGCATTTTTCAAGAGCGTTCATCCGACGTTAACTTTGCTCGATGACGATCAAATCTTGGAATTCCAATCAGGCGTTATAAATGTGTTACGAAATATCAAAAGTGGAAGAAGATCTAGTAACGTTGCTAACAACCAAGACCAACCTAGTTCGAGTAGAGCTTACTATAGTCACCCAGAAGCACCGGCCGTATCGCAACAACCAGTGGTTGGACCAAGATTGATACAAATATCGTCTAGTTCAGCCGGGGCTGGCAGAACACAGCCCACAATAGAACAAGATCCATTGAAACCTGAATGATATTCAAGACCTATTGCTTGAAATGGTAACGTAACGAGTAGGTACAGACGCCAGCACATCAAGCTACTACAATCTGTCAGATTTATTTAATAGATTTTCAACTTTAGCGCTAAAGCATAAGGTTCAAAGTTGATTGGGAAAATCTGACATTTACGGGTAGCTTGATGTGCTGGCGTCTGTACATTCTGAGTTTATCTTGGATATTACTGACATCAGTGATAATCAACATAAACGCTAGTGTTAGTACAGACACCAGCACATCAAGCTACCCGAAACTGTCAAATTTTCCCAATCAACCTTGAACCTTATGACCTAGCGATAAAGTTGATAATGTAATAAATTTCACAAATTGTAGTGGATTGATGTGCTGGCGTCTGAACATCCATAATAATTGTTAGTTCCAAAGGTCTTAAAAACTATGTTAGTATTACACTACAAAATAACATGAACATAGAGCATTTTCTTCAAGTATTGATAAATGATAAATTATTCGATTTCTGTAAGTAGGTTTGCACAAACACTTTTACACGTCAATCATATTTTTAAAAACTAGATGAGGTTAGCGTTTTATTTATTGATGAATGTTTTTATTAAGTAAGGTACTGATTAGGGAGATAATTAAATGTTTATGAGTAATAGATTTTGTAGTAGTTTTGTTTTGTATTTAGAAATAACTACGTCTTTGAACTATGTATGTTTTTATATTAGTTTAAAGCTCTTAGTCTTACCCCACGTCTCAACCAAAAGCTTCAGGCGCCCGAGTACGTGATCGACGGGATTGATTGTATAATTATTATGACGTTTGAACACGACTTAATTGGCCGTGTGTCAAGCGTCCTAACCAAAAAGATCGTTAGCTCGAATACGCGATCGTCGCGTTCATATGTCACTAATTTATTCAGATAACGAATCCGTCGACGGGACCACGCGTTCGGCGGGGTAATTGCGTAAGTAACACACTATCAGTAGCAATGGGTTTAATTTTGACAGTTCAATAACATTCATTGCGTTATTTACGTTGTTGAGCAGACACATTTTTCGAACATATGGAGCAATGGGTTAGCAATATACTTCAAAATGATTCGAATTGAAATTGATAGTGTGATACGCAATCAGGGTGCGGGATCGCCGAACAAAATAAACGTACCTAATGACCGCATACTCGCGCGGTGACTGATTTTGGTTACGACGCGGCCATAGGCAAAGACTACCTATTAAGTTTATAGCACTATTTAAGTAATAACCCTGTTAACATATCTAGATCATTTTGATACTATAATACTTTATCTATGAATGTTATTCTTCATTTCGAGTCGATGGTAAAAAAATGTATTATTTTAAACTAGCTACCCGCCCCGGCTTCGCACGGGTGCAATGGAGAAACACTGATAATTTTAAAGCCATTATTTCTCGTAAAAAGTATAGGATAAAAAATGGTTATTGTGGGTTATCCCTAAGAGATAGACATACACCATCGTGGACTTTTTTAAGGTGTACAATACTGTAGTACATTATTTTTATCTATCTCGACGGGTTCAGCCAGCGTTTACAATGTAAGCGCAAAAAAATGTGTTTATTTACGACATTACATTAGAAACCTCTAAAATTATCAGTGTTTCTCTACTCTATTATGTATTTATTATACATACATATAAACCTTCTTCCTGAATCACTCTATCTATTAAAAAAACCCGCATCAAAATCCGTTGCGTAGTTTTAAAGATCTAAGCATATACAGGGTTACTGGTAACTCGACGTATTCCTTGCAGGACATCATAGTAGGGTTAAAATGCAACAAATTAAGCCACCAAATGTTCTACCGAAGTTCAGTAGTTTTTGAGTTAGTAAGGGTTTTAGATTTTTTGTGAAAATCCCAGATTAAATTATTTGAACCCAATTTGAAAATTATTCACGGGGCGGCTGTACTAAAATTGGAGTTATTATCATAGTTGACGCCGTAGCGGATCGTTTTTAATAATTAAAAGTTCAAAATGACTAAAACTTTGGTGAAGATCACTAATCAAAAATTTTTTTTTTTTAATTTTGGTATTACTTCATACAAAATGTTGCCTTAGCACAAAAAAAAATACTACACCAGGTTCACAAATTATTAGTAAAATGTCCTTGTCTTATCAGCTATCCAAAAAGGTATGAAAGTTAATACAAAGTCTTGGACTGCATTATGAAAATCGTTTTTGATTTAGTACAAGAAGGTGTTTATTCGGAAAATCAAATTAAACAATTTCGTGAAAATTATTATTATTTTTAATCAATATCAATTTGTGGTCTTTAATAACATGTATTTCACACGTCTTGTTCGAAGTGCTGCCCTCGGTTTCGAATACATGCTCTTATTCGCTTCCTCACTTCGGTTTTTGTGATTCTTGATGTGATTGTGGTCCTCATCTGGTCCACCGCATCTGTTATTCTCTCCCTTAGTTCTTCAATTGAATTTACGGGGGTCACATAAACTAGGTCTTTCATATGACCCCAGACGTAAAAGTCTAGCGGCGTCAGATCAGGGCTTCCTGCAGGCCACGGAATCGGCCCATCGCGCCCAATCCATCGGTTTGGATAGTTTTCATCCAGCAATTGTCGAATTGTGATGCGGAAGTGGGCTGGACATCCGTCATGTTGGTATATCATGTTTGCCCTTCTTTCTTCGGGTACATCCGTGAGCAGTGCTGCTAAATGATTTCTTAGGAAATCTTCATAAAGTTCCCCATTTAATGTTCGGGGTAAAATATGTGGGCCTATTAACTTATCGTCGATAATACCCATCCAAACATTAAGCGAGAACTTACGCTGCGATGCGGTTGGATTCAGTTTCTTAGGGTTTCCTTCTCCCTTCGGTGCCCAGTAATGTAAATTGTGGTAATTTGTGATACCATCACGGTCAAAACATGACTCATCGGTCCACAGAATGTTTTTCAAAAAGTTTTCACTTTCGGCATCGGCATTTAGCATGAAACGACAAAATTCAAGCCGTCTCTGCGGATCTCCCTCTCCTATGACTGCACGGGTTGGTAGTGGTATGGATGTCGGCCTGACAAGTGAACTACAGACCAGACTTTCCACTGTGACATACCAAGCTCACGCGCTACGATGTTTGTAGATATGTTGGGCTCGTCAATAAAACGTTGAAGAATCAGCTCCTCGTCCTCAGCCGTGTATCTCCGAGAACGACCAGTGTCAATTTGCCTGCTTCTTTGAACACTGCCAGTTTCAGATAATCGCCGATAAGTCGATCCGAAGACACTAACGTGGGGGAGTCGGCGGTTTGGAAAGCGCAGTTGATATGATCTTCGCGCCTCAGCAGCGTTACCGTCACAAAGTCCGTAACAGTACAATATGTCAGCGTATTCTTGATTAGAATATGCAGCCATAGTCAGCACTTATGAACGCACAGCACAACACAAGAGCAAGATATGGGGCAACAGTCAGGGATATAGCCAGATAACAAAACACGAACTTGCGCAACGTAGAGTTGTAACTAACTAATGCTGACGACCAGATTTTGTGAAGTCGCACCCTGTCTCGTACCGAGGGAACAATAGTGACCAATCATAAAGCTTGCCGAGTGTTTGGAATTCAAACACAGGTAAAAACTACGAATAATACGACGGTCGACCTATTGTTCTAGAACAATAGGTCGACCGTCTCGCAATTTTACCTGCTCCCCATAAAACTTCTATCTTTCCCTGTCACACACGCAAAAGTATTGACAATCATACCTTTTTGGATAGCTGATAAGACAAGGATATTTTACTAATAATTTGTACACCTGGTGTAGTATTTTTTTTTGTGCTAAGACAACATTTTGTATGAAGTAATAGCAAAAATTACAAAAAAAAAATGTTTGATTAGTGATCTTCACCAAAGTTTTAGTCATTTTGAACTTTTAATTATTAAAAACGATCCGCTACGGCGTCAACTATGATAATAACTCCAATTTCAGTACAACCGCCCCGTGAATAATTTTCAAATTGGCTTCAAATAATTTAATCTGGGATTTTTCACAAAAAATCTAAAACCCTTACTAACTCAAAAACTACTGAACTTCGGTAGAACATTTGGTGGCTTAATTTGTTGCATTTTAACCCTACTATGATGTCCTGCAAGGAATACGTCGAGTTACCAGTAACCCTGTATAGGGACAGACAGACAGGGAAGCGACTTTGTTTTATACTATGTAGTGATGAGTTGGGTCCAGTAGGAGGCCACGGCACGAATATTATTTTTTATTTTTTTTTTTTAAGTACATATACATATATTAAAATACTTACTATCAGATAAATGTGTATGTTTACGATGACCATAACCTGTCTAACGCTTTGGAAAATATAGGCGTGATGTAATCTGGTAGATAAAGGATACAATACAATATACATACAACGAGAGCGATGGTGGCCCAGTGGTCTCGGCCCCGACTTACGAGTCGTAGGTCGTGAGTTTGAACCCAAGCAGGCTTTTACGTGTATTTAATTTCATCACCACGGCTCTCAAAACGGTGAAGGAAAACATCGTGAGGAAACCTTAGTCTTACAACCAAAAACTCATAGACATGTGAGTGTGACATCCACCAGCCCGCACTGGGCCCGCGTGATAGGTTATGGACTGGACACATTCCCTCTCATAAAGAGGAGGCCTGTGTCCCAGTAGTGGGAATATTATAGGCTGGTTTTGATACATACAACAATACCACAAAACATAACCGTTATTAACCACGTGGACAAGCACACAATGCCCATAGTGTGGCTATGTGGTTGTTACGAGCACTTCGTGCGAAACATGCGCATAGTTTTTAAAACCTGATAAAGGTTTTAGAATTCTTCACCAAAAATAAAAGAGTTGAACCCAGATTGAAAGCTCTGATACAATTCCTCTATTTTTCGTTACCCGTTTTTATTAAAAACTGAAGTTTGTATGCTGTTGTAGGCTTTCAGGGGTCCGTGTTGTGGTTTTAAACCGCAAGGCCTTGTCGATGAGAGTAGAATACGATCGAGGAAAGTTAAAGCCACATACATTTAAACAGTATGGAAACCGCCTTATCTGACGATATACAAAAAATGAACGAAATCGGTCGCGAAAAAAATTAGATGCTCCCTACATTTTGACAAGTTATGCGAACATAAATGTGGAGGGAACTGCAAATTTTTTTTTCGGGCTTTTGACGACCCGTAACGACTGTCAAAGATCCACGAATGACAGCCGGGACCAACGGCTTAACATGCTTTCCGAGGCACGGAGGGATCTTGGCATGTATAGATGGTCACCCACCCATCCACGGACCAACCGCGACAAGCGTAGCTTAAGCTGATCGATCGACCCGTGCGGCTGTTATTACTTAGGCAGAAGCTCCTCATATGTGGTTTCCATACTGTATCGAAAGGAATAAAATTCTAAATTGTGTTTGTGATTAAAAAGGTAAAAATAAATATCATCATGCCAATATTCCTGCCTAAAAACCACATAAATTCAATCATTTCTCCGGGCTGCAACTGAAAAATACCCGATGGGAAACCCGGCTATGTCGAACCCGGGAATCTGAACGAGAAGTAACTGGAATGTTAAAAAAATTTACCGCATTATGTTTCCATGTGGCAGTTCCGAAGTCTCATAGAATAAAAGATTATTTTTCAAAATACCGTAAGTTTGAAAAATAATCTTTTATTCTATGAGACTTCGGAACTGCCCAGAAAGAGTTGGCGAGATGATCTGCGCGTACCGTAAGGGCTGGTACAAGCTGGCGCGGGAAAAGAGTTCCTGGAAGGATTTGGGAGAGGCCTTTCCCCAGCAGTGGGACTGTATAGCCTAACAAAAAATATATACATAGACAGATACGATGGTGATAGATTTAGTTCATCCGATTAGGTTCAAGGACTTCTATCATTGCAGCTATCGTCCTTATATTACATCACACGGTAATAATGAGGGTGGAGTAGGCGCAAATAGTACGGCTCCATCCGACATCATAGGGGAATCTAACGATTTAAGACCTAGGGTCAATATGCAGGAGACTGGTAGTTTCATCGCGGAAGACAATAGCACGATGTCGTCTATCGCTCGAAACATATTCGTGGTTCAACCTACGATTAGCAAACCCATCTTTGACGGGAAATCGCAGATTAATCCTGGTCACGGCACCATTTTTTATGTGATGGTACACCTTATAAGGAATGTAAAGGCATGTGATCGTCTATATATCGTCAAGTGCACAGAGTAATTTCAGGGTCAGCTGAGAGATACCATTGGTAACAGATAGGGCATTATTGCCTCATTTGTATTTGTAACGTTAAATGCGCAAAACCTGAAAATAGTTTGATCAGAATAACGAGTAGAATTAATTAAACCACTTTTTAATATAGGTCACATTTTTCAAAAAGTCTTTATTAAAAACGTTGCCGTGTCTATTTATTAATTGTTCAAGCAAGCCCATGTCAGCGCGGCGCAGCGGCCCGGTGACGACTCCTCTCTCGATAAAGCGTCGTCGCAGACGCAAGAAACGATCAGAATGGCCAGTAAAACTAAAACAGCACATAAAACCTTTACAATTTTTTGTGACTTATTTTCTCTCTGAAATAGGTCAATTGAATCAAAAATCAGTTGGGGTGTCTGAGGTTTTGCGCATTTAACGTTACACGTTGTATTTAATATTACATAAGCACTTAGTTGTACGGAATCCTTACCAATAGCGCCATTTACACTTGACCGTTTCGTTGTCCCAGTATTCGATATGCTCGGATATTCTCCGTCACTCGGGACGTGTATGAAATATGTCAGTTTGTACCGCGAACAGGCCGTTTGAAAAACAACACTTTTTTAGGCAAAACGCTTGGAAAACGCAACTATCCGTGATGGTGCAGATCTGTTCAAACTTGGGTTTGTGTCAACTGTAGGTATTTAGGTCATGAGGGTTTCCAAAGGACTTCAATGCCCGTTTTTAGGGTTCCGTAGTCAACAAGGATCCCTTATATTTTCGCCATATCCATCTGTCCGTCTGTCCGTCCGCAGCTTAGCTCAGAGACTCTTAGTACTAGAAAGCTATAATTTGTAAATCCATATACATACGAGTATTAATCACGCCGACAAAGTGGTAAAATAAAATCTTGAAAAAAAAAAACATATTTTTATGGTACACTATACGTAAAGTGGGGATATTTTTTTTTTCTCGTCTACCCCATTGTGTTGGGTATCGTTGGATAGGTCTTTCAAAATTATTGCGACTTTGTGAAAACAATTTCTAAAAAAAATATATCTTTTTTAGAAATAAAGTAGGTTGTGTATCATGTATACCTGTAGATAATCCCAACCTTGAGTTAATAATACCTACTCAAAATAATGAGCATTCAATCTTAGTAATGGCTTTGGAAATAAAAATACCTAGGTATGCCACTGAGAGCACTGGTCCAGTGGTAACGACCGCGACTTACGAGTTGTAGGTCGTAGGTTTGAACCCAGGCGCAGACGTTTTACTTAGTGTAAATTATTTCATCACCACTGCTCCAGAGATTTGATCCTCATGATTGACCCTATCGATTGGTGCCATAAAAGAACAGAATGCTATTTTTTTGTATTTTAGTCGGTTTGATTCCCGGGCGTGGCAAGCGTATTTTCAAAAATCTTTAAATAAAAAAAAAAATAAAAAAATAAAAATCGTTTATTTGGAACAGAACAGAACAAATGCAATAATGTTTGTTTTTAAAAATAAAGGAAAATATCCTTTGAGTTTTGCTGTCTTCGTATGTAGTAGACGTACGTATTTAGAGTACTTTCTTTCCAGGCACGCTTCGAAAATTCCACCCTATATAGAGATGGCGTATGTACATTAATTATAAGAATAATTCTTTTAAGACTTCTGAGAAACCTAGAAAGCTAGTTATTGCTGCTATTAAATAAATTCGGAGTCCTCAAGCTCGGAAAATTTAATTTGCCAGGTACTCCCGCCGCCTCGTCTTACTTTCAGTGTTTTATTACTTAGTGTACGTTATGAATTCTCTTTGATAACTTACTGCGGATATTTTTGTTGTTGTAATGTTTTGTTTTAATTTTTAACGAGGCTTACTATACTTGCATAACTTTAAAAATATAAATCGGGTACGCTGGGGTTCATTGTTCATTCGCTATACCAGGCCTACCGCCTTCTCTAATACAGGAGCGATATAACGTGTATTAGAAAAACATTGCTGTACATTTTTTTACAGGCGAATGTTTGCTGTGTGAAAATATATTTTTTTTTTTATAAATACCAAGACCCCTCTGCGCTTCAGAAGGAATGTTAAGCCGTTGGTCCCGGCTATCATTCGTGGATCTTTGACAGTCGTTACGGGTCGATAGAAGCCCTAAAGTCTGACAACCAGTCTTACTAAGGGGTATCGTATTACCCCAGTAACTGGTTTGTGGAGGTCAGATAGGCAGTCGCTGTAAAATACTGGTATTCAGCTGCATCCGGTTTGTCTGCACCCCAACATAGTTGAGAAAAAGCTAGGAAGATTAATTTTGGTTTAATGAGAGGCCTAAATCCAGAAGTTCAGACACGCAGCTTCGTCATTAACATTGAGGTAAATAGAATCCTAGTCCAATTGCATTCATGTTGATTGCCTCTGAGATACAAAGTACTGTAAAATTCATGGAATCGGCGTTCGATCATGGTAATTAAGCCTTTGATATAAACTATATTGGCTTCATTAATATAGAGTGCGCAATGGTTATTATGCAGGTGAAACGGTGAGGCTACCTAGTTATTATTATGCTAAGTTTATTGTCTTATAGTCAGTACTCTGTACACAACATTCACTGCACACAATGCAATAATACAAAACTCGAAAAAGCCCACGAGATTACAACAACAACAGCAACAAAAATATTGTGTGATAAATTTAGTCTCGTCGTCATCGTGGTCATCATTATTATCTCAGTCGAAAGATGGCCACTGTTGGACTTAGGGCTCCCTCTAAGACCGATTCAACGACCCGTCATGTGCTGGTATACCCACGCTTTTTCCATTTTTTATTTTAATTGTTGAATGGGCCCGCTCCTGACCTCGATTACGCCTGATGGAGATGGCAATAGTTATGTAAATTACAAAATGACTTGCAGAATTGTTAGACGACGTGCCCAAAACTTGTGGTTCCAAAATGATGGTTGCCCAGCACACTATGCCCGTCCTGTGCGAGAATATTTAAATCAAGAGTATTCAGGGCGTTGGATCGGGCGACTTGATCCTATCTTATGGCCACCCCGTTCACCCAATTTGAACCCCCTGGACTTCATCTATAGGGGTTGTCTTAAAGACAAGGTCTACTCAAAACCCATTGCGACATTGGACGAGCTTCGACGAAATATCATTCAGGCTGCGGATTACATCAATAGCAGAAGATATCGCCGACCGTAGGTTCAATTGAGGTAAGGGACAAAATACCCAAAATGAGTTGAGTATACAGTTTTGTTCAGAATTTTTCGCTCTATCGAATGGTGAATATGAAAAATTCTAGCTTAAGAAAAATGTCCCTTACTCTAATGATTTTTGGCTCCAAATTTCGAATCAGCCCCATAATAACAATGTATCTGTAAAACTATGCAATATAGGAACTTGAAATGGTGTAATTATCGCCGCCAATCCACTTCAAATAATGTAAGGGTCTTAACGAATTACCATTACGTACGTCAAAAGTGTGTACTTCATTTTCTGTCAAAAATCTCTTTACACTGTATTTTTTTCATAATTGTTTTCAACAAGTCCTTTACACTATTTTTTCATTAATAGATTGGATCCAACGTAGAGGTCAGTTTAATGTAAGGGACGGGACTACAAGATACTTGGTCAGTAAGGGACATTACTAACAAAATACGTTGTTGTAAGGGACATCTATTTTCTTAAATAGCCAACTCATTTACATAAATGTTACTCATGTAGATAGAGCACTAAAATACAAGTTTATGTGTGAAATCAGACCCGCAAAAGGTTAATAAAAAAAAAGTTATGGGCGATTTAGTCCGAAAAAAAACTTTGTCGGCCTCTCCTGAAAAATCGTATTTTGTCCCTTACCTCAATTGAACCTACGGTCGAAGATATATGGTTTCCATAGTGTATGGAAAGGAATAAAATGCTAAATTGTGTTTGTGATTAAAAAGGTAAAAATAAATATATCATCATGCCAATATTCCTGGAACTGTTAGACAGGGGTTTTTTAAGTCCCAAAACAATAAAGGGATAAATTCCTAAAAACCACATAAATTCAATCATTTCTCCGGGCCGCAACTGAAAAATACCCGATGGGAAACCCGGCTATGTCGAACCCGGGGATCTGAACGAGAAGTAACTGGAATGTTGAAAAAATTGAACGCATTATGTTTCCATGTGGCAGTTCCGAAGTCTCATAGAATAAAAGATTATTTTTCAAACTACCGTAAGTTTGAAAAAATAATCTTTTATTCTATGAGACTTCGGAACTGCCCAGAAAGAGTTGGCGAGATGATCCGCGCGTACCGTAAGGGCTGGTTCAAGCTGGCGCGGCAAAAGAGTTCCTGGAAGGATTTGGGAGTGGCCTTTCCCCAGCAGTGGGACTGTATAGGCTAACAAAAAATATATACATAGACAGATACGATGGTGATAGATTTAGTTCATCTGATTAGGTTCAAGGACTTCTATCATTGCAGCTATCGTCCTTATATTACATCACACGGTAATAATGAGGGTGGAGTAGGCGCAAATAGTACGTCTCCATCCGACATCATAGGGGAATCTAACGATTTAAGACCTAGGGTCAATATGCAGGAGACTGCTAGTTTCATCGCGGAAGACAATAGTACGATGTCGTCTATCGCTCGAAACATATTCGTGGTTCAACCTACGATTAGCAAACCCATCTTTGACGGGAAATCGCAGATTAATCCTGGTCACGGCACCATTTTTTATGTGATGGTACACCCTATAAGGAATGTAAAGGCATGTGATCGTCTATATATCGTCAAGTGCACAGAGTAATTTCAGGGTCAGCTGAGAGATACCATTGGTAACAGATAGGGCATTTTTGCCTCATTTGTATTTGTAACGTTAAATGCGCAAAACCTGAAAATAGTTTGATCAGAATAACGAGTAGAATTAATTAAACCACTTTTTAATATAGGTCACATTTTTCAAAAAGTCTTTATTAAAAACGTTGCCGTGTCTATTTATTAATTGTTCAAGCAAGCCAATGTCAGCGCGGCGCAGCGGCCCGGTGACGACTCCTCTCTCGATAAAGCGTCGTCGCAGACGCAAGAAACGATCAGAATGGCCAGTAAAACTAAAACAGCACATAAAACCTTTACAATTTTTTGTGACTTATTTTCTCTCTGAAATAGGTCAATTGAATCAAAAATCAGTTGGGGTGTCTGAGGTTTTGCGCATTTAACGTTACACGTTGTATTTAATATTACATAAGCACTTAGTTGTACGGAATCCTTACCAATAGCGCCATTTACACTTGACCGTTTCGTTGTCCCAGTATTCGATATGCTCGGATATTCTCCGTCACTCGGGACGTGTATGAAATATGTCAGTTTGTACCGCGAACAGGCCGTTTGAAAAACAACACTTTTTTCGGCAAAACGCTTGGAAAACGCAACTATCCGTGATGGTGCAGATCTGTTCAAACTTGAGTTTGTGTCAACTGTAGGTATTTAGGTCATGAGGGTTTCCAAAGGACTTCAATGCCCGTTTTTAGGGTTCCGTAGTCAACAAGGATCCCTTATATTTTCGCCATATCCATCTGTCCGTCTGTCCGTCCGCAGCTTAGCTCAAAGACTCTTAGTACTAGAAAGCTATAATTTGTAAATGCATATACATACGAGTATTAATCACGCCGACAAAGTGGTAAAATAAAATCTTGAAAAAAAAAACATATTTTTATGGTACACTATACGTAAAGTGGGGATAATTTTTTTTTCTCGTCTACCCCATGGTGTGGGGTATCGTTGGATAGGTCTTTCAAAATTATTGCGAATTTGTGAAAACAATTTCTAAAAAAAATATATCTTTTTTAGAAATAAAGTAGGTTGTGTATCATGTATACATGTAGATAATCCCAACCTTGAGTTAATAATACCTACTCAAAATAATGATCATTCAATCTTAGTAATGGCTTTTGTAATAATAATAGGTATGCCACTGAGAGCACTGGTCCAGTGGTAACGACCGCGACTTACGAGTTGTAGGTCGTAGGTTTGAACCCAGGCGCAGACGTTTTACTTAGTGTAAATTATTTCATCACCACTGCTCCAGAGATTTGATCCTCATGATTGACCCTATCGATTGGTGCCATAAAAGAACAGAATGCTATTTTTTTGTATTTTAGTCGGTTCGATTCCCGGGCGTGGCAAGCGTATTTTAAAAAATCTTTAAATGCAATAATGTTTCTTTTTAAAAATAAAGGAATATATCCTTTGAGTTTTGCTGTGTTCGTATGTAGTAGACGTAGGTATTTAGAGTACTTTCTTTCCAGGCACGCTTCGAAAATTCCACCCTATATAGAGATGGCGTATGTACATTAATTATAAGAATAATTCTTTTAAGACTTCTGAGAAACCTAGAAAGCTAGTTATTGCTGCTATTAAATAAATTCGGAGTCCTCAAGCTCGGAAAATTTAATTTGCCAGGTACTCCCGCCGCCTCGTCTTACTTTCAGTGTTTTATTACTTAGTGTACGTTATGAATTCTCTTTGATAACTTACTGCGGATATTTTTGTTGTTGTAATGTTTTGTTTTAATTTTTAACGAGGCTTACTATACTTGCATAACTTTAAAAATATAAATCGGGTACGCTGGGGTTCATTGTTCATTCGCTATACCAGGCCTACCGCCTTCTCTAATACAGGAGCGATATAACGTGTATTAGAAAAACATTGCTGTACATTTTTTTACAGGCGAATGTTTGCTGTGTGAAAATATATTTTTTTTTTTATAAATACCAAGACCCCTCTGCGCTTCAGAAGGAATGTTAAGCCGTTGGTCCCGGCTATCATTCGTGGATCTTTGACAGTCGTTACGGGTCGATAGAAGCCCTAAAGTCTGACAACCAGTCTTACTAAGGGGTATCGTATTACCCCAGTAACTGGTTTGTGGAGGTCAGATAGGCAGTCGCTGTAAAATACTGGTATTCAACTGCATCCGGTTTGTCTGCACCCCAACATAGTTGAGAAAAAGCTAGGAAGATTAATTTTGGTTTAATGAGAGGCCTAAATCCAGAAGTTCAGACACGCAGCTTCGTCATTAACATTGAGGTAAATAGAATCCTAGTCCAATTGCATTCATGTTGATTGCCTCTGAGATACAAAGTACTGTAAAATTCATGGAATCGGCGTTCGATCATGGTAATTAAGCCTTTGATATAAACTATATTGCCTTCATTAATTTAGAGTGCGCAATGGTTATTACGCAGGTGAAACGGTGAGGCTACCTAGTTATTATTATGCTAAGTTTATTGTCTTATAGTCAGTACTCAGTACACAACATTCACTGCACACAATGCAATAATACAAAACTCGAAAAAGCCCACGAGATTACAACAACAACAGCAACAAAAATATTGTGTGATAAATTTAGTCTCGTCGTCATCGTGGTCATCATTATTATCTCAGTCGAAAGATGGCCACTGTTGGACTTAGGGCTCCCTCTAAGACCGATACAACGACCCGTCATGTGCTGGTATACCCACGCTTTTTCCATTTTTTATTTTAATTGTTGAATGGGCCCGCTCCTGACCTCGATTACGCCTGATGGAGATGGCAATAGTTATGTAAATTACAAAATGACTTGCAGAATTGTTAGACGACGTGCCCAAAACTTGTGGTTCCAAAATGATGGTTGCCCAGCACACTATGCCCGTCCTGTGCGAGAATATTTAAATCAAGAGTATTCAGGGCGTTGGATCGGGCGACTTGATCCTATCTTATGGCCACCCCGTTCACCCAATTTGAACCCCCTGGACTTCATCTATAGGGGTTGTCTTAAAGACAAGGTCTACTCAAAACCCATTGCGACATTGGACGAGCTTCGACGAAATATCATTCAGGCTGCGGATTACATCAATAGCAGAAGATATCGCCGACCGTAGGTTCAATTGAGGTAAGGGACAAAATACCCAAAATGAGTTGAGTATACAGTTTTGTTCAGAATTTTTCGCTCTATCGAATGGTGAATATGAAAAATTCTAGCTTAAGAAAAATGTCCCTTACACTAATGATTTTTGGCTCCAAATTTCGAATCAGCCCCATAATAACAATGTATCTGTAAAACTATGCAATATAGGAACTTGAAATGGTGTAATTATCGCCGCCAATCCACTTCAAATAATGTAAGGGTCTTAACGAATTACCATTACGTACGTCAAAAGTGTGTACTTCATTTTCTGTCAAAAATCTCTTTACACTGTATTTTTTTCATAATTGTTTTCAACAAGTCCTTTACACTATTTTTTCATTAATAGATTGGATCCAACGTAGAGGTCAGTTTAATGTAAGGGACGGGACTACAAGATACTTGGTCAGTAAGGGACATTACTAACAAAATACGTTGTTGTAAGGGACATCTATTTTCTTAAATAGCCAACTCATTTACATAAATGTTACATGTAGATAGAGCACTAAAATACAAGTTTGTGTGTGAAATCAGACCCGAAAAAGGTTAATAACAAAAAAAGTTATGGGCGATTTAGTCCGAAAAAAAACTTTGTCGGCCTCTCCTGAAAAATCGTATTTTGTCCCTTACCTCAATTGAACCTACGGTCGACGATTATGCAAGACAAATAAAACGATCATTTTTAAGGCGATGTCGTTCATGTATTAATGTTGGTGGCAAACAATTCGAACATTTGCTATAATGTTAATGACGTAATAAATTACACGTGAAATTGTTTGTATCATTTGTTTTGAAATATTAAACATTTTTCAAGTAGTAATACTTTTTACCTATTACCCGACCGTCATTTGACCTCTGTTTAGAAATAATAGGCACGTTTTTTTTTGTAACTTGTTTTTCTAGTGTTATACCATTTTGTAATGTTGGTTAGTTGCATCAATTTAAAATAAAACTTGCCATACTAGTGTTCATACTTTTTTTTTTACATCACGATAAGTTAAAGTTAGTTAAAAGTAAAAATCTTCAAAAAATTAAGGTAATAAAATAAGTTTAATTAATTTTTGTGAAAAAACTAGAGGTATTCTGGATTTTTTAAGAATTGTGGTAGATAGGTAGATAGCAGTGCTATTCAGGTTGCCTATAAAAAAAAAACAGAAATATTTAAAATATTGTGGTCATGGTAGTGAAAAATGTCATAAAAGGTCTCAATTTTTGAAGAATTTCATTTTTGTATAACTTAAAAAAAATATATAATATAATATAATATAATATTCCACAACTTTCACACAACGCCATCTAGTCCCAAACTAAGCAGAGCTTGTGCTATGAGTACTAGATAACTGATAAACATACATATATATTTCTAAATACATACATATTATAGATAAATTACACCCAGACAAAGAACAAATGATAATGATGATGATGATATATATTTTTTTTTATTTTTTCCCCGAGTAGTCATGGGCAAATCTATCCTCCAGTGTTGGCTTATCGTTGAATTTTGGAACATGTATATTTGTAAACATGAACAAACAATACGTTTTCACAGGCGAATGATTGTTGTATTATTTTCAGTCTCTGTACTGGATCCAGACTCTTGGCTGCTACTGAGAAATTTCTAATGGAAAAATTAATACCATTAGGTTTTTCAGAAAACCCCATTAACGCTTCGCCTGACCTGGGGATCTACTAACCCGGGACCAGCACCCTAATTGCGTAACACACTATTACTCTCAATATGAATAATTTTGAAGCATATTGCTAATCCATTGCTCAATATGTTCGAAAAACGCGTCTGCTCAACAATGTAAATAACGCAATGAATGTTGTTGAACTGTCAAAATGAGACTTATTGCTACTGATAGTGTGTTACGCAATTAGCCTGCATATCAGTACATCGCTTGTGCCCACTAGACTAACGTGCCATAACGTACAGAAAACCAAAGATATATTATGTCGTTTCCCTGTGTATTTACTGTGCGTACAAAAATAATAAAATTATTAACTCAAATTCCTGCACAACCCTTTGTAGATCCAACTGATCCAAGCGCGACATTACGGTACGTAAAGAAAAGATAAAAGCCAAGGTGCTAGAGCAAAGATATCTGAGTTAGTGCAAGCAGTGAGAACGTTAGTGAGTGACTCGGGAACAGATAAATCGCATTTGTGCCTCTCTGACCGCTTCCTCCACTACACTCAATTAGGTTAGTTGGTAGGTGCAAGTTACGAGATATAGCGAGAGTTATAAAAATATGACGGCGCACTGGCGCAGGATAGGTTTTACCAGATGTGGTGATCGTGTAAATGGTTCAGTAGCTGGAATATTATAAGGATTGTGCTGGAATATAACAGTTTGTTGTGGACGTGGTACAACAGCGGCTCCTCTGAAATCATCTCTGTCATCAAACGACAGCCGCCACGCAACGATCGATGGTTGCGACCGATGCTCTTGTAGTATATACTACATGTATTCTATGCTTGTGGTGCTAGAGTGACAGTAATCAGCGACCTTCTCGGTAGTTCCAGTAACTTGCTGCACCGTCAAATAAGTGAAATGGGTCCACCCTTTATAGCAGAACTTTTTATGTCATATTATTATTTTGCATAACAGCGGATAGCGGAATATAGGAAGAGGAGTTGACTTCCATAAAATGTGACGTCGTATGGCATAAGTTTTAAGTCGGTAAAACTTCCAGCAATAAACTTTCTAGGAACAGATTAGTTACAAAATCATTGACATTGAATAAAATCGCTACAGCTTATGAATGAAACCGTAGACTATGCTCAAACGAACGCGGCAAAATAGTTCGCCATCCATTGCGGGCGAATAGAGAAAACTGGTATAAATGAATTAAGATTTTAACTCCTCCGACGACCAGCCGAATTAGCCTTATTCTGCGCACTGCTTACAAAATAGTTTATTTTCCGTTTCGCTAATGTTATAAAGTGGCGAGTTGTATTAGGTGGTAGATAAAGTAATTTTATTATGTGGAATTTTGTTTTGATTTTGTTACCTTGGATAACCAAGCGCGGATGCTGATCTTCCAGGATGGGTTGAAGCTACGGTGCGGCTGTCGAGAGAATGCGTTCTTGACACCTGTCAGTTTCATACAAACGAATACGTGTTTTGCAAATTCGATCTTTATTAATTAGGTACTAGAATTATCGCACTGACAGGTGTCAAGAACGCATTCTCTCGACTGCCGGACTGTAAATAGTAAGTAGATCTTTCCGTATATTAGGTAGGTGCACGCTTGTTTGTTCAGTGGCTCCAGGTGCGACTGGGTGCGATCCTCGAGTAGAGCAATTTTAGGTTTTCTCCGATACGAACGTAACGTTTGCGTCAATAAAATCAGTTACGCGGACGATGTGGTGTTGCTGAGTCCATCTGTCGGAGGGCTAAGGAAGCTATTAAGTATATGTGAGTCCTTCTACGCTGAGGATCACGGATTAACCCTCTATCACTCATAAGCTGGGATTTATTTGATTTTTTGGATTAGAGGTGATTACAAAAAAATAAGATAAGTACACGTATTTCTGGGTTTTCATTATTTTTAATTATTTGGAAACAAAATTACAAATATTGCAACAATCACTTTTACCAACAAAAACAAAATAAAATGTGAAAATTATTCAAAGATAACGTTACAAACACTTACCTCTACAATTTATCAATATAATACACAAGACACGAGCAGAACAATTTTTTATATATTTTTTAAATCACAGTGAACCGCCACGTTTCGTAAATACCGACTGTCGTGGGTAAAGGCTCCTACACACAATGCCGTATGAAAACCGTATGAATGTGGTATCGCCGTAAGAAAAATATACTTAATAGATTCATATGCCTTGATGAAACTTGGGTCGAATTTTATACTCCTCGTCAAAGACATGTCACGATGTTGGGTGGAACCGGGCACTTCAGCTGAACATTTACCACGTGCAGAGCTTGAACGAAAAATACTACTAATAGTAGCTATGGATGTCAGAGGCATTGCTTTTTGGAGAACTTATGATGAAAATACAACTATGACTGGAGAGCGATATAAGTCATTTTTAGAAGAAAATATTCCTATTTGGGCAGACGAACATCATATAACGAGTCCTATAATTTTACATGATAACGCCAGACCGCACAAATCAAAAATAGTTCAGAATTTAATTGAAGATAAAGGATGGATTGAAATTATTCAGCCGCCATATTCCCCGGATATGAATCCTTGTGATTTCAATTGTTTTGGCCATGTGAAGAGGAAATTGTCGGGTACTCGATACAATAGCAAAAAGGAGTTAGATATTAAACTAAAGAGCATTATTGATGAATTAAATGAAAGTGGTACTTTAAATGGTGTTCAAGATTTGCCAGCAGTCTGGGAGCGAGTGATTAATAGTGGTGGAGATTATTGATTAGTGCCACAAGGTTAAATAGTATAGTAGTCAGTTTTTGTAAAATAATAATAATAAAAAAATATGACACTGGAAGTGGGATGACCTAATACTTGTATTTCGTAGGATCATATGTAAATTGGGGAGCAAAGGTCAATCGTCTGATGAAACTAGTTACAAACATCACTCATTTGTTTTTTTTTTTTTTTACTTTGTCTGTAAGCGGTCAAACTAAATTAAGATTTTATCCTCAAAGTTGTTTAATGATAAATTATTTTATTTCTGTAAGTAGGTTTGTACAAACAGATATCTGACTACTGAGAGAGAGTATCTGACTACTATGAGAAGAAAGGCCGAACCAAACTTACGAGGTCACAGTCTCTTTTACAAGTCCAGACATAATCTTGGCCAGATCATGTGAAGACCATGTAGATTGGTGTCTGAAATGGTATTTTGAGAAAAGAACCACACAGATTGAATGGACCTGTCCAGTCGGTGCGCTCATTTGTCAGAAATCGTGCAGCTCAACTCAGAACTTAAGGAGCTCGACGATTTGGTTTAACAATACCAAAGAAAGGACATTTGTATAGGCCGCGTACATTCCTCAAACTGCCAGATCATGATTAAAACTAACTAAGAAGGAAAAGTTCCCCAAGTAGGTATATCGGATATAATCACTTCATTTCGAGTGAATTTTATTTTGGATCTCGTATCCAGAAATTCCCGCCATATTTGCTGATTAATCCTTAATATAATTAAATACACAGACAATGCTATTGCGTTCAAATACCCCGCTAAGTTAAGTATAACATTAATGGTCAATGACTTTACGTTAAATGCTACAGTTAGATCCAATATTGCTATTACATTACTGAGTACGAAAGTCAACGTAGCAATGTAGAAGCCACGCCATTTGTTAAAAGATGTACTCACGCCAGCTACACTATCGCGGAATAAACGATATACTACTATTATATAAATAACAAAACTAATCGCCACGGGTATTAATAACATTAAAGTGATGATATTCGTTAATATTTGAGATGTAACTATTTCACTGGAGACATAGACATGAACAACGATCGTAGGAACATAAAGCAATAAGATTGTTATTAAAGGTACCCCCCACGCTAATAGGCTACTCGTAAGGTACCTCCTCCGAATGAACGAACTAAAACCTTTTACATAATCAACATAAAACATATAGCACAACACGAGTAACCAACTATTAAACGATTGCGCTGGATACATTAATAGAGCTGTATATATAATATACACTTCTAGATACCGGACCAGTTCCTCTGAATATAGATTTAATATGTTGTGCAATAATGAAGTTAGCGTATTCGCTATAATTGCACTGAGGAGCACATAGTTTCTGAAATGACGAAACTTCTTGACTACGAACCACGATGTCACTCCGTATATGGCCGCTGCGAGGGTCAGCACGAACATAATCCATCCAATATTGATGTACCATGTGTACAGGTTTCTGGGCTGGTAATACTGGTGTCTTTGTCGGCCATGGTGAGCGTCGCGTGCGCAGTCTGGCGCTGATGCGCAGTGCCACGCGTCCACTAAGCTACTCGCCACAAGGTCCTGTGATACCGGATCCGTTATATTATCTCCTTCTGCTAGCACCTGCTCGCGGCTTCGCCTGCGTGGATGTCGGAAATATTATGGGTTCTAATTTTATTGTGAGGAACCATAATTCTTTTTCTAAAACAAAAGCCTGAATTATACAATAAAACATCAGCTATCTGCCGTTTCAGAGGTTAGCCGATACGGCGATACCAACTTAGTTTTAGAAGTACCGTATGTACAGACGCCAGCACATCAAACAACTACAATGTCTCAAATTTCTTTCATCAATTTTCAACTTTATCGCTATTAATATTAGGTTCAAGGTTGATTGCGATTTTACAGTTTCTGGTAGCTTAATGTACTTATACATTATGGGAAAACCTATAAGAAGTCCATGATATTAAAATAACATGGTAAATCACTCAATATTGTGCATACCAACTTACATTTGCAGTTGCAATGTATGGGAGAAGATGATTTTCAACTACAATGTTAAGTTTGTTCTTGCGATAAATTCATTTCAACTACGGAACCCTTCATTGTGCGTGGTCCGACACGGACTTGGCCGGTTTTTTATAGTATTGGATCTCTAAATTAACAAAACTGAATTTCCCGAAAAATGTGTATTTATTTTATTATAAACACTTTTTCACATACAAAAAGTGAAAATAAATAAAAAGAATAACAATACATTGAATCAAACTGCGTACACGCACCCAATTTATGTTCACACCCACAGATTTTACAATAAAACAAAAAAAAGCATTTATTTTTTTAAATATACATTAATAGTAGGGTCATCATCCATTGCACGGCTATTAATGGACACTTATGGATTATAATCGATAATAACTCAAAGCATCCGGCTATTTACCCAACACTAGTAACGTTAAATGCGCAAAACCTGAAAATAGTTGGATCAGAATAACGAGCAGAATTGATTGAACCACTTTTTAATATAGGTCACATTTTTCAAAAAATCTTCATCAAAAACGTTGCCGTGTCTATTTAGGTCAAGCAAGCCAATCTCCGCGCGGCGCAGCGGCCCGGTGACGACTCCTACCTCGGTTAAGCGTCGTCGTAGACGGAAGAAACGATCAGAATGGCCGGTAAAACTAAAACAGGACATAAAACCTTTTCAATTTGTTAATTACTCATATTCTCTCTGAAATAGGTCAATTGAATTAAAAATCAGTTGGGGTGTCTGAGGTTTTGCGCATTTAACGTTACACGTTGTATTATGTGAAACTTCTACTACAGATAGAATGAGGTCCCAACTCGTTTGCATTGGAATACCTCTGTTACCGGCACTCTATGAATAACACACTTTAAATCACAAACTGAATCATTTTGAAGGATATTGCTAAACAATTGCTTCATTTGTTCGAAAAGTTTGTGCGCTCAACAACGTAAATAACACAATGAATGTTGTTGAAATGTCAAAATTAAAGTCATTGCTACTGTTAGTCAGCAATTACCCCGCTGGAATAAAAACCTTTATTACTGCGAATACATTGTTAGATTTATTCGATTTTTAGTTTCCCTCTATAATTAAGGCTTTGAAGCTCAGAGACCTCTGTAGTGTAAGACAACTAATAATAATGTGTCTATCCTATATCTTTCTTCTATAAATGAAAAACGGTACCTTCCCTAACGCCCCCGCTAGCAAAAATATGAGACCGATGAAGGTACAGACCCCAGCACATCAAGCTACCCGAAACTGTCTTTCCCAATCAACTTTGAACCTTAAGCTTTAGCAATAAAGTTGAAAATATATTAAAGAAATTTGACAGATTGTAGTAGCTTGAAGTGCTGGCGTCTGTACCACCTTATACCTAACTAGCTTCTGCCTGCGACTTCGTCCGCGTACAATTTCTGGTTCCCTCCTATTACTTCGTTCTTGCTTAGTGTTCTGTCTGACTTTTCTTTCTTTTTGCTCGGCTCCTTGCCTAGCGTGATGTTAAATAGCTTAAGTATAGCCTTTGAACTGGGCTATGAAAGAATTGGGCTTTGAAATGCAAAAATATTTTTTTCAAATCCGACTGGTAGTTCCAGAGATCAGCGCGTTCAAATAAAAAAAATAAAACAAACAAACTCTTCAGCTTTATTATTAGTACTCGTATATATTTTATCATCGAAATCGGCCCACGATGTAAAGAATCATCGCTGAACGCATATAAAAAGTACCAAAAACTACTAATTTTTTTATGCAAAATCACAATTCGACATAAGTCGCCATGTTTGTTACTCCACATCTGTTGAGTCCTCGCCTGATCCTGAAAAACATATTAAAAAATATCATAATGACATAACGTCATTATGATTTTTCCATAATGACATAATGTCATTATGATTTTTTTCGGACATTCGTGAATGTCTGACGTAGACATGTGACCTATTTTCTATGTGTGTTTATTTCAGAGTAATTATTCTTTACAGAATATATAGGTTCTAATAATCTAATAGGCACGTCCCCTTATTATGATCGAAATGTGAGGGATTACGCTAATCTACATTTCGGTCGTCATGTTGGAAGTCCCATGTAATAGGGGGCGAGCCTATTAGATTATTAGAGCCTATATTCGCACCGAGGCGAGGGGGTGCCCTTAGCGTGCAGTCGTCAGTCTGTTAGATATTCGCACCTGGAGGCTTTGAGTTTACTTAAGGCTACCACTGGATCATAGTATAAAGAGGGGAAGTAGGCTATCTCCGGCCTAATCCGCGATATAATTGCCTACTGTCTTAGGGTTGTCACTTTTAACAAAATTTTAATTCAGTGCAAACAAATACAGAAATGTATTCAAGATTCAGAGCAGTATTATTTATAAAAAAAAGGGATAAAATAAACCAGCGCGCGGCGGGGCGGTGGGGGCGCGACTGTCAGCGCTTCGTCAGATTCGGTTGTCGCCCAAACCGCTAACAAATATTTATAGACTAAGAGCTCGTATATCATATATATCATTGTAAAAAAAAAAATACAAAAAACTGACTAAGTAGTATAATTATATACTAGTCAGTTTTTTGTATTTTTTTTGATAGGCACAATGTAATATTTGTACACATAAAGGACCATATTTATTTTTATTTTTAATTAATACAAACATATCTATTGAATCACACATTAATACAAAGTTCATCATTATCACACATTTTTTATTCATTTAGCGATGCCGAAAAGCCGTGACGCGCGAATCTCGTGCGGTGTTAGCCCCGACTGGCGCTGTGAGAAACGGGTCGAGATTTTGTTTAAGTGTGCGTGCGGCGACGCATAGATACTTTGGCGCACACATACAAGCCGCGCGCGGTGCGTTTGTATGAAGATAACTTACTTCCCCTCTTTATACTATGACTGGATAGTCCAGCTAAGTAGTTACGACCTCTCAAGGTCAACTACAGTATGCCACAAAAAAAAAAAACAATCGGGCAGTTGCCTATCAGACACAACAACCATCTGGTCCGAGGATGAGTGAACTTTACACCCAGTTCTTCATACCTTTATATTTCTATTTCTGAACTATTAGGTCATCCCACTTCCAGTGTCATATTTTTTTATTATTATTATTTTACAAAAAGTGACTACTATACTATATAACCTTGTGACATTAATCAATAATCTCCACCACTATTAATCACTCGCTCCCAGACTGCTGGCAAATCTTGAACACCATTTAAAGTACCACTTTCATTTAATTCATCAATAATGCTCTTTAGTTTAATATCTAACTCCTTTTTGCTATTGTATCGAGTACCCGACAATTTCCTCTTCACATGGCCAAAACAATTGAAATCACAAGGATTCATATCCGGGGAATATGGCGGCTGAATAATTTCAATCCATCCTTTATCTTCAATTAAATTCTGAACTATTTTTGATTTGTGCGGTCTGGCATTATCATGTAAAATTATAGGACTCGTTATATGATGTTCGTCTGCCCAAATAGGAATATTTTCTTCTAAAAATGACTTATATCGCTCTCCAGTCATAGTTGTATTTTCATCATAAGTTCTCCAAAAAGCAATGCCTCTGACATCCATAGCTACTATTAGTAGTATTTTTCGTTCATGTAGCTCTGCACGTGGTAAATGTTCAGCTGAAGTGCCCGGTTCCACCCAACATCGTGACTGATGTCTTTGACGAGGAGTATAAAATTCGACCAAAGTTTCATCAAGGCATATGAATCTATTAAGTATATTTTTCTTACGGCGATACCACGATAAATGGCTACGCGCAGTTTCATAACGAAACTCCTTCTGATCCGTGTTCAGAGTGTGGGGCACCCACACTGCACTTTTATTGACCAGACATAAATCCTCCGTGAGTACTCTATGTATAGTGGAATGAGGAATGTTAAGTTGAGTGGAGAGATCACTGACACTGACCCTACGTGACTGACGAAGTGCTTCCTTGATTTTGTCCCTTGCTTCTAATCTAGTCGATGATAATGATCGAGGTGCTCGCGGCTCATTTTCAGCTGTGGTTCTTCCTTGTTTGTACATTTCAAGCCATCGCTGTACGGTTCTTTTATTTGAGGCGTTACGACCAACACACTTTACCAGTAAGTCGTGCGCAACTCCTCCAGAGTAGTTGAGTAAAGCACAAAACTTTAGAATTAATATACGTTGCTCCACTATATTAATAGATTTTTTTAAATCTTCCATTTTAAATCAATGCACGTCTTGACAATACAACACACCAAATTAAACTAACATGATTGTACAAGACAACACATGTATTAACTATTGCATACCATTGCGCAATACATAAATATTGGAAATAAAAAATATGACACTGGAAGTGGGATGACCTAATATTTGTATGGGGGTTGCACACTAGATCCAAATTCTGTCCGAATTTAGAACGTTCCCAATTCAGTTTTAACTCGGATCTTGAATTCGGATTTGGATGGGATACAGTGCGAAAACGCTCTTAAACACTCAGAGGTCTCATTCTTTAAGGTGCATTCATCTTGGTAAGATCGTAATGAGGACCATGTAGATCATGAAGGGTTTCTTGTCCCGCTAACCTGATATAGCCATCTTCTCCCCAGTTCTTGCCCCACCAGTTGAGAAGAATCCAGTAATCCTGCGTATACCCCACCAGAAGCATCGCGTGGTTCAACGTCCATGAAGTGCAAAATAGATCGTCGTAGATACCGCTCCTGATTCAGAAATAAAAATCATAAAAATATTTTTTTTTTTTTTTTTTGTTTAACCTGATTTCTGAGAGCCATACATAATCAGCTTATAATATTCCCACTGCTGGGACACAGGCCTCTTCTCGGTGAATGGTGGAGTGGTGTTATTTTTTTTTTTTTTTAGGAATTCTTAATAACATAAGTACAATAGGGTTTCGTTGGTGACCAAACAGTACACAAACACTTTGCCTTTGCATATCAAGCTATACATTTCCAGAATAAGCTGATTTCTCATCATTGCTTAGAAAATAGACGGTGGATTCCTTAGATCAATATTGATCGAAGGTGGATTCTATAAAAATCTCACCGTAAAAACATAGATGAAGTGAGTTATCATTCCATCTAATGCTAGGGATTGAGAATATTGACAGCTCACACTTCACTTAAGTTTTCACAGTGAGATTGTTGCAGAGCAGCTCGGCAGAAATCATAGATACCTGTAGAGCTGAAATGTAAACGGTGCAGCGTTAACAGCCACAGCTAGCGGTCCAATGCTCGTGAGGCTCTTTTCTATGGCCGCCTCGTCACCAACCGGCAGCGTTGCCCATCTTCGAGCCCGGACCCGCACGAGGTGACTATTGTATTTGCAGCTACCATCCTGAAGGATAAAAATAGAGGACTTGGGGCGGTTAGTAGCAACTGGACGAGTGTAGCTGAGGTCCGAGTTAGTTGGCGTGTGATGAGAGACTCCTATGTTGATGATTATGATGTTGAAATATTTTTAACTGATTTATGCCGGTTGGAATACCTATTTGTCTATCTGCAAAGTTAGTAGCTGACCTGACAGTGGTGACTGCCCAGAGTTTGCCAGACATTCTTAGGTCACGTCATTGGAGATAGAATTCTGTCGAACATTTAAAAAAAATCATGGGAATCTACTCCATAGGAGGCAGGGTCAACTTTCCACCAGCACCCTAATTACGTAACGCACTATCAATCACAATGAATCATTTTGAAGGTTATTGCTTCATATGTTCGAAAGATTTGCCTACTCAACAACGTAAATAACGCAATGAATTTTGTTGAACCGTCAAAATGAATGCCATTGCTACCGTTCATGTGTTACGCAATCACCCAACAGGTTTGCTGTGTGTCAACCTAAACTGGACGTGTCTAGTGGTTTTGGTTTCTACAGACGCCAGCACATCAAGCTACCCGAAACTGTCAATTTTTTCCAATGAACCTTGAACCTTATGCTTTAGCGATAAAGTTGAAAATCTGCTTAAAAAATTTGACAGATTGTAGTAGCTTGATGTGCTGGCGTCTGTACCTGGCTGTTGCTTATGATCAAGGTAGTTCCAATAAATTGTTATTGTAACGGTTCTGAATACAATCAAGCAACAAGAAGTCTGGCTAAAATGTTAAATGAACAGAGGGGCAATTCTCGTAATTTTAAGAATGTTCACAGTCTGATCCATGAAGACTATAGATAAGGAGTCCAATCTCTAAGGGGTCTCATACGGAAAATCTGTCCGCAAAATTTTTTAGAGCAATAGTTCTAAAAACAGCCACTAGCCGCGCTGAATTACGTAGTGTATCAAGTGAAATTAGTGGCATGTAAGACGCGCGAAGTTAGTACAAAGCCGTCATTCTATGCATGAAGACTATAGTTAGATATAGATACCTTGGTAACTTAGCAGCCGCAGCGCCTCCTGCGCGCCAACCTTATTTTTTCAAAATTTCGGCACAGCTTTTATATACAGAGATTGGACTCCTTTTCTATAGTCTTCATGGTCTGATCTTAGCTTAATCTGTGAAAAATACTTAAATAATAATACTTCTGTCAAAAACAGTTTCCGTGCATTTTCGACAAGTTTTTGACATTGATTGTAGCTGAGATAATATTGCGACTAGATTTTGAACGCCTTTAATTACGAATATTGGCCTTCTGATTCACAAACCTTCCCAACATAAGGGTACTGCGACTCGGCGACCAGTCCGTCTCTGGCTGCATATCGCAGTGCACCCCGCAACGATCCTCCGTCGCAGCCCGCGTTGCCGTCTTTTGAACTACAGTCCACTATCTGCTGGGTACTAGTGGACAAACAAAAGTATGCTTGGGTTACTTACAGCGGGTCACGACAATGTTTTTTCCCAGCGCTTTTGTGTGTAGAAACATTGACGCAGACATCAAACGGGGTTCTAAAGACTTGATCATGAAATGCAATAATTAATTTAGTAACACTGACACACATACAGACACTACGCAAACATGGAGCAACACTCAGAGTCTGTCAAAATAAAATGGACAAAATAGTTAAGGGACAAAATCAAAGTATCAAATAATAATCATGTACATATAATGCACGTGTCGAATGTTCTAAACAAATGTCGAGTGTTCATGTATGCAGGTGACATGTGTGTAGTTAGCACGTGTGATCGGGCTCTCATGGGCTATATTTTATTTCATTATTAAGAACTTGGTTCTTTTCTGTTATAAAATGAAGTTTCGTCATTTCAGTAACTACCTACGTGACGTGCGTCGGGGCGGTGACGCGACGTCCTGTCGTATGTTTGAAGATGGGATGACACAAAAATTCAGTTGGATACGGAACTCTGTGATTTGTAACATCAATATATATATATATTTTAAATAAACAAGTTATGCACACTACGTTCGTACGTAAGTGAACTGACTGGTTCCAAAAAATAAGTAAATCCAAATAAAAGATAATAAGTAATCTAAACATTGAAGTGTCTGTTTGTGTCAAAATAGCAGCTTTTTACTAAATGCTTAAGAAAGTATACAGTGTGTCCGGACATGGACTAGCGATATTCTAAATACTTAAATATAAGCTATTTTAAAGTACTATTACACTATAGGCTTGGGTCCAATACACTTCCCCGCTATGTGGCAGCCATTTTGTTTTTTTTGTTGAAATATGCTCTATGCGAGTACAAAAAAAATCATATATCTCAAAGTTTTAGTCATACTGAGATAAAAATAGGCTTATTCGGAAGGCAATAATATTGTCTACCGTCTGCATTACAAAGCAATGTGTTCACAATTCCATAACTTTTGAAAAAAAATGTGAAAGTCGAAAAAAAAATCAAAAAATTATGCAATTCAACCAATAATGGTTAATTACTACAAAAACAACCCCGAGAACTTTTTTATTTTTTATACTAGATCGACAGTTTTTGAGCTACGCTACAATGCAACATAAAATTCACAACTGTATGTTTAATACTTTAAGAGTTATTGTTGTTTGAACATAGCGTATGCGCAAGCACAAAACGTCTTTGTTAACCGCCAGAGTGTCATTTATGGCATTCACTGTATTCCATCTGAGAGCAGGCGAGAAATACTGTTCGTTACTACCGTGAGTAAGCGAGATAGAACGTATTAGTCCACTACCTGAAACAAAATCAGTTTTAAGGACAAATTATTAGTTGGGTTAGTTTAGTTGTCCCTCGCCCTGCGTTGTGATCGCTATCGCTACTTTCACTTACCGTCCGTGCTGTTTACGTGCTGCGTTAGTGTTTTGTATTTAAAAGTGTGATAAAGTATGGCACAGCGTCAATATTCATCGCAACATATTGCTGACATACACTTTGTGTATGGCTTTTGCAATGGAAGTGCAAATTTGGCTGTACAAGAATATCGACGAAGGTACCCTAACAGGCCTACACCGAGTCGCCAAACTTTTATCGACGTGCATTCAAGATTAGCGGAAAGAGGTATTCAAAGAGCTGTTAATGAACGCAATCGCTTGGTATCGCCCGAAGATGAAGAAGAAGTGCTTAGACTAATAACCAATGATCCTAGACTAAGCGTTAGACGGATTTCAGTGCAACTTCGAATGTCTAAGTGGCATGTATGGAGAATTTTGAAAAGAGAAGGGTTACACCCTTATCATTTTCGACGGGTTCAAGACGTGATCGAACCAGATTTTGCTGCGAGATCTGTGTTTTGTTCGTGGATAAATAGAAATTTGAGACAGAACCGTAATTTTTTACAAAGAATACTGTGGACTGATGAAGCCAAATTTACAAGAGCTGGGATTACAAACCACAGAAACGACCATCTCTGGTGCTCCGCAAATCCAAGGGCGGTGCGCCCAAGCTCATTTCAACATGAATTCTCAGTAAATGTGTGGGCCGGCATAATCAACGATAGGCTGATAGGGCCATTGGAATTGCCACCTACATTAAACGGCGCTAGATTTTTAGAATTCTTACAGACACAGTTTGCGGACAGCCTCATGGACCTACCTCTATCATACCGTCGGCGTATGTGGTTCCAGCTCGATGGTGCACCCGCGCATTTTTCTCGAGCAGTGAGAGAATATTTAAATAATAATCTACAGCCGTGGATCGGTCGTGGTGGTGTAGTAGCGTGGCCGCCTCGCTCACCCGATTTGACACCCTTGGATTATTTTTTGTGGGGTCATATGAAACAAAAAGTATACGCTACAGTTCCAAATACCAGGGAAGAACTCGTCGCAAAAATTATGGCAGCCGCCGAAGAAATTAGATCCGATTTGGATTTAATTAGGCGCTCATCAACCCAGGTGGCACAGAGAGCCGTAGTGTGTCTACAAGCTGGAGGTGGCCACTTTGAGCAACTGCTTTAGATATTTTAATCTTCATTTAATATTGGAAAAAACATTAAATAAAATTCAATATGAATGTTATGTTTTTTTAATGATTTCCTGTTTAGGGTTCCGACAAAGGCCTTTTGTGCTTGCGCATATGCTATGTTCATACAACAATAACTCTTAAAGTATTAGACATACAGTTGTGAATTTTATGTTGTATTGTAGCTTAGCTCAAAAACTGTCGATCTAGTATAAAAAATAAAAAAGCTCTCGGGGTTGTTTTTGTAGTAATTAACAATTATTGGTTGAATTGCATAATTTTTTGTTTTTTTTTTCGACTTTCACATTTTTTTTCAAAAGTTATGGAATTGTGAACATATTGCTTTGTAGTGCAGACGGTAGACAATATTATTGCCTTTCGAATAAGCCTATTTTTATCTCAGTATGACTAAAACTTTGAGATATATGATTTTTTTTGTACTCGCATAGAGCATACTTCAACAAAAAAAACAAAATGGCTGCCACATAGCGGGGAAGTATATTGGACCTAAGCCTATAGTGTAATTGTACTTTAAAATAGCTTATATTTAAGTATTTAGAATATCGCTAGTCCATGTCCGGACACACTGTATAACAAAAAAACATTTTTTTTTAAGTTTTTGTCTGTCTGTCTGCCTGTTTATTCGAGGTAATCTTCGAAACGGCCGGACCGATTTTGACGGGACTCATTAGCAGATAGCTGATGATACAAGGTACACCTAAGTAGCCTATGTGACTACTTAGGCTACTTTTATTTTAGAAAAAGAAAAAGATTTAGGGTTTGCGGATGCACGGGAGGGAACAAAGTCGCGGGCACAGCTAGTTGATAATATCTATAGCTGATCAGGTTTCATAGCGCTTTGTGGCGTGTAACTTTGTGGACGCGTGCGCTCATCAGCGCATCGGACTGCACGTGACGCTCACGATGGCTGACAACGACACCAGCCCACAAACCTCGGAAGAACTCATTGGTTACAATGGGTACATGGGTGACAATGACACCAGCACACAAACCTCGGAAGAACTCATTGGTTACTATGGGTACATGGGTGACAACGACACCAGCACACAAACCTCGGAAGAACTCATTGGTTACTATGGGTACATGGGTGACAACGACACCAGCACACAAACCTCGGAAGAACTCATTGGTTACTATGGGTACATGGGTGACAACGACACCAGCACACTAACCTTGGAAGAACTCATTGGTTACTATGGGTACAGGGCCGACAACGACACCAGCCCACAAACCTTGGAAGAACTCATTGGTCACGATGGGTACAATATTATTATCTGGATTTTGTTCGTGCTGACCCTCACGGCGTCCATATACGGAATGACATCATGGTACTACATCAAAAAGTTTCGTAATTTCAGAAACTATGTGTTCCTCAGTGCAAATATAGCAAGAATGCTAATGCTTTTACTCTATTCTACTGAGGTATCGATCGAGAATACAGAAGTGCGTCTTTACATCAAAGTTTTAAAGATGTTTAGTGATTTATCGTTTAGTTATTGGGTACTAGTGTTGTGCTACGTGTTTTATGTTGACTTTGTAAACAGTTTTAGTCTTGACATTCAAAGGAGGTACCTTAATAGGAGATACCTTAAGAGTAGCCTATTTGCGTGGGGGATCCCTTTTATATCAACCGTGTTAATTTTTAGTCCCATGACGTTTTATTATTTCTATGTCTCGAGTGAAATAATAACACTACACATGCTATACGTTCTCGGCTATTCAATTTTCCTTACACCCGTGGCGGTTAGTTTTGTTATGTATATAACAGTTTTATATAGTTTATGCTGTGCTAGTGAAGCTGGTGGGAGTATATCTCGAAACAAATGGCGGTGTTTCTACATAGCTACCTTGATTTTTGTATTCAGTAATGTGGTTGTTATCATTGAATTAGGAGTTATGTTGAACACAATAGCATTGGTTGTGTATTTAATTATATTAAAGAGTAATCGGGAATTATGGCGAAAATTTCTGGATAAGAGATCAGAACAAATATCGCTGGAAATGATGTGAGTATATACAGACGCCAGCACATCAAGCTACCCGAAACTGTAAAATTTTCCCAATCAACCTTGAACCTAATCCTTTATAAATAAAGTAGAAATTTGACAGATTGTAGTAGCTTGATCTGCTGGCGTCTTTACAATATACTTGGACAACATCTTAAATAGTTTGACCACTTAGAAATAAAGCAAAAAAGCAAATCAGGAATGTTTGTAACCAGTTTCGTTAGACCATTGATCTTGACGCTCCATTATAAATATGGAAATAAATGTTGTATAAATGTCGGATTCAAAGGGAAAACAACAGTTTTAATATACCTTACTTATAACCTATATTTGTAGTTGCCTGAAATAAAGGAATAAATTAATAACATAGTTCTACAAAAAAAACCTGCTAGGTGACCATATTGGACCAACCCTTTACGCAGTGTTATCGAAATTACAGACTGTGTGATCCTAAAGACATGTATGTATCTGTAAGATTAAAAAGAAAAGGCTTATGTTTAACTTACCACCAGATATAGTAACAAATAGCAGACAAAAGTAGTAAATGATCACCAAAATGAAACTCGCATTTTAATGTAAAATAATTATAACCAAAGTTTTAACACTTTGCTATCCTATTTAAGTAAAATGACTCCAAGTAAATCATGAGTAACCCAAAAATAGTAAATGATCACCAAAATTAAACCAACATTTTAAAGTAAAATTATAACCAAAGTTTTTAAATTCTGCTATTCTATTTAAGCAAAATGAGTCCAAATAAATCATTGTTATCCCAAAAGTAGTATTTTTTGGAATGTATTTAACGCGGCGACAGATTAATCTGAATTTGGGATTAAAAAATAATTAAAGACGGTAGCAAAAATAGTAGGTTGGCAGCTACTGACGGCGGATGAAAAGTAGAAAATGGGCATTCTTAAATTAAACAACGAGGTTGTATATGAAGTACACTAATTATTATCTTTAATAATAATAAGGCGTAGTCGACGGAGCCCCGCTTCGCGGGGCCCCTATTTCAGTCTGCAGGGTTTAAAGGAACCTAACACGAAGCGGATGACGGGGGCTCGTTCGCTCGCTCCGCTCGCTCACTTGAGCCCCCGTCATCCCCTTCGAGCCTAACCTGTCCGTGTCGGGGTGCCCCAAGTCACGAGCTCGCTTCGCTCGCTCTTGCATCCTAAGTTCTCAAGTTCAATCTTGTGTTTTTCTGGGAATGAGTCTTCAGAGATGCCGATAGTTGCCTATAATACAGTTTGTTATCCCACTGTTAATATTAGTCGCCATGTCATTATTTTTAGTAGCAAATAGATAGTCGCCCTTTTAAGTTGTTAGTCGCCTGGAAAATAATATTCCGTTTTTTTTAGTAGATTTGGTGACCATTTACTAAATTTGGTGGTCGAATACAATTTAAAGTGGAGTCGTGACTAAAATAGCTGGTACTATTGTATTTTTAGACTTTATTTTTCTAGTGTTAAGTAGATATTTTTGGTTACAAAACTAAGGGTATCAAAGCATTTTATGGTGGTCATTATATTTATCCCCAAAAGAAAATACAGATTGTTCCAAAGAGATTGCTGTTTCAAACGGTTGGTTAACGAAACATAATTAAAATGAATTTACTGAAAAACTCTTCTAATTTTTGAGCTGAAATAAATATTATTTTATTACTAGAATGTCTACCTTTCATTTTGTATCTTCATTTTATTTTTCTGTTTATGATTTTGTGGTAAATAATGTCTCAACATATGTGGTAAATATATGCACTCCGCCCGTCAAGAGTAGCAAGTTTATACCTACTTATATTTCATATATACAACGTGTAACGTTAAATGCGCAAAACATCAGACACCCCAATTGATTTTTAATTCAGTTGATCTATTTCAGAGAGAAAATAAGTCATTAAAAAAATTGTAAAGGTTTTATGCGCTGTTTTAGTGTTACTAGCCATTCTGATCGTTTCTTTCGTCTGCGACGACGCTTTATCGAGGAGGAGTCGTCACCGGGCCGCTGCGCCGCGCTGACATTGGCTTGCTTGACCTATTAATAAATAGACACGGCAACGTTTTTAATTAAGTTTTTTTTTTTAAATGTGACCTATATTAAAAAGTGGTTCAATTAATTCTGTTTGTTATTCTGATCAAACTCTTTTCAGGTTTTGCGCATTTAACGTTACACGTTGTATAAATAGTTGTTTTTTTATGATTTACGCAACCTATAGAAAAAACCGGTGGGTCACGCTTGACTGTTCCGTTGGGCGGCGTGACCCACTAGTGGGTCGACGACAATATGTCGTTACTGCTTTACTTTTTCGCGGCATTTAAGCGCGTTCGAACTCGCAACAGTGTTACTCCGCCCCACGAAGCGTAAGGAGATAAGAAAGTCCCGCCTCACGCGAAAAAACGTAGATATTTGCCCCGGCGTGAACGTGTTAATGTTCATGGTATAATTGTCTCTGCACTTCCTGCGTTCGTTGCAATGTTTGTAGTAGCAACTAATTAGATTCATTATAATTTAAAATTTTGTTCTTTACATAAGAGTAGTATATTCTCTGTTTCGCGGTAAGGAAACTGTGTAGTGCTAGTACCTACATCTACTAACAAATGGCGTCGATTTACATGTACTTTGGCATTTGGTTTTAGCAATGTTTTAACGCTTAGGTACCGCTTTACTGATATGTTTGAGGAAAATTACTTTTATGTTATTGTATTAGTTTCTAGGACTGTGTGATTTGCGACGTTACCTTATGTAACAGCCATATATTACCTCAGTTCTCCCCAAAAGCCATGGCGCCGGTAGAGCTGCGCCTGCAACGCGTGTGTGACGGCAAAAGCGTAGCACGCTCCGCAGTGCTGTTGCTCTTCTAGTTTAGGCTTGAAGCCTTTAGTCCGCCAGTCGACCTGGTAAACATACTTTCCTAGTCAATATATTTTACTTCACATAATCCTTCATGAGCACTTATAAAACGTCAGAAGCTAAGTGCAAGGTTCTAATTGATCGTTTCCTATGGAGAAGAGCCGGCAAAAATTCCACGGTTACTCTTTATGCATTTTATTTCTCCGTCTTCCTCCTAGCTACACAAAGAGTAAGCACGGCTACACATCAAGCTATTCATAACTAGTATAAGCTGACTTCTGATTTTTCGTAAAACCAAAGTTTAATGTGTCGTCGTGTGTTTTTCTTTAATTCTAGTGTAATATCTTCATATCACTTAATGATTTTGTAGTTTATTTGAATAATTTTCCCCTTTAGCAATATAATCTAATGCCTCACCGTTTCAGGTACACTGCGATGCAAACTCTTTCTGTAAGCAATTTTATGGTGATCCTCTGCCGGGTCGAACAGTGGAAACGTGTGGAACAGCTTCAGAAACTTGTTGAAGTATTCTTTTACGTCCTAAAAGGAAGAACATAAGCTTATACAAATTGTGGTAACGCTTCAATTACAAAAACCGGCCTTACTAATACGACCGGCCTTACTTACTAATACGATATAAAGGTGTTTTTCACTGCAGAGGACCTCTTTCCACAGAGAGAAGGATCAAGCACGATCGATCACTACTCTTGTTCACTGTTTTTTGGAGATTTCCTGCAGACATTGGGCACCCTAGGTTTCGAACCCTCGGTGAGAGACCTGCGTATGGAACAGCCATAGCTTTATTGTCTTCCTATGAATACTTAACCTACCTCATTTTAATGCAATGGAACAGAATACAGCCGTGCGATTCTGTAACCATCTCACCGTGAAAGCTTAGGTGAAGTGAGCTGTCATTCGCTAGGGATTAACAGTATTAAGTGCTCACTTCACTTATGATTTCACTGAGATTTTTAGAGAATCGACCAGCTGGTCGAAACTATACTAATGTTGATTAGCTCTGAGATACAAGTGCTATAACATTCCTGGAATCAGCGTTCGGCCGTAGTATAATGTAAACTATATTGGTTCCATTAATGTAGAATGCGCTGAACTAGGCTCTGTGGTTATTATTTAGGTAGGTAAATAGTGTCGTCATACACACACATCACAGCCCGACTTCACCCACTGTTCAGCATATGCCTCTCTTTTCTTGTGCCAATCCCCATGTTCCTTTTTTTTTTAAATTTCGTTCTTGCTGTGGAAAATCCTCATGGATGTCCGCCGCCCTGGAGCGCGCGGCGGGGTCTGTCAGACTCTTACTGACTAAAAACCACCCCGGTGTTCCATCTCTCACCTACGCTGGGAGTCGTGGGAACGAACGATTCTTCCGCAACCCCCGACTGGTGCCGGCCCGCCTCTGTGGGCCTCCTCGGGTCAGGGGGGAGTGAGGTGTTAATCTCCCCCCGCGACGTCTAAGAGGGGCGCGCGTGGAACACTACGCGCTGCCACTTCGGGTCCTAGTGTGTGGGGGGCGACGGACGTCCCCGGGTCCGTCGCCCCTGGGCCCATTTCGTTGTCATGTTTTATTGTCCGCCCTCCGCCGGCGCCCGGTGCGCCTGTTGCGGGCCGGGTGAGGGTACGAGATCTCCCTCTCCCTTTCCGCAGCCTCCTTCTGCGACACTCTGCCAGCTTATGCCGCAATCCCCATGTTCCTGTGCCAACTTCTTTCAGGTTGTACCCGCGATGGTAACAGTGTAGTCCATCCATGCCACCAGACGACCGACACTTCGTTTTCCAGTCCTTGGACGCCACTCCATAAATAATGTAGTACCTATCTATTTATATTAAATCGTTTTGAAGTCTGTGAAAGCAATTTAGAATCGACTTCCTGAATTGGACTTCCATTTTAAACGCAATCAGATTTTATTCACATGATCTGACCAAGATTATATCTGGACTTTAAAAGAGACTGTGACCTCTGAGTTTGTTTCGGCCTTCTTCTCAGAGTTAGGAAACGCCGACCTCATCTAGTTTAAAAAAAAATATGATTGACACGTAAGAGTGTTTGTACATACAAACCTACTTACAGAAAATAAATAATTTATCATTTCTCATCTATAATTTATTCTCCCAGAAAATTATTTGAATTTAGGGGTACTGCCATGCTACTGCTTTCTGTTGGGTTGGGATCGAGTTATGTTATGGTTTCCTAGAATTGCGGTGCCCGCCACATAACGACCGTAGTGACGTCTGTCTGAAAATGATAGCAACGTGGTTTGACTTTACGTTGTCACAAAACGCTCTCTAGAAAAACACACCCACTTACTTTCGTAATAGAATCGAATAAAATAAAGAACGTTTCAGTGTCGTCATTCGCTGGTAAATTACGGACGCTATGTGACGGCCACCGTTGTTCTTGGAATACGTAGCTTAACACAAGATGTGACAACAGATTTTTAGAGGTTTTTAGAATCAGAGAGGTTCTGCATTTTCATTTCTTGACTGTACATAATTATTACTACCGATCAATGTGGCGTCGCTTGGGAGAGCCCTATGTACTGCAGAGGACGTCATTCAGTTAAAAGGATGATGATGATGATGACAGAATTATACATATTTGTGGCACCGTTAACGGGACGTCAACGAAAACGAGATGACGGCGACGTAGTACCGATACATGTATTTACTACATAGACATAGAAAATCATAATTTACTATGACCGCGTGTCTACCGCACACCACCGCCGCCGGGACGTCACGTTCGGGTAGAATAATCTCTTTTATCGTTCACGTCCCGTTGACAGTGGCGGTGGACAAACGAGCTCTAGCAGTCAAAGCTCAATAAAGCATTGTTAGTAGGTTCTAAAGTTTTAGATCGTTATAAGGTTAGTGGGCATAATAATGATGTAGACTCGAGTGAAAAAATCGCAGAGACCACTTGATATTACCAGATCCCCGAAAAGATTCAGATGCAGCGAGTACGACTGTTTTCCAAGCAGAAAGTCGCGGTTGTGTTGCGCCACTATCTGAAGATTTTTGCGCCACGTCGTTAGTGCTTTTAGCTCCTGGTGAGGTGTTGCGTAGGCTTTTTTGTGGACTGACTGCAAAAAGAGCAATGGGAACGTCTTAATATTTGAATATTTATTTAATTTTTTTTTTTTCTGAATATTCTATTTTCGTTAAGTTTCTCATATTTAAGTGAAGTTCTTTTTTGAGAAATAAAACTTCTTTAAACCGAACTCAAACTCAAAGGAAATTATTTATTATACTTAAACCAATTACAGGCGCTTTTGAATTATCAAGGGGTCGGTCAGTCAGAAAGATGAAGCTAGTTGGCCATTCCAAAGTGTAGTTATAGGTACCAATGGAGAAGAACGGGCAAGAAACTCCACGGACACTCTTTTTAAATCATAAAATTGTTACGAAATATTGGTTACATCATTCATGTTGAAATTAAACATAAGAGAACGATGTAGAAAGACGTGCACGTTAAAAGTATTCGTAATAAAAAAAAAAAAAAACAAAACAAAAAAATCAGAAAATAAACTAAATTAAAATAAGCCGTAGCGGCGGCGCCCGTTCCCGAACATGACGTATGAATCAGCACCATTCAGCTCGACCATTTTGAAGGGAACTTAATGATCCAACACACGCGCCACCACCAGCGAGACATTTGCGTGAGCATGACATACTCTCAGCCGCCAGGGCACATTCAAGTCAATGAAAGACGTACCCAGTAAATGGTAGCTTTATAGTTTAGGTACATAGTGTTCACACTCGTGCTATGCAATTATACAATGGCGCCGACTCCTTTGTTCACAAACTAAACTAAATTTAAGTTCAGTGCCTCTTTTTATTTCTATTTCATTAAGAAAAGGACAGAAGATACATTTTAGTTTAGTCCTGTAAAATTAAGAAACCCCATAGACAAGTTTAGACGTGATTAAAAAAAACAACGGGTTGCACTCCGGGAGTGCCGACAGAAGTAAAAACTTAAATATTAACGTTGTGCATTTTTTATATTTTGGAATGGTTAGGGAATCATTTTGCACGAATTGCTTTAATTATCAGTATAAAAGTACTATCATTTATGTCGTAGAATACAATATTTATTTATTGCGCTATCTTGCACAAACATGACAATTTATATTACATTAAAAAGTTTATCTCTCAGAAAAATCAACTTCCATCCATAATTTCGACGACTTTTTCACCATCATTATTACCAGAACCATTATTTTATTATTTTTTTAATTTTTTCACGTCCACCGGAGGTGTGCCATATGTTCCACCAGTTATCTGTAGTTCCCAAATTGCAGATTTATTGTCGAGAGATGGTCTATCAATACATTTTAACTACAATTCTAATTAATTCATTCATTTAAGTTAAGTTTGTTTCTGTAACATAAACACACACGAACATTCGCGCAAGCACCCTGCCCCACCTAAACTAAACAACAGGCGCAGGCATACATTTTCGCCGCGCCGTAGAAAGAGAGGGGGATACTTCCTCGCCTACGCCGCGCCGCCGGCTGTCTACTCACCATCCGTCTTACGAATTTTCGATCAGGGTCACGTGCCCTGACGCGAGTTTTACATTTTTTACCCGTTACAAAAAAAGTGTACAACGCCGCTAAAGAAGTTTTCACTTCAAAAATTGGCTAGTAAAAACACGTCAATTTACGTCAGGCGCTGACTAATTTGACAGGACCATTGGGACAGGATATTTATTTTCTGTCCTTTTCTCAATGAAATATAAAGAAGAAGATGCACTGAACTTAAGTTTAGTTAAGTTTGTGAACTAAGGAATCGGCGCCAATATCATACTAGCGGACCTGCCCGAACAACGCCACCTACCGGGTCCAGTTTTGGATCTAAATCATCCAGGGACCATCGGACACTGCATGTCTTCTTCTTGACATCTTCCATACACCTCTATCCGCCGATCACAGGAGGTACCCACCTATTAGGTAACCCCATATCTACATATAATATCTTGTAGCACTGTATCCATCCATCGTTTCTTTGGTCTTCCTCTATTCCCATAGAGATCCACATAATATGACCACCATTCTATTACCAACCTTAGGCCTAGCAAATAAAGTTGAGTTTTAGTTAGAAGCCCTCACTGCTAACTAAATCTCAACTTTATTTGCTAGGATTTTCACAAATAACGAACAATTACTAGACCGTGAAGTACCTGATCTTCGTGACAAGTCAGGCAAACGATCACAAGTTTGCGCCGAAAACTTTTAATGTGACACGTTACGATACACTGCAACGTGTGACAGAACTTTTATCAATACAGCCCATAGATACAGCCTTTTACAATCTCTCATATTTAAAAAAACATTACAAAGTGAAAAATAACTTTAATTTTGGAAGTTGGTGTCGTTGGTTCCACATCTTCGTTTTTTGACACCGACTTCCGAAATTAAAGTTATGTTTCACTTTGTAGTGTTTTTTTGGAAGTCGGTTCTTTTTTTATTATAAAAAAAAGTTTTTTTTTTTCTTTTTAGTTATACCTAAGTTATTCCAGAATTTACTTGCAAGATTAGAGGTACCTCAATAACAACTTTGACAGAAATGAGGGTATACGGTGGTATACTGAACACATCTGCGTACTATAGGGTACAGCCGTGATGTTATGGTGTGCGATTGCGTAAACAATGCATACATATGCGATAACAGCAATCGCGGTTGTTTTACTGGTAGGTATTTATTGAAGAGTTAAACAGCACCATTATATTTTCTTTACTCCTGTTTCATGTCTATTGTTATATGTATATATTTATTTAGATTGGTATAATATACTTTATGTATGTATTTATTTACCTACCGACCGTACCGACATAAACAGGCTTCCTCTTTCATACAAATGCAGTAACACCACACATCCCCTGCTAGCCTTTCAATAAACAAGTGGCCTTACCTACATTCTTATCCTTAAAAGACATCAATGTTGAGACGCTGAATGAATGGCGACGAACAAAAGGACTATTTACAAGGCAGATGTGAGTGAAAACGTTTGACGGTCTACGAGCAGATATACAACGTGTAACGTTAAATGCGCAAAACCTGAAAATAGTTTGATCAGAATAACGAGCAGAATTAATTGAACCACTTTTTAATATAGGTCACATTTTTCAAAAAATCTTCATTAAAAACTTTGCCGTGTCTATTTATTAATAGGTCAAGCAAGCCAATGTCAGCGCGGCGCAGCGCGGCCCGGTGACGACTCCTCCCTCGATAAAGCGTCGTCGCAGACGCAAGAAACGATCAGAGTGGCCAGTAAAACTAAAACAGCAAATAAAACCTTAAAAAAAAAAAAACGACGGGTTGCACTCCGGGAGTGCCGGCAGAAGTGAAAACTTAAATATTAACGTTGTGCATTTTTTATATTTTGGAATGGTTAGGGAATCATTTTGCACGAATTGCTTTAATTATCAGTATAAAAGTACTATCATTTATGTCGTAGAATACAATATTTATTTATTGCGCTATCTTGCACAAACATGACAATTTATATTACATTAAAAAGTTTATCTCTCAGAAAAATCAACTTCCATCCATAATTTCGACGACTTTTTCACCATCATTATTACCAGAACCATTATTTTATTATTTTTTTAATTTTTTCACGTCCACCGGAGGTGTGCCATATGTTCCACCAGTTATCTGTAGTTCCCAAATTGCAGATTTATTGTCGAGAGATGTACCTTCAAGTCTATCAATACATTCTTTCATTCATTTAAGTTAAGTTTGTTTCTGTAACATAAACACACACGAACATTCGCGCAGGCACTCTGCCCCACCTAAACTAAACAACAGGCGCAGGCATACATTTTCGCCGCGCCGTAGAAAGAGAGGGGGATACTTCCTCGCCTACGCCGCGCCGCCGGCTGTGTACTCACCATCAGTCTTACGAATTTTCGATCAGGGTCACGTGTCCTGACGCGAGTTTTACATTTTTTACCCGTTACAAAAAAAGTGTACAACGCCGCTAAAGAAGTTTTCACTTCAAAAATATACCTATTTTCTCTCTGAAATAGGTCAATTGAATCAAACATCAGTTGGGGTGTCTGAGGTTTTGCGCATTTAACGTTACACGTTGTAGAAAGGTCAGGTACGTACCTAGTACTCGCAACCAGCGTGCGTGTGTAACCAGCACCCTAATTGCGTAACACACTATTACTGTCAATTTGAATTGAAGCATATTGCTAATCCATTGCTCCATATGTTGGAAAATGTGTCTGCTCAACAACGTAAATAACACAATGAATGTTGTTGAACTGTCAAAATGAAACCCATTGCTACTGATAGTGTGTTACGCAATTACCCCGCAGATGTATGAACGTAAACGAGGCAAAAGGAGTATACAACGTAAGGATCGTAGCAGGTGGCGTTCTATAGTTTCTGCTTACCCACATGGGAAGAGGGCGTGAGTTTAATAACTAATAAGTAAGTAATAAAAACTTACCTTATATTCATGCCAATGCCAGTCTGGCAGATCAGAATGTACGATCAATCCGTTCAATATGTGTCTTTTGACATACTCAGCACTTTTGTCCAATGAGCACTGGCTAACATTGAAACCCTTCAGAAACTCGTCCAAGCCTGCATTATGTTCGACCAATTTGATCGTTTTTGCAACAAATCTTTCGGTTTTATCGAAATTGCTGCATCTAGCATGTCTGTTGTTTATAAACTTCGTTAAAATTGATTTCCTTTTGTTTGTCGTTTCTGTTAAGTTCATTCCGATGATTAGAGTGAATTGTAGGACGAGAATGATGTTAATTATTTGCATTTTGTGCAAAAATGACTTCTAGATAGATAATACGAAGTTATAGAATTACATTGTACCAAATTAACAGTTTCTTTTGTTTTTGACACAAGATAAAACTTTTGAAATAAACTCACGAACACTAACTTGTATTTTCACTTATTAAATAATTTAGAACATTTACTATGTAGCATCTGGTGACATTAAACCTACTGAGTAATCCGACTGTGAATATTGTTGACTAATCAAAGATTTTCAAAATAGCATAGTTTGCAATATTTATGAGTTATAACGATTGTTTATTTCCATCGCACTAGTTGCTGATCGACATTTTTAACAATAAACAGCATAACCTGTTACTTGGGTACAACATAGTTCGGTCTAGATTAAGAATTTATGTCGATGATAATGTAACTCTTAGTTAACAAAACTGTTCTTTAGATTTTTCTGACTTATCCTCTGTACATTACTAATAATAAAGCAGAGTTTATGTGAACGCGCTAATCTCTGGAAATCCCAGTCCGATTTGAAAAAAACTTTTTGCATTTGGACGTATATACCTAGTTACACAAAAAGGATCCAGTCCACACAGTCACTTTAGAGATATTAACGTTTGAAGTTTGGAAGATATTTCTTTACTGGTATTCATTTTAAAATTAATTGAAAGAATCCAGACTCCTTGATTCGTTTTACTTTAGACGACATTAAATGCCAGCGACCTTGAGCGGGCACTGCCGCCCTTCGCCCGCAAGGGTCCCCCCTTCATCGCACACAAGTTTATTCCAAAAAAGAATCCACGTTGATTTATCAAGCACAAAACAAATAAAAACCGTATACTAAAATTTGGGAAATTAAATTGTCTTTTAGATGATGAAAGTTTTATGAAAATACACCCGATAGTGTTTGCGTGATTTTCGTTTTTTTGTCCGCGTTAGACATTACTTTACGAATTAATTACTCTATGTTAAAAAAATATAATTTCAAACATTCACATATCAAATTACGAAGAAAATTGTCTAATATAACATTTTTTTTTTTTCAAATAAATAAGTCTGGTCGTTTAGACGTGATGTTGAATTATTAAAATCATTAGAAGTCGTATACCTGCGCCTTAATTGGTTGGTAATATTAACTATGAATCAGGAAGGTTGGATTGTCCAAGGTGATTTTATTTTAAGGCGATATCAAAATAAATTGGGTGTTTTTTCGAATCCATTTATTTCACTAATACCGCATGTTTGGATTTGATTTTTAGTTATATGTTTATTGACTATGTGATTAAGACTCTGACTGAAGGAAAACGCAATTGCTTCAAATTTCCTCGATAGAATTTAATTCCGAAAAGACGTCTACTTTTTTATATTTTCTCCTGTAATTCTAAAATCCTAATTAATTTCATTGCAAAATTGCATTCAAAATATGCGTAATAGGTAATTGAAAACTCTGACTGAACAAATTTTTGATACATAGCTTAATTTATTTTTAAACAATTATTATTTGGTTTGGCGCTTACGTTGTTTTATTTTGGTTCCAGCGCATTGTTGCGATCTCTTTTTTCGCATGTGGAAGTAATTGACTCTGTCACTTTCTTATACCCGCCCAGATCGCCTGCGGGCTTTGTCAGTAACGGACCTGTGTCGTTCCTCCCGCAATCGTGATTATATTTTTTATCTCGAATATGTAATTAATAAAAATAGGGGCAAGGATACAAACAAAGAAAATATCGGGTTGGTGCAAAAGTTATGACAAAAAAAATTCAACATCTTTTATTTCATAATGTTTTTCCATAAAGTTCTAAATTACGCAATGGATCCACACGCTTGCCAAACCTCAACAAGCCGTCACAAATATAAGGTTTATAAAAAAGTTTTGTCGCAATAATTTCAGTAGAATTAATTTATTCATATATCTTATACACAAAATTTCTAATCAACAATATATTCGCCATCTAATTCTATGACACTGGACCAACTAGCCGGCAAGTCGTTTATTCCTTTTACCCAAAACTACGGCGGCTGTGACTCGAAGAATATGAACACATCCTTCTTGAGACCGTCGACGTTTTTGAAAGTTTTGTTTCTCAAATATGCCTTTAAATGTTTCAACAAATAGTAGTCAGGTGGCGCCATGTCGGGAGAGTATGGTGGATGAGAAACGGTATTCCAGTGAAGTTCGGTGATTGTTTTGTGGGTTGCCTTTGCGACATGGGGTCTCGCGTTGTCGTGGAGAAGGTGGACATCAGTTGCGCGTCTTGGCAGTTTTTCTCTTATAGCTAATTCCTGGAGATTCTCAATGTATTGTGTAGAGGAGATCGTGTGCCTGAAGGGAGAAAATTGTGAAACAGCATTCCCTTTGCGTCCCAGAAACAGCACAACAAAATGTTTTGTGGGTGAGGATCAATCGGATGCTGTGGCGGTTTTTCTCCGACTGGAAGCCAATAGCCTAGACGCTTTCTGTTATCATACAAGATCCAGCTTTCATCCCCTGTCACAAGATCCTCTAAAAACTCCTTGCGATGATGACGAAGTAGCAGAGACTGACAGATGGTCACGCGGCAGTTCTTATTATCGTCGGTGAGACGGTGTGGTATCCATTGAGCTAGAACTGTCCTGTATCCCAAGTTGAGTAAGTGATTTACTATTGATGCTTTGGTGCAGCCAAGTTCTCTGGCTAGCTCCTGCGTACTTGCTTCCGGATTTGCTTTGCTGCAGCAGAGTAATGCGTCGTCGTCGATGCTCAAGGGTCGTCCGGAACGTTCCTTATCTTCAAAACTTGTGTCTCCAGATTTAAAACGATTGAACCAACGCTGGACTGTTCGATGAGAAACTACGTCCTCCCCGAATGCATCCTGTATATTTTTAGCAGTAGTGCTTGCGTTCGTGCCGCGCCGCCACACATAAAACATGATCGCCCGAAGTTGCACCTGCGAGATCGAAGCCAATTCTGTCCATTAGAACGCAAGCTCGCTCTTTTATACCCTGTCACGCGGAAGAGTAGAAAACATTCTAGAATATCCTTTACATAGCTCGATGTCACATTGTGTCAATACTTAAAAAAACATCGTTGAAATTTTTGCAACAAAACTTTTTTATCAACCTTATACAAACGTGTGGATAGGTGTGGATCCGGCATCAATGTATTCAATGTATTCAAGCGGGGGCGCTCCCCGCGTCTTCGGTTAAGCCACACCCCTCGAGCGATGATTTATTTTTTACATATCACCTTAACGTGCCGTTCATGTGGGATGGTTCTGAGGCTGATAAAAAGTGATAGACAGTTGTTTTTGCTTGGATCTTTTTACTGGCCGATAATACTGATATTTAGCATCAGTTTGGTGCACTTAACTCATTTTTGACCATGCTGTGGATTGGATCCTTTTCGTTTAACTACTTCTATTTGAAAGCCCGATTCTTCTGGCTATAGGCTATTTACCATCACCCTAAGACTCTTAGGAGCCGAGCAAAAAGAAAAAGTAAGAAAGAACGATAAGCGAAAACGAAGTAAAAGCGCGGGCAGGCGATGCAATGCGACGGAGTGGGTCAGGGAGACAAGAAATTTCACGCGAACGAATTCGCGGGCAGAAGCTAGTCACGTATAAAGCCTTCTAGCCCAATCAATCTACTCAGGACTCGCCTGCGCCACCGGCCATCGGTCCTTCGATAAACAAGGCCAACTGCCGGTAACTTCGGTTCTTTTTCGGATTACTTCATTTACTGATTTTATCCTTCAAAGAAACTCCGAGCATAACAGCACGCTCCATAGCGTGCTGAGCGACCTCCCCTATAAGGTAAAACCTCTATCCACGTTGTTCCAGGTCCAGACTTCGCTCTTTGTTGCCTAAACTTAGTGGTGATGTCCGTCAGTGTACGAAACACTGAACAAAAACTACGCGACTTTGAAAATCCAACAATCAATCTGCCTAACGTTTTCCCATCTGTGTTGGAGTCGGCTTCCAGTCTAAACGGATGCAGCTGAAAAACCAGTATTTTTTTTTTACAAATTAATATTCTTTATTGGATTCATGTGTGTAGGTACACTTAGTTGTTACAATATAGGTACGTTCCAAGAAATTAATTAATTTCACATGAAATTACTGCCTATCTGACCTTCACAACCCAGTTACTGGGTAACACGATACCCCTTGGTAAGACTGGTCTTCAGACTTTCAGTCAGACTGTTAAAGATCTTCGAATGACAGCCGAGACTAATGGTAGAACCCAGAGGGTTTTTGAGCAAGCTTATTCTTTTGCGATAACTTGATAGCTGAGTAGGTGCGGCATAATGAGAGAACACCAAAAATATATTTGAAAAGTTTCTGATACGAGTAGGAGCGCCGTGGCCAGGAGTCCACTTCAGATTTCAAAAAAGGGCCAAAAATAAAGTGATCTACAGAGGTGTTGATTTTTGCATGATGAACAAATAAGAATGATCAACCACTTTAAATAAAACAAATATGGACAAAATGGGCATAAACTTGGCATATTGGTCGTAAACAAGTTTACGCCCAATATCACTACATAATATAAAACAAAGTCGCTTCCCTGTCTGTCTGTCCCTATATATGCTTAGATCTTTAAAACTGCGCAACGGAATTTGATGCGGTTTTTTTTAGTAGATAGAGTGATTCAAGAGGAAGGTTTATATGTATAATATATGCATAATATAGTAGTGAAACACTGATAATTTTAGAGGTTTCTAATGTAATGTCGTAAATAAACACATTTTTTTGCGCTTACATTGTAAACGCTGGCTGAACCCGTCGAGATATTATAATTATCAAAATAATGTACAGACGCCAGCACATCAAGCTACCCGAAACTGTCAGAATTTCCCAATCAACTTTGAACCTTATACTTTAGCGATAAAGTTGAAAATCTATTAAAGAAATCTGACAGATTGTAGTAGCTTGATGTGCTGGCGTCTGTACTACAGTATTGTACACCTTAAAAAGTTCTACAAAAAAGTCCGCGATGGTATATGTCTATCTCTTAGGGATAACTCACAATAACCATTTTTTATCCTATACTTTTTACGAGAAATAATGGCTCTAAAATTATCAGTGTTTCTCCATTGCACCCGTGCGAAGCCGGGGCGGGTCGCTAGATATATACATAATTGGGTAAAAATATTGTGGTTTCTATCCCTTGTGCTTGAGGTGTATTTTGTGTAGACTCATTAATTGTTTCACTACTGTCAAGGTCTACATTCTCTTCATTTATATCCACTAACCGGTTAGTAGAACTGATAGAATGACCATGTAATTGCTCTATCACTTCTCTGCCAGCAAGGGTGGCAGACGCGAGACAAGCTCAGCCACTGAAACAAAGTAGTAAAAGTAATATAATACCTTATGTATTTTAGGTACAGCTACCAGCCAGCTTAAAATGTATACTATTTTTATAATATTATGTTTTACTTTTTTAATAATAATGTTTGTCCAGGGAGGGAATGAAGCTATACATCTTAGTCAAGTAAGAGCACTACAGACTAGACCAATGAATTGTTGATTAAATGTTAATATAAACTGAAAAATAAGAATGATTTATTTGAAACCTTACCTGACATGGAGCAATTTGTCTAGAAATATTTTCCCTTATACGATTATCTCATGGAGAATACTGAGACAACAGGTGACTCCTTTGTCTACATAGTGAGCGACCACAGCCAACACAAATGAGGCGAGCAGCGGAAGGTGAGAAGCTTCCTGCTGGATGTCTAATTACATCCCATGCTGCAGTCCAACATGAATGACAAACAAAATCATTGCTTGAGATATGCACCTGAAAATGTAATTGATTAATATTTAATATTAATTACACAGTAACCGATGAGAAAGAATGAAATGGGTAGCATAAAATGATACATAATTATGCTGTAAGATTTTGTTAGTTTCTCGTTAAAATAAAAGTATTTAAAATTATTTTTTACTATGAACATTTTTCATATTAAGTGAAATTACTAAACGCTTGCAAAGTATGGCTATTGTTATCATGGTTTAGGTATTGTTTAATGTAGGTGAGTAATATAAGGCTTTCATTGCTGTACAATTGATCGTACTTCCACAATTTCTAATTATTGATGAGAACGCAAGCGCCTCATATCCACTCTACAATTCGCACAGCGAACGTTGCTTGCGCCGGTTAATCCCTGCGACAACGTGCTCGGGACAGCGGAGCTGCTCAGTTTCAATTCCAATCTTCAGAAAATTGGCACACTTGAACGACATCGAGATTGAGATTGGAATCGACTGCATGTTCGACCAAACTGATGCACATGGGGTGGCCATATACATCAAAATGTTAATTACCAAATGTATAAATATTGAATAACTCGTTAAATCTATTAATAAATCTGTTCTCATATTTATTTTAACATAAATAAGCAATTAAGTGTTCTTTGCTTGCATTTATATGTATTTTAATACTAAATATTTAGGCAGCAATGGATCATTGTGTGTGTCATTGCCTACGGTGATGTGGTTCACTCGCGCGCGAACTCCCTTGAGTTATCAGTACAAGGTTGAGGATGTGCCGATGCAACGAGTGTCTCAGGTACGAGACTTAAGGGTAGTCTTCTCTCAGGAACTAACTTTCCGTGAGCATATCAATAAGATATGTAAGAAGGCATACAGAAACCTAGGTTTCGTACTCAGGCAGTCGCAAGGATTCACCAACATCACGACACTAAGGGTACTATATGACGCATTAGTCAGAAGTCACCTCGAACATGGCGCATTCATTTGGGCTCCTCATGAGGCATATAGTGTTATGTTGGAACGTATCCAAAATAAGTTCACGCGACACTTGTATTACAAGATGTATGGGGTATATCCATTATACCCATTGATGTACCCTACACTATTTGTTCTGGGTATGGTAGGGTATAACACTCTAAGAGTACGACGGGAGTTTTCGCTCGTAGCGTATGTAGTGAAACTACTACGTGGCGTGGCGCATAACCCGGGAGTGCTGCGGCACCTACAGCTGTACGTGCCCGACCTGCGGCCAGGACCAACCTGCTGGCGAGAACTCCTCTCACTAGAGCCATACGCGTGACAAATACGCGTATCAAATATCATCCTTCTTAAAATTAAATGAAATCAAATTGTAGCTAGGTGTATAGCAATATTAACTTTGTAAATATATATTATATAGATTTGTAGTGTTCTAAAAAAATATATATACAACATGTAACGTTAAATGCGCAAAACCTCAGACACCCCAACTGATTTTTAATTAAATTGACCTATTTCAGAGAGAAAATGAGTCATTAAAAAAATTGTAAAGGTTTTATGTGCTGTTTTAGTTTTACTGGACATTCTGATCGTTTCTTGCGTCTGCGACGACGCTTTAACGAGGGAGGAGTCGTCACCGCGCCGCTGCGCCGCGCTGACATTGGCTTGCTTGAACTATTAATAAATAGACACGGCAACGTTTTTGATGAAGATTTTTTGAAAAATGTGACCTATATTAAAAAGTGGTTCAATTAATTCTGCTCGTTATTCTGATCAAACTATTTTCAGGTTTTGCGCATTTAACGTACAAGTTTTACACGTTGTATATATATTAAACTGCTTACTAACAAAAACTGTGTTGTCGTTTCAGCTACTAACATAATAACGTAACTACACATACACAACTACCACGGAGTGCAAAGTTCGATGCATAGAGTACTATTATTATAGGGTTCGACGGCTACGGCTCACCTTGCTGTGCCGTCACCACATGACGCTGCGCTGGCAGAATAGTCGACATCGTCTCAGTTGCCATAAATAAAAAATAAAAAAAAGGTTCCTACTTGACACGACTTCTTGAATAAAAAGTGTGAATTATTACTGTTGTGATAAACAAAAGTTTCAAAACGATGTTATCGAAATGTTTTCAAGTGTTTCGTTTGGAATGTATTAAAGTATGTTTATATGCACAAGTTCAAGTTAGTTTTACTTTAGGACAAGTATTCAACCGAGGAAGACAAAACTATCCAAGGTAAGGCCACAATTCTATTAAATATAAAAAAAGAAAAAATATATAATACACTTATATACATGTTTATTGCTAAACTGATGACTAGGCAGCATGGTCCCTGACCTTAGCCTGTTCCACAAGGAACAAGAGGAAAAAAAAATGTTTATTGCTAATGTTTATTGTTTATTAAATGTTTATGTTGAAATATATTTTATAGTAATTCCTTTAAATTTTACTATTAAACACTTGCTCAATACAAGCATTTATTGTTACAGGATGAGTAGGCCAACGCACCAACAGCTGGAGACTCTGGTAGATTTCCTGGTACAGAACCCAGGAATCGCCAAAGGGTTATTGCGCACTGCTCGTGCTAAGCAGGAGACCAAGAGGAAGTGGAATGACATAGCAGAATCTTTAAATGCACTAGGCGGTGCACAGAAAGATGGTAAAGGCTGGGCTAAGGTTTACACACTAATATTTTTTTTTTTTTTTCACTTAATTATATGACAACAGTTACAATTATTAGTACTTTTATTTCCTTTTCAGTATTGGGCTGATAAAAAGCATACCCTAAAGAAGATATGTGGTGAGCATGCACAGTCAATGAGGCGTACAGGTGGTGCGTCTGCAGATAATTTACCTGTGTTAACACCCATCGACCAACGTCTGGTAGCAGCAATGGGGGGCCTTCAATTTGCTGCAGGAGACAGCCATGTTGCTGCCAATCCATTTCCATCCACAGTAAGTCAGTTTAATTGTAAATTTTAAGACATAATGTAAACTTGATAAAAGTTAACACCTTATAATGAAGTACTTATTCTATAATTGCAGAGCCAAAGCCAAAATAACAGCCAAGTGGAATTTATCATTCCAACCATAGATGTTAATATGGATCCAAATGAATTGGAGTCTCATGCTTCTCCCAAGCAAAACGTAGAGACTATGAGAGGTAATAATCTTTCAAACTATGTATGCCATCTTTCATGATGATATCATTACTTACATAAATGTTATTAATATAATATATTATAAATTTTATTTTTCAGTTACACCACCAAGAGAACATAGTCCTCGAAGGACCAGCCTATCCACGGGACAGTGTGTTTGTTCAAGGACTATGTTGGATCAAGACCGGGAGAAATTTGCAGATATAGAGAGGAAGAGGGTTGAAGCAGAAACTGTCACAGCGAGGGCCTTATCTCGAGCTGTAGATCAAATGGAGGGACTTTCAGCAGCCATAAGAGAAGGCTCTCAAACTCTGGCAAATGCCCTCAATAATATTGCTGAAACCCTGAGACAAAATAGGCAGTAATTAAGTTTATATTAATAGGTATTGTAAGTAGGTACTAGTTTAGTTAAAAATATGGAAGTTGATCACGACAATGCGTCATTAAACAGTTTTATAGTGTTTTTTCTTTCAATTAACTTGAATTTATAGATAGGTAATTAAATTAAGCAAAAAATTGTGATAAAATAGTGATTCTACGAAAAATCGTAACTACAACCCTTATAAACCTCAATCAAGTGGTCTTTAAAGTCATAATTCATTTTTTTTTTTGTATGTTGAGGTACCCTAGATCTAACCCATTTATATCTAGTACTTCTGAAAGCCTACTTAATTGAGTTTATATAATAGGTCTTTACCTATGAAATTGCCGTTTTGTATGAAAAAATTTAAATGAATTTTTTTCATGTATATTTTATTTGTATTAATCGAAGTAATCACCCATGCAATCAATGCATCTTTGCCAACGCAGTGGCAGTTTATTGATGCCCTTCTTAAAGAAATCAGCTGGATGGGAGGCAACAAATTCTTCAAAGGCATTTTGTACTGCTTCTCAGGTATTGAATTTTTTTCCCGCCAAGAAGTTATCCAAATTCTGGAAAAAGTTACTTTTTCCTACAGACTACTACTGTAGTAGTCTGTAGGCGCAAGGTCTGGTGAGTAGGGCGGATGACTGAGAGCTTCCAACCCCAGTTCTTGCAACTTGGAGACCGTCTGCTGTGCAGTATGAGTTCGCGCGTTGTCGTGCAGGAGCAGCGGAGACTAGCGATTGACCAATGCTGGTTGGAGATGTGCCAGCTTCTCCATTATTGTGTTCAGTTCTTCACAGTACACATCTGCAGTAATGCTCACCCCGTTTGGTAAGAAGCTGTGATGAATCACACCAGCGCTAGACCACCAAACAGTGACCATCACTTTTCTAGGGGTAAGTTTTCGTTTAGGTGCTGAACCAGGATCCAACCAACTTGCTGAGCGCTTGCTGAGCGCTGAAACAGAATCCATTTTTCATCGCAGGTAACAATGCGGTTCAAAATTCCTTCATTTGTGTGTCTGTTGAGCAGTGCAAGGCACGTCTCGACCCGTACTTCGCGCTGGCGATCATTGAGTTCGTGGGGCACCCATTTGTCAAGCTTTTTTACCTTGCCAATTTGACGCAAATGGACCAATATTGTTTTGACGCTAACGTCGAAAGCTGCTGCTAAATCAGCCGTAGATTGTGTATCATCAGCTTCCACAATCGCCTTTAATTCGTCATTGTCGACCAGTCTTCGGACGACCGTGAGGTTCATTTTTCAGGTCGAAATTTCCAGAACGGAAGCGAGCATACCAATAACAGGTGGTGCGTTGGTTTGTAGTGTTAGCTCCGTAAACGTCGTTGATGTTGCGTGCCGCTTGTGCCGCGTTGCTGCCACGACGGTACTCATATTCCATAATTACTCGAATTTTTAACGTATCCATGATGACGAAAAATATTGAAATGCGATGAAAATGTAACACTAATCAATAAACAAATGACTACTTTTGGAAACAAAATTCCATGTTTTTAAAATAAAATTAATTTGAAATTAGAATTCTTAGCCAAACAAAAATTATTTTGATTGAAATGGCCAGTACTTACTGCAGAACGGCAATTTTATAGGTAGACCTAATATTATGTTGTAAAACTTCAGTTTATTATTTTTTGTAATATGCTTTTTGCAATCATCATTTGAGGGTGCATCACACCCTGAAAAATAGTTGTGTTATTTTAAATATTGTATTGTTTTAGGTAAATAGACCATCCCTGAGGTATCTATAGGTAACTCATACATCGTTAAATACTTTTCGAGTAATTTAACATATAAAACAGTTTTTTTTTAAATAATTACTTACAATTTTTGCCTATTTATATTGAAATATCTTTTCATTGGAAACAGTTAAATATAATATAGATACCTCAGTGGATAGAAAATGTAAAAAATCCAACAAGGTGCGACATGTCTTATAAGTTATACAGTACTTGTATAAATAGTGTTTAAGTTGCAGTGTTCAACATATGATGCGAACAAAATAAAACTTGGTTGTGTGTGTGGTGGAAATGCCATTATGTGAAATGAAAATAAATGAAAGTTACTTAATAAAAAGGCTTTAATTATATTTATTCAAATACTTACCTTTTAAACTTAAGCTTTATATTAATTGTAATACCCTTCTATTATAATTTTATAATAAAGTTATTAGGTAAGCTCATTATTATTAACCCTCAGCACAACACATTACATTATTTAATACACAACAGAAATCAATTGACACAATAGAACAATAGTCTTACAATTATAATAAAAAAGAGTACAAGTCTGTGATCAAGACTTGTAGCTATATAAATAGTATGTGTAGTAAAAAAAAGATTAATTTAAAAATAAGTTTAATTGAATTAGGTTTTTAAATACCTACATAGAATAACTCTTAATTAAAAAATTGTTCTTACATAAGAAAATAATAATATTAACGAAGCTGTCCACATTTCTTGTACAAGCTATGCATGAGCCTCGCGACCCCTGCGCAACTCTATGGAAGTAGAACTTTGATCCATCTCTAAACCTCTCTGTGCTAATTGCATTTCTTCCATAGGTGGTACAGCATCCTCATTATCATCCAAACCCAATCACGCTTGGTTACAAATGTTATGTAAAACACAGCATGCATTTATAATTTTAGCAGCTGTATCTGGATGATAACGAAGAGCTCTATGGCCACGAAGACATATCCATCTATTTTTTAAAACACCTATTGTGCGCTCTACAGTATTGTGAGCCACACAATGCAGATTTGTGTAGTACTCTTCAGCTGAGCCTGGCGTTGCATCCACTATGGGAGTCATCATGTATTCCCTTTGAGGATAACCGGAATCACCTATAATTATATTAAAATGACTTAGTAGTTATTATATTTAAATACAAAATATATTTTAGACCTAATGTAAATTAATTTCCAATTTGAACAACTGTATGAAATGCTTACCAAGTAAAAAAACTCTTTCTCCTGCATTTATTAAATTTTTTAAGTGATTCTTAACAGGATGTTGGTTCCAAACAAAGGTATCGTGTGAGGCTCCACCAAATGAAGAATCCACACTGAGTATATTGAGATCTGCATCACAAATCTGTAAAAGAAATACTTTTTATAGACAGTTACAGTTACTCTAATCATTAATAACTAGATAAATAGCCAACAAAACTCACAATCAATACATTTATCGAATGGTAACCCTCTCTGTTGTAAAACCGCTCTTCATTTTCTGATGGTCTTACAATAGCCACATGAGTTCCAACACATTACATTATTTAATACACAACAGAAATCAATTGACACAATAGAACAATAGTCTTACAATTATAATAAAAAAGAGTACAAGTCTGTGATCAAGACTTGTAGCTATATAAATAGTATGTGTAGTAAAAAAAAGATTAATTTAAAAATAAGTTTAATTGAATTAGGTTTTTAAATACCTACATAGAATAACTCTTAATTAAAAAATTGTTCTTACATAAGAAAATAATAATATTAACGAAGCTGTCCACATTTCTTGTACAAGCTATGCATGAGCCTCGCGACCCCTGCGCAACTCTATGGAAGTAGAACTTTGATCCATCTCTAAACCTCTCTGTGCTAATTGCATTTCTTCCATAGGTGGTACAGCATCCTCATTATCATCCAAACCCAATCACGCTTGGTTACAAATGTTATGTAAAACACAGCATGCATTTATAATTTTAGCAGCTGTATCTGGATGATAACGAAGAGCTCTATGGCCACGAAGACATCTCCATCTATTTTTTAAAACACCTATTGTGCGCTCTACAGTATTGTGAGCCACACAATGCAGATTTGTGTAGTACTCTTCAGCTGAGCCTGGCGTTGCATCCACTATGGGAGTCATCATGTATTCCCTTTGAGGATAACCGGAATCACCTATAATTATATTAAAATGACTTAGTAGTTATTATATTTAAATACAAAATATATTTTAGACCTAATGTAAATTAATTTCCAATTTGAACAACTGTATGAAATGCTTACCAAGTAAAAAAACTCTTTCTCCTGCATTTATTAAATTTTTTAAGTGATTCTTAACAGGATGTTGGTTCCAAACAAAGGTATCGTGTGAGGCTCCACCAAATGAAGAATCCACACTGAGTATATTGAGATCTGCATCACAAATCTGTAAAAGAAATACTTTTTATAGACAGTTACAGTTACTCTAATCATTAATAACTAGATAAATAGCCAACAAAACTCACAATCAATACATTTATCGAATGGTAACCCTCTCTGTTGTAAAACCGCTCTTCATTTTCTGATGGTCTTACAATAGCCACATGAGTTCCATCAATACATCCTGTATTGTTTTGACGCTAACGTCGAAAGCTGCTGCTAAATCAGCCGTAGATTGTGTATCATCAGCTTCCACAATCGCCTTTAATTCGTCATTGTCGACCAGTCTTCGGACGACCGTGAGGTTCATTTTTCAGGTCGAAATTTCCAGAACGGAAGCGAGCATACCAATAACAGGTGGTGCGTTGGTTTGTAGTGTTAGCTCCGTAAACGTCGTTGATGTTGCGTGCCGCTTGTGCCGCGTTGCTGCCACGACGGTACTCATATTCCATAATTACTCGAATTTTTAACGTATCCATGATGACGAAAAATATTGAAATGCGATGAAAATGTAACACTAATCAATAAACAAATGACTACTTTTGGAAACAAAATTCCATGTTTTTAAAATAAAATTAATTTGAAATTAGAATTCTTAGCCAAACAAAAATTATTTTGATTGAAATGGCCAGTACTTACTGCAGAACGGCAATTTTATAGGTAGACCTAATATTATGTTGTAAAACTTCAGTTTGTTATTTTTTGTAATATGCTTTTTGCAATCATCATTTGAGGGTGCATCACACCCTGAAAAATAGTTGTGTTATTTTAAATATTGTATTGTTTTAGGTAAATAGACCATCCCTGAGGTATCTATAGGTAACTCATACATCGTTAAATACTTTTCGAGTAATTTAACATATAAAACAGTTTTTTTTTAAATAATTACTTACAATTTTTGCCTATTTATATTGAAATATCTTTTCATTGGAAACAGTTAAATATAATATAGATACCTCAGTGGATAGAAAATGTAAAAAATCCAACAAGGTGCGACATGTCTTATAAGTTATACAGTACTTGTATAAATAGTGTTTAAGTTGCAGTGTTCAACATATGATGCGAACAAAATAAAACTTGGTTGTGTGTGTGGTGGAAGTGTGCGTTCGCGCAGCGGAAACTTGAATTTCTCCGAAGTTTATGCATGCACTAATTTTATTCATACATACACAATTACACACAAATACACACTAATTTTTGGACACATCTCTTTTCTTCTAAAGTCTATGGATTAAAAAAAGTTCCTCCAGGACAACGTTCGCCCAGCGGAATCAGTTTTTGGTGAATTTCTCCACAATGGCTGCGTGCACAAATTTTTTTTTACCATACACAATTATACGACGTCATACACTAAATATCTGCATAATTAAAATCTTTAAATTCAACAACATTCCGCTGCGCGAACGCACACGTGGTGGAAATGCCATTATGTGAAATGAAAATAAATGAAAGTTACTTAATAAAAAGGCTTTAATTATATTTATTCAAATACTTACCTTTTAAACTTAAGCTTTATATTAATTGTAATACCCTTCTATTATAATTTTATAATAAAGTTATTAGGTAAGCTCATTATTATTAACCCTCAGCACAACACATTACATTATTTAATACACAACAGAAATCAATTGACACAATAGAACAATAGTCTTACAATTATAATAAAAAAGAGTACAAGTCTGTGATCAAGACTTGTAGCTATATAAATAGTATGTGTAGTAAAAAAAAGATTAATTTAAAAATAAGTTTAATTGAATTAGGTTTTTAAATACCTACATAGAATAACTCTTAATTAAAAAATTGTTCTTACATAAGAAAATAATAATATTAACGAAGCTGTCCACATTTCTTGTACAAGCTATGCATGAGCCTCGCGACCCCTGCGCAACTCTATGGAAGTAGAACTTTGATCCATCTCTAAACCTCTCTGTGCTAATTGCATTTCTTCCATAGGTGGTACAGCATCCTCATTATCATCCAAACCCAATCACGCTTGGTTACAAATGTTATGTAAAACACAGCATGCATTTATAATTTTAGCAGCTGTATCTGGATGATAACGAAGAGCTCTATGGCCACGAAGACATCTCCATCTATTTTTTAAAACACCTATTGTGCGCTCTACAGTATTGTGAGCCACACAATGCAGATTTGTGTAGTACTCTTCAGCTGAGCCTGTCGTTGCATCCACTATGGGAGTCATCATGTATTCCCTTTGAGGATAACCGGAATCACCTATAATTATATTAAAATGACTTAGTAGTTATTATATTTAAATACAAAATATATTTTAGACCTAATGTAAATTAATTTCCAATTTGAACAACTGTATGAAATGCTTACCAAGTAAAAAAACTCTTTCTCCTGCATTTATTAAATTTTTTAAGTGATTCTTAACAGGATGTTGGTTCCAAACAAAGGTATCGTGTGAGGCTCCACCAAATGAAGAATCCACACTGAGTATATTGAGATCTGCATCACAAATCTGTAAAAGAAATACTTTTTATAGACAGTTACAGTTACTCTAATCATTAATAACTAGATAAATAGCCAACAAAACTCACAATCAATACATTTATCGAATGGTAACCCTCTCTGTTGTAAAACCGCTCTTCATTTTCTGATGGTCTTACAATAGCCACATGAGTTCCATCAATGCATCCTGTGACTGCAGGAATTTTAAATTTTTCATAAAATCTGGAATTAATTTATTATTAGCTTAATATTCTTAATAAATAAACTAAAAAAACCCCTTATATATAAATCAACATAATGTCTTAAGTATCTTACATACATATTTAATACTAAGGTAAAAATAAGTAAGTTTACCTTTGTTTAATTAAGTCTCTTTGTCGGCGAGTCGGTGGAAACTTAAGCCATTTATTTAAAATAGTATTGGAATTAAGAGCATTTGTGACTTCTCTTATTGCTCTCGAAATCGATTGTTGGGACATCATTGTACCTTGTGTCCCTCCTATTAATCTTTGGTAGCTGCCTGTGGCGTAAAACGAAAGAGCCACTAATACCTAAAAAATAAAATTAATATAGTTAATTCCTTACCTATACATATACAACGTGTAACGGAAAGGGGGTATCAACCCTGAAGGAGGTTAATGTGCTCATGAAACTCAACAACTTTCCCCAAAGAACATAGGTCGAAATATGAAAAAAAAATTTGGCCCTCCCATAGTAAATCAATCAGCTGGTAGTTTTGTAAGGGAGGGCCAAATTTTTTTTTCATATTTCGACCTATGTTCTTTGGGGAAAGTTGTTGAGTTTCATGAGCACATTCACCTCCTTCAGGGTTGATACCCCCCTTCGTTTTTTATACAGCGTGTAACGACACGCTGTATAAAAAATACCTACAATGACAAAATGGAATTGCTAGTTTACAAACCTTGTATTTTCTTGGTATGTCGCTACGGCGAGTAGGCTGGGACATCAAAGGTTCCAAATCCTTATAAATCGCTTCAAAAAGCTCCTTATTTACACGGTAATTTTTCGTAAATTCTTCTTCAGTCATTGCGAACGCGTTGTCTGCATAACGCGCTATTCGTCTAAAATTCCGCCTTTGTCTCATATCAAACCTATGAGCATTGTCCAAAATATCACATATAAGTTCTAAACGTGCCATTACTTACAATAAAAACTTCACAAATCGGCCACAGTAACAAACTCGATCCCGAAAAAGGTAACCTTTTTGTAATCGTTCAATTTTGACATAAACACGACTTCAAACTCGATATGCCAACGTCAAAACCTCGTCAAGACCGAAAAAGTGCATTCGTTCGAGTAAATCAGTAAAGTCGATTTCATTTAGTACCAAAAACTACCACCTAATACGATTCCAATCGTGCGCTAGTGTAGCATTCAAGCAAGAGCATAGACATAATTTACTCAATGTTCAAGAGTGCCAAATGACAGGATTTCGATCCCAATTTCCAATTCCGATCGAGTTGAGTTGATCGAATTGAGATCGAGTGTCGAGAGTATGGTTGTAAAAATACCGTATAATACCAAAAGGTTAGGTATTAAACGGGTATTTTACTATAACTTACGGTATTATTGGTATTTTATGTATTTTATATTTTGATTCACTTTTTAAGATCCTGCGTTATTACGAAGAGTTGTAGCTTAATAAATAAAATATATTTTAAATTTCGATTGTATTCTATATTTTAGAATTACTAATTCTAATTTAATGATTACTTAGTAATTAAACTTCACAGATATTATTACAATATTATATTTTCGTCTATTTTTAATTATTGTGTTTGTTAAATATTTAAACCGCACAGTAGGTACGATTTACCGCGTGATCGGCCCTCCCGCGGCTCAACGTTGCATTCGTCGCCGGCAACACGTTACTAATAATAAAATTGAAGAAGAATTTAAATTAATAAAAAGAGTTTTTTAAGAGGTTCCTAAACTTATTTGAATCACATTCAAATAAGTTTAGGAACCTCTTAAAAAAGTTCGCTGTAAACAGTTTTCTAATTGGGTTGTTCTTTTTCCTTTAATATTTTCATTGTGTCTAACTTTTTTTTATGGTAATCACTACATAGTATAAAACAAAGTCGCTTCCCTGTCTGTCTGTCCCTATATATGCTTAGATCTTGAAAACTACGCAACTGATTTTGATGCGGTTTTTTTTAATAGATAGAGTGATTCAAGAGAAAGGTTTATATGTATAATACATTCATAATATAGTAGAGAATCACTGATAATTTTAGAGGTTTCTAATGTGATGTCGTAAATAAACACATTTTTTTGCGATTACATTGTAAACGCTGGCTGAACCTTTCGAGATAGATCAAAATAATGTACTACAGTATTGTACACCTTAAAAAGTTCTACAAAAAAGTCCGCGATGGTATATGTCTATCTCTTAGGGATAACCCACAATAACCATTTTTTATCCTTAACTTTTTACGAGAAATAATGGCTTATTTAAGAAGCAATTTTAGGCAATACAGAATTAATTCTTATCCAATTAATTACCTTAAAAACATTGTGCATTTCATATAGATCATTATGGCCCTTTACAGCATGTAATTTAAATGAATATTTTCGAAGATATTACAGATTTAAAATGCGGGCGTTACCGGCCTGGGGAGTCGGCCGGTGGTGCTTGAAACTACCCAACGGATTTTCAACTTTATCACTAAAGTATAAGGTTCAAAGTTGATTGGGAAATTTTGACAGTTTCGGGTAGCTTGATGTGCTGGCGTCTGTACTACAGTATTGTACACCTTAAAAAGGTCTACAAAAAAATCCACAATGGTATATGTCTATCTCTTAGGGATAACCCACAATAACGATTTTTTATCTTATACTTTTTACGAGAAATAATGCCTCTAAAATGATCAGTGTTTCTCTACTATATGTATCATGCATGTAATTATTATACATATAAACCTTCCTCTTGAATCACTCTTATCTATAAAAAAAAACCGCATCAAAATCCGTAGCGTAGTTTTCAATATCTAAGCATACATAGAGACAGACAGACAGCGGGAAGGGACTTTGTTTTATATTATGTAGTGATCAGCATTGCACCCGTGCGAAGCCGGGGCGGGTCGCTAGTAATTAATAATGTTGAATCTGATGAAATATTTATGTAAACGATACACGTGTACAATACACCACGGTTGTTATCGTCATCGTCATCGTCATCGTCATCGTCAACGTCATCGTCATCGTCAACGTCACCCAATACCAAGACTGGGTCAGTCTTGGTATTGGTCTTCGTGTTGCTTACTCAGTCTTGGTCTTGGTCTTGGTCTTGCTTTTTTGCAAGACCATGACCAAGACTGCAAGACCAAGGCCAATTTTGCTCATCACTACTTCTATCTCATTCTCTCGCACGTTAAATCCTATAGATGTGTGTTTATCTCTTTTTACCGTCGCTTTTTCGTTTCATTGATTTTCAAATCACAACGATGCTACAGAAGTTTTCACTTCAAAATACAAATTTAAAATACCATGTCATGTTTTATATCTGTGCATTTCCACCGTATTTTCAGTATTTTAATTATTACTCAGATAATTTACTTAAAAAATACAGAAACATTCGATTTATACATAAAATACCGTAGCAAATGGTATAATACCGTATTATACGGTATTTTTCGTTTTATACGTTTCAATACAAACGGTATAATACAGCACTTACATCTCTAGTCGAGAGTAAGCCCACAGGTCCATATTCGCGCCGGAGTTTCCTTGCGACTTGTGATTTTCTTTTCTACTAAGTTTTTCTATTTGATATTCCGACGACTTTGATTACGATGTGTTTACAATTTGTATAATTGTTAAGAATGACGAAACGGGATTAGAAGCAATACGACAATATTGTTGCAATTGTAGGTATATCCGGTCTGAGGACAGTAGGGTGTTGTGCCCACGTGATGACAATTGTGTGGTTCTTGGGCTGGGTAAGGTTTCAAAAAAAATATAATTCCCCAGCCTAATTCCTAGATGACGTGCTTGTCATTTATTTAAATGAGAACGAATAAAAAATCAGAAACCTATAAGTATGTCTTTTTTAAACTTGAATTTTTACAAGTTGTAACTTAAATAACGCACAACCTCTTAAGGGGTCATTTTACTCATCATTATGAACAACTATTACTATGGGACCAAACCTGAAATCGCGAAAAAAAAATCAGCTGTTCCCTACATTTATGTTCGCATAACTCGTCAAAATGTAGGGAACAGCAGATTTTTTTTTTCGCGATTTCCGGTTTAGTCCCATAGTAAAAGTTGTTCATAATGATGAGTACAATTACCCCTTAAGAGGTTGTGCGTTATTTAAGTTACACCTTGTATATGATTTATAAAAGTCCAATCCAAGAACTAAAATGAATGATATCAGCTAGCACTGGTAAGGTAACTGATGTGAGTTGGTAAAATTCATGATCTACAGTGCATGATGTGTGTTTCGGTAATTTAGGATTGTATTTTGAATATTAATTATTTTTTGTAGTAAGATGTATGTAGCTACTAGCCATGTTGATTTTATTTTTAGGCAAACGATTGTGATATTTTTTTGTGATTAATATGTAGAGGTATTTACTATGATTATCATTTTTAGGCAAGTGATTGTGATATTTTTTGTTGATTTTATACTACTACTACTATATTCATAATGCTCTATAGTTATTTGTGTAAATTTAATAATTATTTGTTTTTTTTTTACCTCAAATTATAATTCGAATACAACTTAAAAAAAAATGTTTTATTCCCCCTTTCTTTTTGCCATGCTAAAAACTAAGCTTACAACTGAATGCAGATTTAAGAGGAGAACGACTCGTGAAATGTTTACTTCCCCTTGTCCCCGTTAGCCGAATGTACGTTATGGGGACAACGGGAAATAAATTTAATCACGTCCCGCTGTCCCCGGGGATATGGCATACGGGGACAACGGGAATAAACGTGTATTGCACTTGGCTATTGGAGGGGTTACCAACAACATATTTTTTTCAATGATTAAACCGAAATTGACAGAAACAAGTCTGCTTAGTAATTTATTATGAAATACGTTATTTGCTTAAGTGCCTTTTTTGCAAAAGTATTTTTTAATTTCAGTGTTGCAAGCAAAATAATAGTCTAGGTTTAGAAAACCTCACACACCTCACAGAAATAAAACAAAAATAAAATTTTGTTATTTATTCATTTCCTTACTCTCGAATAATATAAAAATCGGCAAAACTTTTTAAGTACAAACAAATAAATATAGAGAATCCAATATTCAGTCACATAGTAAAAATTACCTAACATACATTTCAAAATGTATCTCTATTAATAATAAACATGCGATATTATAAACAATAGTAATAATTATTAAATAATACGAGATTATTAGAACATTGAGATGGCACAGAGAGATAAAATTATAACTATATTGTGGCAAGACAGAGTACAAAAGATTGCCAGTTAAAAAATCACAAGGCGTGATCGGCATGTTCGATTTTTGACTTATAAATACGAAGTTTAATATTAGAAATAATATATAAACTTGTGTAAATAAGATAAACAAAGAATTCCTCATACATAAGATATATAAATGTATATCTTATTGAGTATTCCGATAATTCTCTCTATAACAAAGTGTGACTAATCATAAAACAACATTTTTTCACATAAAATTATAAATATTAAATTAAATAATGATCTTCAATGAGTTAGTTACGTATGACAATGACGACATGTTTTGAACAATACTCTATAAATTGATTATCTATATAAAAGCATGAGATGATGTAGATTTTTCTAAAAACAATTATGTAATAAATTGCAAGTTCTAAGGCACTTTCTGTTTTAAAATGCAATCTCTATCAGTCGTTACCGAATGTATATAAATATATTTGTAGAGAATATTCGTCGACAGGCTGCAACCGTAACTTATGTACTACGATAATAGTTGGCAAGTATATAGGAGACTTTACAACGATAAAAGGTTAATATTGCTTTGGTTGGTGCGGTAGAGGTCCCGCGCGACGGTCACTGTGGACAAATAAAACATGTTTGATTAATGTTCAGGCATTGTCCATGAGACCTAGCATTATAGGACAAGATATCATAATAGAAGGCCAATTTTCGTAATTAAAAACGTTCAAAATCTAGTCGCGATGTTCATTTCAGCGACAATCGGTGTCAAAAATTTAGGGAAATTAGAGGTACTTTTGGTAGATTGAGACATCAGCCGGTCGATTCTGTAAAAATCTCACCGTGAAATCATAAGTGAAGTGAGCACTTAAAAGTGTCAATCCCTACCATTACGGAATGACAGAGCTCACTTGCCGCTCACTTCAGCTAAGTTCTGACGGTGAGATTTTTACAGAATAGCACTGCTGATTGTAAACGTTCTTAAAATTACGAGAACTGCCCCTCAGATAGCTGTGCTACTGGGGTGTATGTTGCACCAGTTCTTCCCAGATAAAGCACTAGGAAGTAGTGAAGGGCGGGCCTTTTGGATCTTATGTATCATAAACTTGATGTATGCCTAATTTTGATACAACGAAATGAAAAGGACATAAGCCTCCTCCCTGTAATACAATCTTTTCCGTTTCAAAACTAATACCACCAAAGAAAACCTCCCAAAAATCAATATTACATTCAGCAATTTATTGGGTTCTATTCCAGTAGGGGCAAAGCGTTAGTGGGTATTTCCATCAGGAATTTCTCTGTAGCAGCCCGGAGTCTGGATTTGTGCCCGGCTGATGGAAATAGGCTGGCTCCCTAATACACGGGGACTTATAACATAACTGGTGAAATATGAGGGTTACTTTAGGTACACCTGCGCCCAATCTTTAGGGGAAAACCGACGTGTTTCTATGTTTTAAATGATTGATCTTAGTTAAAGACTGCTTCCCCAAAACGCGTACCCATCACCATATTTCGATGTCTCCCACGTAAGTTGTTGTAAGCCACAAAATTCGGTATGTGAATATATTGGGTGTACCGGAAAGTTCTGTCGGTTTTTGTAGTTAGTTAGTTCATAAAGCTATTATTTATATTTTAATCAATTACATATTGTCCCTGATTTTCTACTACACGTTCAGATACACTCGAGTCCAAAAACACTACACAAATTTCTACAGGCTGTAGCAGCGTTATTTCCCTTCTGGAACTTATAAAGTATACAATGCCTCAAATGAACTTTATCGTTGGCACTCATTTTGAAACTGCGGCTACTCAGAAGTGAATGACAAATTATTGCGCAATACGTGTATTTATAGTCCGTAACCCAGAAATTATGACGCAATATTATTCAATACTTTTAACGTATTGGTATAGAGAAAAATTCGAAAAATTTCTATGTACTACCAAAACCGACAGAACTTTTCGGTACACCTAATAGTTAGTAATACTTTATTACTTAATTCATATACTAATAATTCTACTGTTTAGTAATACTTTATTACTGACTATATTCACATACTGAATTTTATAAAAAATAATTTAAAAGTGCAGTTTTTATTGCCAATGAATCTTTGAAACACTCTCCTGTACGATTGCAGTTTATGGGTTATAACAACTTACGTGGGATCGATTTAACCGAGCAAGATATACCAAGGTGATAAAGATTGTATTTAGTTGGATCAACATAACCAGCCTGTTCCCACTGCTGGGACATAGGTGTCCTCTCAGAGAGAGGAGGAGAGGAGGATTTAGTTGGATACTCACCACAAATCTGTTGTGTGCGTTCGCGCAGCGGAAACTTGAATTTCTCCGAAGTTTATGCATGCACTAATTTTATTCATACATACACAATTACACACAAATACACACTAATTTTTGGACACATCTCTTTTCTTCTAAAGTCTATGGATTAAAAAAAGTTCCTCCAGGACAACGTTCGCCCAGCGGAATCAGTTTTTGGTGAATTTCTCCACAATGGCTGCGTGCACAAATTTTTTTTTACCATACACAATTATACGACGTCATACACTAAATATCTGCATAATTAAAATCTTTAAATTCAACAACATTCCGCTGCGCGAACGCACACAAATCTGTTGACTTTGGTCGCGAAGGTTTTTGATACGTTCGACTGCGTCACGTTCATGCTCTCAAACTTCTGACGCAAGCTGCGAAAGGAAACACCATTGTCATCATTTGTTTTTCAGAACAGACCTATTTTAATTTGTCGTTCGTTACGGAAAGTCAGAAGACCGAAAATCAGAAAACCAGTCTTAACAATGGGTATCGCATTAGTCTCTGGGTTGTGGAGGTCAGATAGGCAGTCGATCCATGTAAAATACTGGCATCCAGCTACATCCGGTTGGACTGGAAATTGATCGCAACCTAGTTAGGAAAATACTAGGCAGATGATGATGGATTCAATATCAAGAGATACTCTGCTGCTGTCACATATCCCTATCAAATATTTATCTAAAAAACAATTGAGAGCAGTGGTGATTCAATGGAAACTGACTTACTAATTGTAACTTGCAGGTCGAAAGTTCGAAACCAGACAGGCTCTATAAATTATTTTTATACTACACCTGCTTGGAAAGTACTTTGATACTTTATCAAATTTACGGTAGAAAGTACGTCATTGCATATCGAACAAATATGCGGGGAGAAAACGCATCTGAGCGGGAGAGAAAAGTGTATGAAAATCCATTTCTTACGTGGTTTTTCTTTTTTAATTTTGGGTAAGACTATGCGCCGGTAACCTAAATATCAAAAGCCAAAAAGTTTTTACAGTGAGTTTTTATCTCCAAGTTCGCAAAATGACACTGGCCACTAGCTGTGTGTTGGATGGTGTCGGGCTGGCAGTGCGACCCTGCGGCGGCAGGATAAACAATTTGAAAAAAGAACATGTGAAAATTGCAGACGCCATTGGCGCCATTTCCAATTTGTGTGTTGTTTGAGGATTCAGTTTTCGTAGAAAGTAAAATAAAGATTTCGTTTTTTATTTTCCTCGTAGGTGTAGTATAAAGCACTATGTATCACTCGAGAGAAAGTGCGATTCCCGATCTCGGGGGTTTTAAAGCCCTCGCCTACGGCTCGGGCTTCAAACGACACCCTCGGCGGTAATCGGTCACTTTCTCCTCTCGGTGAACAATGTACTATATCACCACTGCTCTCAAAACGTTGAATGTCCTGAACGAAAACAAACCGCATAGCGCCCGCGTGTGGTGAATTGCGGCCCTTTCCCTCTCCCAGAGAGGATGCCTGTATCCCAATTAGTGGGAACATTGTGCGCATAAAATTTTACAATATTATATCTTATGGGTAGGTTACCTCTTGGCAGTCTCGAGCTGCGACTCTCCGTCGTCGTCCTGCTCGTGCTGTCGCTCGATGACGACGGTGGAGGGCGAGCGTTGCGGCTCGGACTCCGACCAGTGCTCGAAGCGGTCGCGGAAGCTCTTCGTGCGGGCGAGCGTTTGGGCCTGAAACGAAGACAAGAGAATGAAATAAAACTGTGTTAATTTGCATCAGTTTGCTGCAACTTTACAGAATGAAGAGCTAATAACTTTTTGTTCGTCATAAACGGGAAGTTCAATGAACGAGGTCGTAACAATAACCCATCTAGGGCTTTAGTAATTTTACGGTTTAAGATATCACTCAAAAATCTCATTAGGAAAAACAAACTCCTATGAGGAAAAACATAAAAATTAAGATAGGCGACGGTTGACGGTCATTTTGTTCTTATTTTGAAAAAAAAAAGAAAAAAAAATGCTTGACAGACTAGTTGGCTTTTAACTTAAGTCTAACTTATCTGTAATGTTAAACATAGCGGTCACAGTGATTATTGTAAAATACTAAGCCCATAGTAATATAAATGTAGTCATATAACTTATTCTAAAAAGTTGAGAAAATGCTAGGCAGATTGATTGATTAAATTATTCCAAAAACCGAACACCGTTCATTTAACTCGATTCAACATACCACATATTACATACACAGGGCGTTAGAACATACTATGTCGCAGCGACATCGACGCGCAACACGGATTCGGATGTGGTTTAAAATTATTCGTCGGTTACTAGTAGTGGAGCGCCGTAAGACATAAAAGTTGTAAAATCTCGGAATCCAGGGCCAGTCAATGAATCTTCATAAAAATTGTTTGACTGCATTGTTGAAAGTCCAAATAAAAAAGTTAAAAAAAAAAATTGGCCGATCTTGATTAAAAAAATTTATAACAACAATTTACTGAAAAATGAGAGGGACAAGAGGAAAAAAATGTTTAAAGTAAAGATTTCAATTTTATACCTAATAAATTATATTTGCATATTAACTTTAATGTTAATTTATTAATATTTAGCAAAAAAATAACGAGTTACAAAAAAAATATATATATTTTCAAGTATACATTTCTACATTATTGTTCATTATTGTCGTCGTTATCGTCATCGATCTCATTGATGTGGATTGTAGGTGAAGGATTAGTACAACGGTTACCATTGGATTCTAAGCAAGCCACATTGCAATTTATTCCACTTTTATATGTTGCGACAATAATAATATTCACTTTTCTCTTCACGCATCAAATTTAAAATGGTTTTCTTGAAATCAGAGGTGAAACATAGCTGATTTGTCTTGTCAAGGAAGGAAGTCCAAACCGTCAAGACAAAGACACCTTTGTCTTGACGATTTGGACTTCCTTTTTGCCCTCATTTCATCCGCTTCTTTTTCACATAAAAAACACCTACTTTTCCAATCAAAGTCACTTGAAGTAGCCTTTCGAAGCTTGTTCTTAGGTGGAGAACATGCTGCTGTGACGTTTTCTTTTTTTAAATGATCACTTATGCATCCTTTATTGATATATTTTTGCCTGCATATTGAATGCACGTAGACAAATTCGCGAGTATTTAAATACTGAGACAATCCATCCGCTCTTTCTGCAGAAGCAGCTTCCAGCATTGATATTCCTTTAGTTAGCTTTACAAGTTCTCCTAGTTCGGAGCTTAATTGAGAACTAGATCTGATTTTGTCGCAAATGAGGCAATCATTACTTTGATTGTCATCACTATTCGATGGTTCACTCATTTTGATAAGAGGCTGTAACAACAAATATTAGTAATATTAATAAGTAACGTTTATATAATGATTAATAATTATTATTATTGAATTCGACTATAACATTCTAACTTTCAGCATCGATTTATTATAAAATAAACGATTAAGTATTTGAAATTGTTTTCATAAGCGAGTAATAAAAAAAATAAAAAAAATACTTACTATCTATGCCACTATTTTCAAAGTTTGTAAAACACAATTACACAATTATGTTCAGTAATCAACTCTTATCTTATTAACTGCACAATAATAAATATATATCATCATCTGCCTAGCCTTTTCGCAACTATATCGGGGTCGGCTTCCAGTCTAACTGGATGCAGCTGAATACCAGTATTTTACATGGAGCGACTGCCTATCTGACCTCCACAACCCAGTTACTGGGTATTACGATACCCCTTGGTAAGACTGGTTGTCAGACTTTCGGCCTTCTGACTACCTGTGACGACTGTCAAAGATCCGCGAATGACAGCCGGGACCAACGGCTTAACGTGCTTTCCGAGGCACGGAGGAGTCTCGATATGTAAAGATGGTCACCCATCCACAGACCAACCGCGGCAAGCATGGCTTAACCTGATCAATCGATCTGTGCAGCTGTTATTATTTAGCCACGGGCCCCTCACAATAACAAGTTGTAATAGTTCTCCTTTTCAAAATATAACTTTAAACTAATAAAATTAAAAGAAAACTCCGAAAAATTAATAATTATTTATTTTAATAATTAAAAAATTGAGATCGGGCAAAATATTTTTTTTAACATTTTTCTATATGCTGTTAAAAACACATTTCAAAAACTTTTATGAAGATTCATTGACTGGCCCTGGATTCCGAGGTATAAATCTTACGGCGCTCCACTATAGCCCTACAGCGCATAGTGTCCCACATATGGGACATACCTAAAAATGTCCTATATTTCAAAAAATCGATCCAAGTAGCGTGATCTAGTGTTGACAAGATTAACTATTATGTATTTGAGTTTCGAATTTAGTACCAGATATTTTGGATGTCTGAATAAACATTTATTTATGTTTTCTTCAAATCGGTAGGTACTTTGAATACGATTAACGAATGGCGTATAATAATCGCAAAAAAAATTGATAAAATTAAATTTTTCAGTGTCGAAATAATTAGTAGAGGTAAGTTCATATTCATATTTGCCATTTTACGTGTAATCTTGTAATTTCATTGGTATTACGTAACACACCCACATTATAATGTGGGTCATGAACAAAAACATACGTTTCTATTGAGTTATGATTTTACTAAATATTTTAATAATAAAAATAGCATCATATTTGCACGCTAACGTATTTTTTTTTCAGCCGATAAGAAAAGTCATACACTGTAGGGTTAAAAAAAAAGTTTTTGTTCCATACATTTTCACCACGAAAGAACAAAACCCAGGATGAGTTTTGTAGTCTGGTCAAGTCACAAGAGTGAATAACCAACTGACCTGTTTAAGAGCCTCGTCCCGCTGCCGGGCCTCAAGGTACGTCCTGCGACGTTCATCCTCGCTGTCCTCTTCCTCATACTCCTCTGAGGAGTACTCCTCCTCAGAAGAGTCGCCCTGGTGATTATTCTCGCCGGGAGGGGGCGGAGTGAACCTCTTTAGGGGCTTGGGTCCTATAAAGAAAATATTATAACGTTATTTAAGAATACTGTGTATTTTGTTTCGTATTCATGGGAATATAATAATATACCCTAGGTGATGATCAGGACTGGCTGTTTTTTTTAACAATAAACTGCAATGAACAACCTCAAATGAGGTATCTACGGAGCAGTTTTTATGGGGATTATTTTGATTGTTTTGCGGAAGCCCGGAAGTCTGACAACCAGTCTAACCAAGGGATATCGTATTACCCAGATAGTAACTGGATTGTGGAGGTCAGATAAGCAGTCGCTCCATGTAAAATGTAATGGTATTCAGCTGCTTGCGATTTGACGGGAAGCCTACCAAAACATAGTTGGGAAAAGGCTGGGTAGATGATGATAAGTTTTTTGTTGATGGGTCATTTCATGATAGGTAAAATATTTTGACCACCTGGAATACAAAATGAATGAAGCAAAAATCTTATGAAGCCTATGGGCTTATTTTTGTCACCTTGACGATCTTATGACTGCGTCAGTGAGCGGAGCTGAATTTTGGGCCAAAAATGTTTGAACTGTTTGCCATCGATACGCTAAAAAGAATAAATAATAAAATATACATATAAATATATTAATTTATCATAAAATTAAATTTAAAAATAATTTAAAAATATTATTCTTTTTTTAATTTTTAATTTATTATATATTTATATATATTATTTTTGTAATGCCTTTGCCGCTCATCTTCAATAAATACAGTCGTTCAAATGAAGCAGATTTTCTTTCTTACCTTGCTGATCGTCAGGCTTGTTCTGCTGGTGCTCGAGCTGTCGGAACACGTTGATCATGCGCTGCGCGGTGTGTCGCGAGGCGGCCACGCTGGTGTCAACGGCTGCGTCTTCGCTGCGAACAACGCTAGGTTCGTGGTAGATCTCGGGAGATGGGGATTTCGGGCGCTGGAAAATACACAAAAGATAGGTATCAAAATAACCCAAAAAAAAAAACCGGCCTAGTGCGTGTCGGACCACGCACAATGAAGGGTTCTGTAGTTGGAATGAATTTGTCCCAAGAACAAACTTAACATTGTAGTTGAAAATCATGTTCTCCCATACATTGCAACTGCAAATGTAACTTGTAAAGCCTACTTAGCTGTGATAGTTTTCCTTTTAACTTCGTTATATATATTGCTACCGTGAATATTTTCACACATCAAAAAACAACCATTTAGCTGGCAGTTAGAGGGGACACTTAATATTTCACAAAAGGATCCCTGAATCGAAAAATTGTTTTCACAAACGCGCAATAATTTTGAAAGACCAATTCAACGATACCTCACACCATGGGGTAGACAACAAAAAAAAAACCGTGGAACCGTGTAGAGGAACCCTAAAAAAAGCTTTTTTCATGATTTTATTTTAACACTTTGTCGGCGTGATTAATATGTATATCCATGCCAAATTATAGCTTTCTAGTACTAAGTCTCTGAGCTAAGCTGCGGACGGATGTTCACATTTATGTTCGCATAACAGCTTTTTTTTTTCGCGATTTCAGGTTTGGTCCCATAGTAAAAGTTGTTCATAATGATGAGTACCATAGTAAAAGTTGCATAGCAATCATCGTAAAAGTTGTTCATAATGATGACCCCTTAAGAGGTTGTGCGTTATTTAAGTTACAGCCTGTATAACTCGGGCATAGCTCACACAAATAAATGGCGTTTTTTTTACGATTTCATTAAATCACTATTTACCTGTGTCTGCCTGGGCGGCGTCATGCGGAACTCTTTGCGCTCGCTCTTGGGCTTGTAGGTCTCGAAGAACTTGAACCGGTCCGATATGTCGGACGTCTCGATCTTCACGTCTTCCAACTTGTCGGCCGCGCGCACCACGTCTTTAGGGATGAATGGCTGTAGACGAAAGTTTAGGGTTTATTTGCTTTTTCCTGTTCACAGAAAAGGGACCTGTGTCCTTGCATTGGGAACGTGACGGCCTGATTATGCTATGCTTTTTTAATCGCTTGTGTCACTTTTAGTTTGAATTTTAATTGTTACTTTGTTTAACTACAAAGCCATTTTCAGACTCAATATGTATATGACTTTCAGTTTCTTTAGATTCGGCTGAATATCAGTAGTTCGTGGAGCGATTGATATCTTCCACAACTGAATGACTGAATTTCTTCAATAAGTGTTTAGGTATAATAATATTGAATGCATACATCACTGCCTGTGGCTAAGGAGGGCCTTGTGACCAAGTGATAACAGCCCCGCACGGGTCGATCGATCAGGTTTACCTACGCTTACCGTGGTTGGTCCGCGGATGGGTGGCCAACTGGCCATCCATTACATATCCATGACCTCTCCGTGCCTCGGAAAGTACATTAAGGCGTTGGTCCCAGCTGTCATTCGTGGATCTTTGGCAGTCGTTATGGGTCGGCAGAAGCCCGAAATTCTGACAACCAGTCTTACCAAAGGGTATCGTATTACGCAGTAAATGGGTTGTGGAGGATAGGCAGTCGCTTCATGTACAATATTTGTATTCAGCTGCGTCCGGTGAGACTGGGAACCGGCCCCCAACATAGTTAGGAAAAAAGCTAGACAGATGAATTGTATTGAATACATACGTAAATATTCTAATAACCTTGCCTTTCAAAAGTGTCTAATGACACTCTACAGCGTGTAACGGAAGGGGGGTATCAACCCTGAAGGAGGTGAATGTGCTCAGGAAACTCAACAACTTTTCCCAAAGAACATAGGTCGAAATATGAAAAAAAAATTTGGCCCTCCCTTACAAAACTGAGTACCAGCTGATTGATTTACTATGGGAGGGCCAAATTTTTTTTTCATATTTCGACCTATGTTCTTTGGGAAAAGTTGTTGAGTTTCATGAGCACATTCACCTCCTTCAGGGTTGATACCCCCCTTCCGTTACACGCTATATAATGATTTGATTTGATGATTTAACGTGCTTTCCAAGCACAGCTCGCAATGTGTTCAAAATAATGTTGATAACTATTCCATGGATCGAAAACTAAATTAGCAGCTTAATAAGAACAAATAAATACGGCACTCACGATCTCCTTCCGCTTGGGCACGTCTCCGGGCGGCGGGGAGGTGGGCGGCATGCTCTTAGCGTTCGCGTCTAGCTCTAAGAAGATCGAGCGGGACTTCTTGCCGATACCTGCAGACAAAGAGAAAGATACGTTGCATTAAAAAGAGCCTCCACGAATGACGATTATATACTTTGCTGGCTGACTCTGAATTCATTGGCATCCGCAAAAACATCTGTTGCATGTACTTTCATTGATACTGCAGTTTTGTATGAAACAGTAAGTAATTTCTTCGATACTTCAGAGTAGCAGCTTGATTGCGTAACACACAATCAATCACAATCTGCAAGAAGCTGACAGTATCATCACAGCGCTAATATTTTCTCATTGTTTGTTTTATTTCTTTCTAGTATATTCATGTATTTATGTATATTTATTTGTGCTTATATTTATATGTAATTAGGTACATTTATTATATTTATATTTAAAATATTGATTCCTCAATTTTCATGATTGCACCTACTACTGTTTGTCTCTGCATCACCCAAAGGTTGACTGGTAGAAAATGCCTATGGCATTAAGTACGCCTCTGTATATTTATGTGCTTGAATAATCAAATAAATAAATAAAGCTGAAAGATTTTGGAGGATATTGCTAATCCTTTGCTTCATATTATAAAAAATAATAAAAATTATGTTCGAAAAATATGTCTGCAACGTAAATAACGCAATGAATGCTGTTGAACTGTCAAAATGAAAACCATTCATACTGATAGTGTGTTACGCAATTACTCCGTACGTTATAAGTTAATTATTGTCATGAGTACACAAAGGTACTGTTGCATTTTTTTGTTATTGTTGTTCGTTGATGAACTGCGTTCTTCATCGGAGTACCTACCTTCCATTTGACATTGAAAGCATATTTCGTAGCCGTACGGGCGACTTTTGTGGTTTCTTCTGACATGCTATTGGCCGTACCATGCTGTTGTTTTTTTTTTTTTTATATACTCGTCAATCACATCATAATTCATTGAATTATCAATAAAAGTAATCTAAATACAAACTATAAATAAAATTAAAAACAAGAAAATAATAAAAATAATAAATAATAACACTAAGCCTAACAACCACTTACAACCAGTTTTTTCGCTCTTCCAGTCGCATCGCAAATCGCTGCCTACTGTAGCCTCAGCCTAAGTCCTCTAGGTCCTAGAGTGATATTAAGTAGCAGATAGCCTTCCAAGAGTTGTTCAGATCCAACCGGTAGTTCCAGAGAATAGCGCGTTCAAACAAACTCTTCAGCTTTATTACTAGTAAGAAAGTTAAAATCGTAATGTTACCTTCGTTAAACATTGCCATGTCATTGATCTCCCTGTTCCTGGGCGGCTGGTTCTCGTCGTTGAACACCTCTCCGTTCTCGAAGCGCTCCTTAATGGCGCGCGCCTTCTCTGCGTTCACGTCCATCTCGCGGGAGATCTTGTCTGCTGAGGTTACACCTGTTAAAGGGATGAAGGGTTAAATAAGGCCTTTTGTACAAATTATTTCATCTTTTGAAACTCGCAACCGTTTTGAGGTTGACTTTTAAATATGTGTGTCTGTTGTCTGGGTTACAGACGTTTTCATCGAAAATTGCGTGACGCACATCTTTGAGCACAAAGTTGTGATGGAGTTTTATCAATGGCTGGCAATGATTTTTTTTTTTTTGTTAATTCTTTTTTCTTCACGGATTTCAATAATTATAAAAAAAATATACCGGCCTTCGTGTGGCCTTGACAAGGTATTAGGTTGTTCCTGCCTGCGTAGACGCACCAGTTAGATATACTACAGAGGTAGCATGGAATAAGTAGTTGTACTTAGCGTACCTACGCAAGCGGTGCGCGTATGTATTTCCAGATGTTTGAAAGTGGTTGTAGCAAAAGTAGGTATGGTCTGTTCCAAAAGTATTTGATGAAAAGGTAAACAGAATGCACCAGGATACGTACCTGTGGATGCCAATTTCTAGTGATACTTACAAATTCAGCGCTTTTGATTTGGTTATTTAAATAGGTACTTGAACCCGAAATTCTAATTTTAAATCACATTAAATATGTTTTTTTTTGCTTCCAGTCTAACCGGCAGGGTAGCAATGGGTTTCATTTTGACAGTTCAACAACATTCATTGCGTTATTTACGTTGTTGAGCAGACACATTTTTCGAACATACGGAGCAATGGATTAGCAATATGCTTCAAAATTATTCAAATTGAGAATAAGTAATAATGTGTTACGCAATTAGGGTGCGGATGCATATGAATACCAGTATTTTACATGGAGCGACTGCCTATCTGACCTTCACAACACAGTTACTGGGTAAAACGATGCCCCTTGGTAAGACTGGTTGTAAGATTTTCGGGCTTCTGACGACCCGTAACGACTGTCAAAGATCCATGAATGACAGCCGGGACCAACAGCTTAACGTACTTTCCGAGGCACGGTGGGGTCTTGGTATATAAAGGTCACACATCCACGGACCAACTGCAGCAAGCGCAGCTTAACCTGATCGATCGACCCGTGCGGCTGTTATTACTTAACCACAAGCCAACCACAATTTAATCATTTTATTCAAACAATAATTGTTGAAAAAGTGATGAGATAAAAAGTTGAAACCTTCTAAATCCAGATGAATGTGTTCAATATAGTGAGTGTTTGCGTAAGAATTGACGTAAACTGGGTTTGTTTACCCTTTCATCAGATACCTACTTTTGGAACAAACTATATTTCTATAACTCCTGCTTAACTGGTGACCACAATGGGGAAAAAGACGTGTTTAAATGTATGTATGTAGTGTGTAATGAGATGGCTTCCCCAAATGCAATTGGCAAAAAAATATGATGGTTTTACGTGACTTCTATAACTACTGATGTTAAAGTCAATCGACATGTTTTGAAAGGGGATTGAAGATTTTTATACGGAGCTTGGCATACGCACTGTCGCGCCATTTTGTTTTTTTTTTTTCAAAATGGTGGCCAAACCCCGTAAGTGTCACGTTTCCGAAATATTAACGTTCAAAGTTGATTACGTCATCCATTTTTTTTTTAACTTACTTACTTCCTGTTGCATAGATGTTTGATTACTCTGTGGACGCCATTTACAAAAAAAAAGGCGCAGGCCCCATATATAAATCTTCAATCCCGTTTATTTATTTAGTTAAATGATTAGGTACTATTTTAAAATGATCTCTGACCAAGAATTGATACACTACCTTCCATTTCGGGAGCCATGTTGGTGTTATTAGTAGTGTCTAAAATAAATACAGACAAATTACAAAACTCGTTACGTGAACCGTCTTCAAAGTAATTTGGCACAAATCTTACCGGTAGGTATTGTCAAAAAATGTACACCTATCAACACTCGACGTTTTTCATCATCATCTGCCTAGCCTTTTCCCGACAATGTTGGGGTCGGCTTTCAGTCTAACCGGATGCAGCTGAATACCAGTATTTTACATGGAGCGACTGCCTATCTGACCTCCACAACCCAGTTACTGGGTAATACGATACCTCTAGGTAAGACTGGTTGTCAGACTTTCGGGCTTCTGACTACCCGTAACGACTGTCAAAGATCTACGAATGACAGCCGGGACCAACGGCTTAACGTGCTTTCCGAGGCACGGAGGGGTCTCGGTATGTAAAGATGGTCACCCATCCACTGACCAACCGCGGCAAGCGTAGCTTAACCTGGTCGATCGACCTGTGCGGCTGTTATTATTTAGCCACGGGACCCTCACTCGACGTTTTTACCGTGAAATTATCCAGACGTGGCCGTGAGACCGCTACATTACGTCAAGGCCTGTTTCAGTACCAACTCCAGATAAATAAGCATAGCATAATCAGCCTACAATGTCCCCACACCTGGGACACAGGCCTCCTCTCTACGAGAGGCAGTGGGCTGTAATCTACCACGCGGGCCCAGTGCGGGTTGTTAGATGTCACATGTCTTCGAATGTTTGGTTCCAGGACATGCCGGTTTCCTCAACATGTTTTCCTTCACCGTTTTGAGAGCAGTGGTGATGATATATGTAATTTACACAAAATAAAGCACCTGTGTGACCGACTTACATTTATAACATGATAAATATTGATTTCACTGTAGCGTGGCGGCCTCCAGCGTTAAGCAGCGGAACAATGATAGGATTATGTCCTTCATTCGGGCCATTGGTTGAAAGATGACGCTAGCATATTTTGAATGGACTACCGCAGTTTCATGCTATTGACCGCTAGAGGCACAATTTTATCAATGAGTTCGAGTGAGACGGAGAATGGATTGTGGTTTCGCTTCCCGATACTGGAGGCAGCACTGTATGCTTGAATAGCCTCGAACTTTCTAGAAATGGAACAATAATCGATTTCCGCCCAATCTTATGTCTATTGTTTTAGTCACCCAAGCGCGCTTGCAGAGGAAAGTTTAGTTTCACACGTTTCGTAATTTGTAACGCGTAATAGAGTAAGGATCGGTAATTTAACCAAAGCTATCTTTGCCTTCGGCGATCTATGTAATACCGACAATAAATCGAGTGATATTAAATAATTGTTTTATTGCTCGATTTGTCCTTTGTCCCTAATAACCTGGTTGAGATCGAACCCACGACCGACAACTCGTAAGTCGGGGCCGATACCACTGTTCTACCACTGCTCTTTGGCGTCATGCTCTTTCTCATCTCCGGATAAGTTCCGGTTAAATTAGTTTTATTATTTTTATCTGGGAGATACATTCATACAAATTCTTTTGCCTATTGACCTCTTTCGGCGTTTGTCTCTTCCTTTCTTAATTTATTATTCTTATGTTCAGGTTATTCATCGAGTAAGTTTGATAACTTATTATAATTTTAATTAGGAAATTAGGGTGCGTTTCCACAGAAGCGGAGCTGGGCGGAGCGGAACGGAGACGTGTAGGAATCGTCCAATCACAGACGAGACGAGTGACGCGATGAAGATTTCAACCATTGTGATTAGTCGATTCCTGCACATCTCTGCTCCGCTTCGCCCAGCTCCGCTTCTGTGGAAACGCACCCATAGTCGTGCCCGTGACTTAGTTCGCGTGGATGTCAGAAATTGACAAATTCTTTTTTTCTTTGGCAGATGGCTAGTGTTATAAGAAGTATAACATCAGCTATCTGCCAGTGAGTCCCGTCAAAATCGATCCAGTCTTGTCGGAGATTAGCCGTAACAAAGAACCAGACAAAAATTATAAAAATTGATTTTCTTGTCATAAGTACCGTATATACTTTCATATGCATTTTGTAAACAGCTGTTATTTTGACATTACAAACAGACACTTCAATGTATTTATTTGTATAGATGAGAACTTACCTTGTTCGCTCTGAAGTACGGACTGTTCGTACATCTCCTTGATCTTAGCTTGCTTGCCCTTGAACAATAACATTCCATCAGTTTATAAATTTGTGGTGCTTGCATGAATCTAATAATATAATAATAATATAATATAATACTCCACAACTTTCACACAACGCCATCTAGTCCCAAACTAAGCAGAGCTTGTGCTATGAGTACTAGACAACTGATAAACATACATATATATTTCTAAATACATACATATTATAGATAAATTACACCCAGACAAAGAACAAATGATCGTGCTCATCACACAAACATTTGTCCTAGGTGGGAATCGAACCCACGACCTTGCGCATAGCAGTCAGGGCCACTGACCACTAGACCAACAGGCCTGTCAAATAAATCAATCAATCTAAACTAACTTGGCACAATTTGTTGATATTATTAATAGTTTGGACATTAATGCTATGCTTACTTTCCTTCTGGAAGACAGATTATTCAAGGCTTTGTCATGGTTCAAGACATTTAATATTTTAAGCAGCCAAACTTAAGTGGGACTGGACCGGACAGGTTTACCGTATGACGAACGAGTCATGGGCCAAATTTACCACAATGTGGGTCCCAGAAAACGTCTGGAGACATCGAGGCAGAACCAAGAGAAGATGGCGGAACAAGCTTAACGCGTACAGACAGCATTGGTCCACAGTAGCTCAAGACAAGATAGGAGTGGAAAGGAGAAAGGTAGGCCTATGCTCTGCAGTGGGGACAACATGGCTAAAAGTAAGTTATATTATTACAGTATTGTAATGTATTAGTTTATAACTATTCTTATGTTTGTAGTAGTATGTATTGTATTTTCTATGGGCCCTAGTTGCCTGAAATAAAGGAATAAATAAAAAAAATAATGTAATAAATAAATAATTGACGAAAAACAGCGAAAAAAATCGTAATCTACTTGTTTTAACCAACTTGTGAAATATCGTTCAGACTAGTTCTTTGTCTAACAAAGACATAATGGTTAGTATGGATCTTCTGGTTATTCAAAACCAATAGTAATTTATTTAAACTAGGCTGAGAATCGCCACTATTCCAACGTCAAAATTACATAAGACAGTCCCCCAAAACGCCCGACTTTCACCACTTCCTAGTGCTTGAGCTGGGAAGAAGTGGCGCAACAAACTCCCCAGCAGAAAGAACTCTTTGACTTCGTACCATGAACAGTCTGCTGCGTATGTTCTGTATCTCCTGCTTCCTCTCGCGATGCCTCTCGGAGGAGGAGTGTTGTCCTGTCTCGAACTTGCCGACGATTTCGCTCATGTTGCAGAAGGAGACTGGTTGCTCGCGGGTCGCTGTGTGCTTGTAGGACTTCTTTAGGACTGAGTCTTCATCTGTGGGCGGAAAAAATATATATTCGTAAATTTTAAAAGTTTAATACTACAAAACATTACAGTTTTTAATTTCACACGTGTTTATAAAAGCTGGAATTGATACAGAATCATTCATAAGAGGAATCCATACAAGAGACGTAATTTTATTCAGCGTTTTTTGCCTTGTGGTACCCCCGGTAGCTGATTTTTCATAATAACTTTTGGCATTAAAAATTTGCTGGTTGAGGATTAGCCCTTTTTAAGGACCATCTTTCACACAGACATAGCTATCTACAGAATTCCGTTCAAAAGAATTTATAAATTTTTCATCACCAGGTGTTGGAAGATGTTTGAATCGACGACGTCGACGCGGAGACTGTAATCATGAATTCAGAACGAGCTTCTAGACGCCCTAGAGTAGATTTTCATAGAAAAATGCATACCATGGTCAGAATGTATGGAACGGCATTTTTTTTTTATATATGGTGAGAATTTTCAACTGGCAGGGTTTAGAATTTTTTTTTTTTTTTTTTAACAGGTTGCGCTTCGTTGTTCCTGCCACCCTGCATGTAAAGATAAATGCAATTCTGCTACTGGACGATTTTGTAGTTCGATGCATCTGCTATCAAATTTTTTTACTCATCATCTGCCTAGCCTTTTCCCAACTATGTTGGGGTCGGCTTCCAGTCTAACCGGATGCAGTTGAATACCATTATTTCACATGGATCGACTACCTATCTGACCTCCACAACCCACTTATTGGGTAATACGATACCTCTTGGTAAGACTGGTTGTCAGACTTTCGGGCTTCTGACGACTCGTAACGACTGTCAAAGATCTTTGAATGACAGCCGGGACCAAGGGCTTAACATGCTTTCCGAGGCACGGAGGGTCTTGGTATGTAAAGATGGTCACCCATCCACGGACCAACCGGGGCAAGCATAGCTTAACCTGATCGATCGAACCGTGCGGCTGTTATTTCTTAGCCACAAGCCCCTATCTGATTATTATCTAATTTTTTTACTATACTCAGTCAGAATCTCAATGTGGTTTATTTCTTTTTTTTTCTAGACTAGTCCTTATATAGCCTGAGGTGCGAGCGCGTCACGCACGAACGATGATTAAAATAAAAAAATTCACAGCTACTAGACTGATAAAAATACGCATCGACATTGTTTGTTATTATTAAAATCTCGATTACGATTGTAAATGTATGCTTGGTCAATCCCTAGTATCAGGTGGGATGACACTAACAGCACACTCCACGCTCACTTCACCTAAGTTTTCACGGTGAGATGGTTACAGAATCGCACTGCTGAGCTTTAATGTATTGTATTATAACACCTATTATGTATTACCTAAATCTGAAAAATAAATGTCGTATTCTGTTCTATTTTAAAGATGATAGAGACAATTTCAAGAATATAGAACTCACCATCCTCGTCGTCCTCGGGTTCGCTGGAGCTCTGTTCGACGGGCACGCCGTTCAGGTAGTCATCAGACACGCCCACATCCATACCCTTCGCTTTGAACCTGAATGAACAATAAAATTATAATACTTTAGTGACTTTATAGAAATAACTTTATAGGCAGGCAGTGGGATGTGTACCTAAATGATGGGAGCTGGTGTCTTTCGCGAAGCAGAGGAATCACGGACTTATTGCTGTTTTTTTTATGTTCCATCGGGTTAAGCTAAACTGGCCGCTGTCGGTTAGTGGTTGGGTGACCATCTTTGCATACTGAGATACCTCTGTGCCTCGAAAAGCACGTTAAGCCGTTGGTACCGGCTGTCATTCGTGGATCTTTGACAGACGTGACAGACGTTACGGGTCGTCAGAAGCCAGAGATTTGACAAACAGTCTTACCAAGGGGTATTGTGTTACCCAGTAACTGGGTTATTGAGGTTGGATAGGCAGTCGCTCCATGTAAAATACTGGTATTCATCTGCATCCGGTTAGACTGGAAGTGAGTGGAAGCTGACCCCAACATAGTTGGGAAAAGGCTAGACAAACAATGTTACGTGAGATGGGACGTTATCCAGCGACTCATGAAGTTGGTCTGGCATTAAATGAGCCGTCGTAACCAAGGTACGTCCGGCTGATTTTGACCTTGACAACTGAGTGATCTGATCTTCTAGCAAGTCTAGCACGCTCTACAAACACTTTATTTTTAGTACAAAAGATCGGAAAAGTTGCGCTCGTTTGTAAAACACATGTGTAAGTTTTGCCTTTAACGCTATATTGTGGATTAATTACAATTTCGTAATCTATAAAACTTTAACGATATAAACTTCACTGCCCTACCCGCTTCGAATCACAATAATAACAGAGAGGCAATGCTTGTTATTTTATGAACGTTCAGTCTGATCTCAGTCTCAAGCTGTCAAAAATACCTCTAATTTCCCCACATTTTTGACAAGTTTTTGACACTGATTGTCGCTGAGATTGCGACTACATTTTTAACGTGTTTAATTACGGGAATTGGCCATCTACTGTTTTGGTGAAAACATTTCAATACGAAAGTAAAAGAAAGTAAATAAATACCTGTACATTACAGTAAAACTATCACGAACAAAAACCCCGAAAAATCTTCACACTGCACAAAATTCACTACGTCTTTAGAATCTCTTAAGAAATTAATTTCAAACCATATTTTCGTTCGTCTTTCACGTGACACCGCGCACAATGTGATACCCATCAGTTTCATTATCATTACCAAACTAACTTTACGTTAAAACATACGATTTTTACCCTTATTGCTAAGTCATAAGGTGCAGGTTAGATACAGAATAGTTTGCCATTGTAAAAAAGCTTATGGAACATGCTGGTTACTGAAAAAATCTTTGGTGTAGTGTGTTGAATGTTTTGATAGTATCGATTGGTTTTGAATACATTGGTTGGTATACAGGGTAGACTGACAACGCGATTGGAACTTAAAGCACAGCTTTCTCTAAACGAAGACTCATCATCATCTGCCTAGCCTTTTCCCAACTATGTTGGGGTCGGCTTCCAGTCTAACCGGATGCAGCTGAATACCAGTATTTTACATGGAGCGACTGCCTATCTGACCTCCACAACCCAGTTACTGGGTAATACGATACCCCTTGGTAAGACCGGTTGTCAGACTTTCGGGCTCCTGACTACCCGTAACGACTGTATATGTATATGTGTCATTCGTAGATCTTTGACTGCACGAATGACAGCCGGGACCAACAGTTTAACGTGCTTTCCGAGGCACGGAGACTGACCAATATAATGTCTGGACTTTAAAGAGGCTGTGACATCTGAGTTTGTTACCGGTGGTTCTTCCGAGAGTAGTCGGAAAGGAAACACAGACCTCATCTAAGCGCGTTTGTTTCAATCAATTTACACCTTTGTCATTGTTAAATGATAAATTATTTTATTTCTGTAAGTAGGTTTGTAAAAACACTTTTAGACGTAAATCATATTTTTAAAAACTAGATGAGTTCGGCGTTTCCTATCTGACTACTCTGAGAAGACAGGCCGAAACAAACTCAAACTCAGAGGACATTCCACCAATATTCATGAGTGCAGCCGTCAATGTACACAGAACACATCGACACACTCGTACCGTCGCTTGAAGCACTTACCGCACGGCAGTTCTCATGGCGATCAGAAATAGAACATCTGAAACTAACCGCTGACGCAAGCGGTACACGCGGAGTGAATCATTTTGATACTTTCTTATTTAAATTATTAAGATTTGGGAGACGAGATTGTTTTTGAAGTTGTTTATTTAAATCTAATTAAAAAAACTTCGAAAATGTGCATTTAGTATAATGAGGATGTGATGTGTGTATGTGTGTCACACTTATAATCTTAAATTTAGGTTATAGATGGGCTTATTTTAAGTAGTTCCACTTTTTTTTTTACCGACTTTAACGCAGGAAGCGATTATTTTATTCTATTGTTATATTTTATAGTTAAAGGAATTTTATTTCTCAATAAGAAATTACAAAGATTTCATTTACATTTTTAAAACTTTCAATATATTTTTATAGCAACTTTGACACACAAGCAATGCAGTTATTGTTTTTCTTTACAACAAATAATTTATGTACCAAATAACATATTTTATACCTACTTATTATTTGGTAAATGTATATTTTTCTTATGTTTTCTGTTTGTGTTTGATATGGAATTTCAGATCAGTTCTATAACCAATCAAAACTTTCCTTAACCTTGATAATAATATCTGCCTCAATAAAAAATAATTCGGCGTCTGTGACACTATTCTGTTGGACTTTTATTTCACGACGGGTAAACATATAAATGAGTGACTTTTATGATTTCACACGAAAACGTTCTCACGCGTATGATTTAGTAGACGGAAATAACAATAAATTACCTAATACTGGACGACAGCGTTTTCACATTTTAATATAAATAAAGACAGTTCTACGTGCCGAATAAATGTTTTATATCTTGGTGAAAACCCAATGGGGATACACGAACACTTGTGTCGGCGAATCATTCAACGTCGAAAAGTTCTATCGGTGAATCGTTCAACGTATAAAGGCTCCATCGACGAAACTCACAAAAGTGAGTCGTTCACTCGGCGAATCGTTCGCCCTTTAAAATTTCTATCGGCGAAACTCTCAAAAGTGAATCGATCAGTCGGCGGACCGTACATCGAATAAACGAATATCGTAGAACTATTTCAAAATCGAAATGATGAGCTTTCAAACAAATCTAAACAACTGAACACCATACAAGTATTTCTTTCGAGCGGGAATCGATCCCGTCACTCGCAGGCACAGAAGCATTAGCTTGGTTGGATAAGCTTAATAGCTTATCCAATGCGCCATAAGTGTCGCCAATGTTTTTAACATTCAAACAGACTACGTCGTTTTAATAAGGATCTAAAATTGCACCGGACAATTTAACTGTCTAAAGCCTTGATTTCCTAAGAAAGCGGTGGACGGTTACACAATAACGGCTGTCTTTTCTTTTTTTTTTCTTACTTTCACCGTCTAAAAACAGTGTTTAAACGATGCAGTCCATTTGGTGCTTCAATATTATCGTGTGCCACAGACAAGAAACTTTGAATTTTTGAAGTGAAAACTTCTTTAGCGGCGTTGTACACTTTCTTTGTAATGGGTAAAAAATGTTAAACTCACGTAAGGGCACGTGACCTGATCGAAAATTCGTAAGACGAATGGAGAGTAGACAGCCGGCGCGGCGTAGGACAGGAAGTATCCCCCTCTCTTTCTACGGCGCGGCGAAAATTTATGCCTGCGCCTGCTGTTTCGTTTAGGCGGCGCAGGGCGCTTGCGCGAATGTTCGTGTGTGTTTAAACTTTTTAATGTAATATAAATTGTCATATTTGTGTACGATAGCGCAATAAATAAATATTGTATTCTACCACATAAATGATAGTAGGTACTTTTATACTGATAATTAAAGCAATTCGTGCAAAATTATTCCCTAACCATTCCAAAATATCAAAAATGCACAACGTTCAAGTTTTCACTTCTGCCGGCACTCCCGGAGTGCAACACGTCGTTTTTTTATTTACTTACTTGGCAAGTTTGGACAGGATAGCGGCAGTCTTCTCTCGGGGGGCTCGTGGCTCCTGCGGCAGGGGCTCCTCAGGCGCGTTGGCTTTGCGCTCGAACACCTCGAACCGCGACTTGACGTCTAACTGAGAGAGCTCTTCTAACCCAAGGTCTGGTTTGTCTGATGCTGTTGGAATAAATAAGGAGTATTAACTATGGTTTCTTCTTATTATAACCTAGAAAGTGCTCCCCAGAAGTAACTCGATTTTAGTCCACCGTTCAGTCTTGTCCTGTCTACAGGTATACGTTTGAGAACTTCTATAAGTTAAGTATCGTTTGAGTATTCGAGGTAAATAAGTATTTGATTTTGACAACGAGTACACTAATCAACATAATCTAGGGAACAAGCTGGCAACGCATTGAACGCCGTGGTGGTCACCGGTGACCACCACTGACCACCACTGAACTTTCCATATGGGTTGACGCTGATTGGCGATTTCGACAAATTTTACACATTATATTTTATTGTCTTATACGGTTCAAAATAGTCAAAAACCTGCATTAAATAATTGTTCAAAATTAAAAAAAAAAATCTTTCAATTAAAAGCATTTTGGAGTAAAGGAGGGAAAACCTCGCTTGATCGCAGGGTACGGCGTTTTGAAACGTAGTAACTTTAGAGATTACTATCCATAATCCATTTTTTTTTTCTATTGTGAAGATCGTTTTCTTTCATGTCGTCATTTAATGCGGGAAGATTGCACGAAGTTAATCTTCATGCTCGCAGACTGCTTAGAGCTCCAGCTCCTCGACGCGGAAATTGAGGGCGTTGATTATTGTGGGCTAACACACGTTTGCACTGGACCGATACTCAATGGGCTCGTGTTTTTTTTTTTTTTATCATGAGTCAGGCGTTGGATTTCATCCCGATTCAAGACGAGTACGTGTTTGGTGAATTCCTGGTCCCCAGAGTGGAGTCCAGAATCCACAGGAAATTCATCCGTACCAGGGCAGAACGATTATGGTGTGGGCTAGAATTAGCCTGCAGGGTAATTGCGTAACACACTATCAGTAGCAATGGGTTTCATTTAGACAGTTCAGCAACATTCATTGCGTTATTTACGTTGTTGGGCAGACACACTTTTCGAACATATGGAGCAATGAATTAGCAATATGCTTCAAAATGATTCAAATTGAGAGTAATAGTGTGTTACGCAATTAGCGCTCTGGGTGGGAGAACGAACGTCGTTTTGATACGAGACAATTTAAATACGGAACAATACTGTGACGAGATTGTGCAACCTAAGGTAATCCCTTACCGATAGCATATAGCCAAGATTTCATGTTCAGGCAAGATAATGTGCGTGTACACACGGCCAGGCAGGTGATGAATGTGCTCTGCGAGAACAATGTCACGCTATTAGAGTAGCTTGCAGTTATACAGTCGACTTTGGGCTAATATACAGTGCCACCAGCGCCTCAACCAGGTGGGTATCCACAATAAACCAACCATTCAATGGATCAAAGGACACAGCGGTTCGCTAGGCAACGATGCAGCCGACGACCTTGTCAGAACGGGATCAAGCATGGCACCAGTGGGACCTGAGCCGATCGTGCCACTCCCCTTCGGCTATTTACGCACTCTGGTAAGGAAACACACCAGAGACCAACTTGACAAGCTTTGGACGGACCAAGGCGAGTGCAAGCAGGCTAAGGAAGCACTTCACAGGTGTGTCGAGCTTAGCATAATTTTAGTATTCGGATAAATAAACAGACAATGTGTGCATAACGCCATCTATTGGTAAGAAAACGCAACGGTTACTAACCTCTAACGACATCTGGCGGCAACTCAACCGGATTGCTCTCACAGATGATCATCTGATGCTTTTTGGGGACGGATGCTGTGTGCAAATACAAAATTACTTTTAGTATTTATTGAAATGAGTCGAAATTTTTTTTAAAGTGAATATTATACTTATTAGATAGTTTTTATTGTAGCATTTTCCAGCTCTACTAAGGCCGCCAGCCGATGTTTAATTGTACTATGTTATTTAGTCCCGTGCTCACCATGTAATCAAATGGTTATAGCATTTTTATCTCAGGAAGCAACACGCTCTTTACGTATGGTAACCAAGTGTACAAACACGCTGTGAATGGGTGCGTGAAGACCTTACCCGACTAGCGTCAGCACATAACACACACACACACACACACACACTTCCGACTTTGCCATTGTCTCGGACGGTACCGAGAGCTCGTGCGCTTACACAAATTCACAGAGCGTTTGTACACTTGGTAACCACAAGTAAAGCACGCGGCGCTTCGTGAAATAAAAATAATGTATATATTTATACACTTCCAAAACCAAATATGAAATTAGAGTGTTTAAAGTAATCTGTTGGTTAAATGTTGTCAGAGATTGGCCCTTTGCGGGATATTCATGTACTTATAGGAAAGATTCGGTATGCTTTAAGGCTACTAGTAATGTAGATACATGTCATGGCACTCCCTATTGATAGTTAGGTAAAACTGTTTGTATGTAAAGTCAGGTAATTACTTGATTATCAAATTGACTACCAACTTAAATTGTCCGTATATTCAAATCACAACTGTCATTCTTTGGCTCAGTTGTTTGAAATGGCTATAACATGGTCAATTGACGCAGTGTGTCAATTGTATAAACAATCATTTAAAAATTATTGTTGTTAATTGTTAATGATAGGAAAAGGGTGCATTTCAATGATATGAAATGTTAATATTACCGTCCGTGACGTCATCCTCGTCCACCGGCTTGGGCTCGAACAGATGCTTAAAGTGCGGCTTGCAGTACAACGTTGTGTGATCACTCTGGTAGGTCTCCACTCTAAAATCATAGAAGAATAAAAAAAATGATTATTTGTACGTGTAAGGTAAATAAAAATTGGACTGGCATTGATCAGGACACATAACAGAAGTTAGTTTTTAGGGTTCCGTACCCAAAGAGAAAAACGGAACCCTACCACAAGGTCGTGGGTTCGATTCCCACCTAGGACAAATGTTTGTGTGATGAGCACGATCATTTATCCTTTGTCTGGGTGTAATTTATCTATAATATGTATGTATTTAGAAATATATATGTATGTATGTTTATCAGTTGTCTAGTACTCATAGCACAAGCTCTGCTTAGTTTGGGACTAGATGGCGTTGTGTGATGGTTGTGGAATATTATTATTATTATTACTCCCGCTCCGCCGTCCGTCCGTCCGAAGGTCTGTCACCAGGCTGTATCTCATGAACCGTCATAGTTAGACAGTTGAAATTTTCACAGATGATGTATTTCTGTTGCTGCTATAACAACAGATACTAAAAAACTGAATAAAATAAATATTTAAGGGGCTCCCATACAACAGACATGATTTTTTTGCCGTTTTTATAGATATGGAAATGGAATCATTCGTGCGCGAATTTGACTCGCGCTTGGCCGGTTTTTTTATAATATATTTCGTTATTTAAAGCCTAATTTGAATTCCAGTTTTGATGTGACAATACATAAAACATATATAACATAATTATGTCTAAACATTTTACTAAGGAAATATTGCATAAAAGTCGGATGAACCTGTATCTTAAATTGTAAGGTCTTCGAAAAGCTATGGACAGTTGTTACCCTTCTGGAAGACCCAGAGGCCTATCGTCGTTACAAAAAGTGCTGGCCGTGGACGCCTTCATTTTCTACTACTGCTACATAATATTGATACTTACGTGAGCTGCTTGTTGCACTGGATGCATCGGAAGCACTCCTTGTGCCAGATCCTCTTCTCTGCCTTGATGCGCTCCATGGCATACACGGGCCGCGAGCACTTCTCGCACTGCGGGATCGAGTCCGTGTCCGTTGCTGCCTTCATCTTCTTGAACAGTTTTTCTGAACTTTTAGACTGGAAAAGAAGATAGGTAGAAGGTTAATAACAGAAGAATTCTCGTACTTACAAAAACATTAAAATTCAAGTCGCAATCTCTTCTCAGCGACAATCAATGTCAAAAACTTGTCGAAAATGTAGGGAAATTAGAGGTGTTTTTGACAGATTGTGACTGAGACCAGACTGTGAACGTTCTTAAAATTACGAGAATTGCTCCTCTGGTAGCTTCATTGGTATGTTTACTCTAGGGTTGACGGTTTGTCGAAAGTAATTAGTAACAGTAATTTATTTTCAAAACTTCAATACACGTTACATCAATGAGGTCTCGTCCCCTGAACTAGGACATCTTGTATGACAAGGGTCGGGATGGATTTATGTCGGCTCTGCTCATTTCTTTTTCTCTTTCACTCAATTACTTATCATACACACACATACATATACACCGTAAAAGTCGATTCCAATAACCCCCTGTAATTTCCTCCGTGTTAATTTTAATATTCGTACTTTGTACCCTGCATTGTCAATGACTATTTTTTGTAATCTTTGAACACAACATTAGATGTTTTTGTTATCACAGTGATACCTAGCAGCCGGTCGATTTTGTAAAAATCTCACCGTGAAATAATAAGTGAAGTGAGCACTTAATAGTGTTAATCCCTAGCGAATGACAGCTCACTCCACGCTCACTTCACCCAAGCTTTCACGGTGAGATGGTTACAGAATCGCACGGCAGAATACTGACTCTTAAGTCACAGGGTCACCTAGTTTAGGAGTCAGGGTTTAACTTTTCTGTAAGATTTTTTCCTGACCAAACTATGTATCGTACTCTTAAGCTGTCATGTTTTGTACGAATAAAGATTTTTATTTATTTATTTATTTGCCTTGCAGACAACTGCATAGATAGATTTAAAATCATACACTAAGAAGAACTTACCACCGATATGGTCCCTTCATCCTTATGCCTCCTGGACTTGGTCTTCTTCTTGACCGTCCTCTGTTCCGAGACCTGGACCTCCTGGTAGCTCCTCTGGACCCTCGATTCCGACTGGATGAGGGACGAGGAGGACTCCATCGTCGCTGACGCTGTAGCTAGTGCCATTACTTTGTGCTCTGGAAAGACAAGAGGAAAAAATTTTATAAGATCTACGAGATGACAGAGTCCTACTTCTAGACAAGTTCTCAGAAACAACCTGATTAGAAGTCATTATTTTATTAAAATGCTTCGTAAAGTTCAGAAATTAAAGGGTATGTCTGACATGGCCTTTGAAGAAGCTACAGCCAGCTTTGAGGTGACCTGTTCCGAATAATTGTGCTCTAAAATTATTATTTTTACCGGACATCGATGAAGCTCAGAAGAAGGATAACTTTTTTAATATCTGACTGTAGGCCTACCGCTTAACTGAGATGTTGCCTGAGGTAGCAGCGCGGTGCTGGAGGGGTGTGGTGGTGTGACGACGAGATGCGAGAGTGATTCGTCAACTTGTGAGAACTATCACCCCTCCCGCACCGCGCAGCTACCTCAGGCAACGTCTCAGTTAAGCGGTCGGCCTATAGATGGCGTTGATATATAATATTCATTAGTATTAACAAAGGTAGCTGAAATGGGAGCAACAATTTCGGTCACATAAAAAATTAAAGAAAGAAGAACACTACCGGTAATTATAGCATTAAAATTAACAAAGGTTTTAAATTGGTCACAAAGTAAAAAATAAGATTTTTGTATGGTTAGCAAAAAGTGCGTCATAAATATTCAAAGTGAGTAATGTTAGCAGAGAAAGCAGTACAAGTACCTACCTACTGTTTATTTTAGCGAAACACCTTAGCATTTCTTTGCAATTATGTTTCGGAAATAGACCTTAACTAATGACATTGTTAACCTTAACTTTGGCTAGTTTTAAAAATGAGGTCATTTTTTTTCTAGATTTTTTAGCCATCGTGCATTCTTCGACATGTTTTGTCGGAGATATTCCAAAAACTCAAGATAGGTATCGCCGATGTTGGCGATACATCTGCTAGGCTGAAGTGGGAATAGGCGGGTCATACCTATAGGATACATTCAGACAGATATACCAAATTCATCACACAGTGGGTTCCTGAAGACGGGCGTCGTCACCGAGGCAGGCCTAAGAAACACTGGCGTGACGATTTGGACTAGTTTCTAACTTTGGGGGCTAGTTTCTAACTTTAGACTAGTTTCTAACTTTGGGGAGACCTTTAACCAGCAGTGGGACAGTACAAGTTAATGAAAAAAACAACCAGATGATCTTGGGATAGGCTCACAAAAAGAAAACCAATTACATAACAAGCATCAAAATGAAGATGCAAACCAGTTTGGCTTGCAATTTCCGCCAAGAATTAGCCACTTATTCCAGTCATAAGGATGTATAGAGTCGAAAAAATGTGTCAAGGAGCTATTCGGGAGTCTAAAGAGCTTTAGTCGAGTCACGTACGGACAGCATCTTGCTGAGAGGCTGAATTTTACTGAGAATTTCCGTCCTAATCAACAAAATAGTTTCCTTAAAGCAAAGCAAGACATTTCTGCTTTAGACCTGAGAAAATGAGGCTGTAGTATACAAGAATTGAGTCATTCAAAACGATAAATAACATGAAAAATTCACACGTCACTTATCGTGATAACATACGGAATTAAAAACATATAAATCTGGGAATGAAATTAACTCATTAACAGGTAGTAAGACCTCCGAAGCGCGACGGCCGTTTTCTAATGCCCCATCGCGAAAACACGCAACGTCTGGCGTTCGTCAACGAATCGGTAACGAATAGGTAATTGAATGGCTCGTTGTATGTTGTTATTGTTGCCGATCTTGGAAGATTTCTCTTAAATTTGAATGTCTCGGAAATGAGGAAGTGGCTTAAACATGGTCATAATTTTATTTTTAATTATAGTCGTCGAAATGACATTGGTTCATACGTCAATCGTAAAGTACAGAGAATAAGAAACACATAATTTGGATGAAAATATTAACTTTAAAGTCCATGGTTAGAATTAGAAGACAGGATAGATAAAAATCAAGTCGTTGATTTTTGATGATGACACCCAGAAAAGAAAACTACACCCATTTGTCACGATGACTTTTTAAAATATGCTTTTGTTACACTTTTCAATGGGCTACTGGAGTTTGAAGATCAAGAAAGGTTATCTACCGGAACGATCACTTAGACGAATTCAAGATTCAAATCTTAAAATACTTTATAAGCTCAATTAATAAACACTCAATTACCAAAAGACATCGGAGCCATTATAAGCATCTTCGTTCGATTTTCGTCACAATATATCACTGAAACACAGTCACTGAATGACGAACAGAAGATAAATTGATGATTAAACACAAATCACGTTTTTTTCAACAAATTCCTTTCTAACTTGCTCTCTTGGACGCTTTCGACTAACTGAGAGTATTTCACCAAAACATATGATATTTATACGTTGAAGTTTCGTACATATTTATTCATTGAAGTAGTAAAATTGGAGTATTACAAATTATGTGGGTCATCATAGGATGGTGGGAAGGAAGTGGGTGACGGATGCATCAGCAAGGGATGTTGTATCTGAATATGACGTAACAAATAAAATATTATACATTTTACAGTTTTAGCTTCACGTAAGAAAATCTTGATACTGAAAAGAGATAATTATGAGTACTTAGGCGGGTGACGGATACATCAGCAAGGGATGATGCTGTGCCTGAATATGACGAAGCAAAACGTAGGTTGGTAGATTAACGCAGTTTAGACTCCATATAAAGAAATGTCAAGAAACATATCTTGTAACCGAAATAGGGGTGCAATGAAAGACCCTGCCCGAAGGACAATATATAAGCGTTAATTCCGGCGAACATAAGGCAAGTCGGGTAACAATCTTCCTAACTAGCTTATACTTATTATCAAGACATTCCACTGACTTCACAGGAAAGTGGGCGGGGAAGTGGGAGGCAGATTCATCAGAGACACAGCGTCTGAATATGACGAAGCATGAAGGAGGATAGTAAACAGTGTAATTTTGGCTCCACACAAGAAAGGCTTGTTCGTGGAACACGCTTCAAGACCGAAGAGGAAGAAATGAGGAGGTAGAAGCCTCCTTGGCTGAGTGGCAATAGAGCTTCGTCGACGTGAAATGTTTTGTACGTTTGGTCAGGCAGTCAGTCGCGTTAGCCAACTTTTGCAGACGTAAAAATATCGGTGTTGACCCAAGCATTTTCATTTCTAAATTGTTTTTTGTTTTTATCTGTTTTAGTACGGACGCTTTTAACGTGCTCGTCTTTCTACATCGCTCTCACATGTATAATTTCAACATGAATGATGCAACCAATATTTTGTAATAATTTTATGATTTAAAAGAGTGTCCGTGGAGTTTCTTGCCCGTGCTTCTCCACAGGTGCGCTTTGGAATGGGCAACTAACTTCATCTTTCTGACTGACCGACCCCTTGACAATTCAAAAGTGCCTGTAATTGTTTTAATTGAAATAAATGCTTTGAGTTTGAGTTTGATTGAGAATTCATCAGAGCGCATCTTAGCGCGTCAAAAAACCTATTGTTGGAATTTCAACTCTAGGCGCTAAGATCCAGCGCGCGAAAAAATCCCGCCGCGATATTTTTACGTCCGTGCGAACGTCAGCTTAGCAAATCTGCTGAGTGGTAAATTCTTTTACCACGACATGAGCTACTATCTTAAAAGTTTATGGAGAAAGACACAAGAGAAGATGCATCACTTATGTATGTAATTGAATCTTGACCTGACCGTAATTAACATTTAAAAAAATACTACAGCAATTAAGCACATACTAACTACTAACTATGGACAGTCTTCTAAAATTAACGAACGTTTTTTATAAGCTTTTTTTGTATGCTAGTCGAGCTCCAGTCAACGTAATATGAAGAATAGACACTATACATCGGTCTAACTATTTATATTATTATTGATCAACAACCGCAATAACGTCAGGATTACGCTAATGATAATCTTTGCACTTGTTTATGGAGGTAAGCATGTGTCACAAACAGTAGCTAGATTAACGTTCGGCATTGTGTTCCAAAACTTTACTTACAGTGTTGTTAAAGCCTTCTAAGGTTTGTCGTATTTGCTTATGGGAATTTCATGAGCAGGGGTTGCTCTATTAAGAGCAAATGACAAAATCTGATCTAATATTCTGAATGTTGGTTTAGGTTTGACTACTTAGCGAAAATAATACCATTAGTACATACAACTGCCAGTCGACCTTGTCCAATAAGAAGGTGCAAGGTAGGATGACCATACAGTGATTACTTCCATTTAGAGCGTAATGTGCAGAATTCTGATCTCAAAACCTAGAATTCTGCTTACCCCGTTTAAAGACCAAGCATATGTATTCACGAGTAGCAGGGCGAATCACCGAATTTGTTTCACGTGGGTACCGGTGGGTAGTCTCATGTTTGTTTATGCTGGATTTTTGGCGCCATTCCATGCAACGTTCCGTTTTTCACGTTTATTTGGATTCTGCTGCGTAATTCCTGATTATGCAAAATTATCTACGAAGATGAGAATGTTGAGCGTATTTTTGGATTGAATTTGTCATCGAATTAATGGTAAGATACAGAAATAGATTGCTACATCACACCCTGTGTCTTAAGATATACTTTACTGGAGAATGAGTTTTTACTTTAGCTGTATAATGCGATCATCATGCGAATATCATCTAAGATATGGCAGTAAAACGTAACATTATCCCTTTTCTTCATGTTTCAAAGGCAATAATCCACCTATTTCATTACTCCCCAAGACTCTCAAATATTTGGAGCAAGCCCTAAAATGCTCACACTCGTAAAATCTCCGTCAAACATCAGACCCATATATTAATGTAGGAGAAAAAGAAACAAGCTCACCAAAGCATTCACAGTATATTTATGCATTCGTTTATAGGTTAAAACATTCCCAACCGGCCGGTGAATCAGAACAAGAGTATAGCAACACTAAAAAATCAATTTTCTAAATTTAGAACCGCCTCAATTAAAGATGGCGCTTAGAAATACGACACCTGTTTTTCTTCAATTAAATATTGGGTAACTACAGGATAAAGGAAAACTATTGTTGATTTTACTTGTAAAATGTAACAGGAATAGTTATATTTAGAATTCATGAGGACACTGCTGCTTATAACAGTGATCATATGTCGTAAGAGACGGAAATAAATCTGGGTTTCTCATGTAATTGCTTGTCATTGTTTGGTGTACAAGGCGCTTACGCTTTAGCAGTTTTGATACCGTATTAAACTGAACTAAGACATACTTGCCAAGATGCATCATCATCATCCACTTGCTCTTAACCCAATTGTTTGGCGTCGGGACTGTACTTTTTTTTCATCCATAAGTACCTTCTTATGTATTTTTATATCTTTAACAGCTAGCATCTAGATAGATAGAATACTCTTTATTATGTACATCATAAAAATTACGGATATAAATGTAGAAATTTTACAAGGGGTGACACAATGGGCCGTCTTATTACTAAAGGGTATCTTTTAAAGACAACCTTTGGATGGTTTGGCAGACAATACTGAAGGTAGTCTGTGGTATACCATACAAGTTGTCACTTAAATAACGCACAACCTCTTAAGGGGTCATTGTACTCATTATTATGAACATGTTTTACTATGGGACCAAACCGGAAATCGCGAAAAAAAAATCAGCTGTTCCCTACATTTATGTTCGCATAACTCGTCAAAATGTAGGGAACAGCTGATTTTTTTTTCGCGATTTTCGGTTTGGTTCCATAGTAAAAGTTGTTCATAATGATGAGTACAATGACCCCTTAAGAGGTTGTGCGTTATTTAAGTTACACCTTGTATATAATAAAGACATGCATATCTAAATCATATTATACTTATCTATAAAAATAAATAATATTAATTTAGAAACAAGAGCAAAGACAAAAAGAGAGATCGTATTTTCCTCTTACACTAAACAGTCATCTCTTGTTAGGTCTACTTCTTTTCTTAAAGACATCTACATTCATACTTGCATTATGCAGAAAAGATAGACGTTCATCGTCGCAATGAATCAATAGCATCGCGATAGGTTTCTTTTCAAATGGATTCTCTCTTCTTCGGAAATGCAACGTGAATGAAAAAGAAAGAAAAAAAAAAACGTTTATTCTGCACAAACAAAACTCACGTTACAAATAAAAAGTAAAATAATAATAAAAAAAAGACAAAATATAAACGTACGTGTATACGTGAAAATATAGTGTGAATCCTAAGAAACTCTGACACCATAAGGCTTCCCATAACCATGCAATGAAACTAATAAAGATTCTTAGAAGTTTTCATTGAGCCTTCAAGTACTTCCCGAATGAATTAATCATTTATTAGAAAAAAATAATGAAGCGATCATTCAGATGTTTTTTTTTTAAAGTACTTTTCCATTTAATATGTTAAAGCCTAAAACATAGCTCGAGCTGTTATAAGTGCATCGAGTAATCTTTGAAGAATCTTTTGGGATAGGACAAGGCAGAGTAACATACAAAAATCAAGAAACCGATTAAAGAGCCAGACAGATTTAAGACAGGCTTTCATTAAATAAAAACTTTGATTACAAATCAGTGTCCTTACAGAAATAATCTTTTCATGATAAAGTAATTAAAACATCCAACGAATTGTATGGTTCAAAATGCAGGACAGTCATTTCTAAGAAGTGTTCGGTTAATTCATAAAGATTACGGTTAAACAAAATGTCGGTCAAACGGCCATTATAAACATCGAGCGATTTAACACCGTGAATAAAATGGCTTCTTTTTCTTTTAGTTACGTTACTGATTTAATTTCCGTGTTAATTTAGCAATGGAAATGGTTACTGTTAGGGGAATTGGTTTCTGCATTTTTTGAAGCTGAAAGATATGAGACAGATTTTCCTTGATCATTCGCACCTTGGTCTATATCTTCAGATATCGATATAGTTTTCAATGTTTTTTATTGGTATATTGGCGTGTGCTAGCTAGCAAATAATTTAAATGAATGTTTTGTGTTTCGCAATGTTCAATACTTACTGTTGTATAGAATCAACTTCTTCTAACTGTACAGACAGCTGTGCTGCTAGGGATTTTGTTGCGCCTCTTCTTCCCGGCTAATGCACCAGGAAGTGGTGAAGGACGGTTTTGGGGAACTGTCTTATGTAATTTTAACGTTCAAATAATGCTATTCTCAGCCTAGTGAATAAATGACTTTTGATTTTATCGTAGAATTTATAGTTTTCATTGCTATATGAATTTATAGTATCAGCAGAATTTAAAAGATGCGACCCAATTTTTTTTTAAACTAGCTATAAAATGTAGAGAGTCAACATCAATAGCAAATGTATCTAACTAATATAGAAGATTCTAGAACGTCAAGAAAAATCAATTTACACCATTCGATTGCAAACGAGTAAGGAAAATTGTGTAGAAAAGTGTCCATCTTAGGAATTGTTGCCTTGATCAGGTTTTGCTACTTGTTTTTCCATGTTTATATTCAACGTTAGATTTCACTGATCGATACAATCTGATAAAATCAATTATATATTGCTAGATTCAAAGATTTTTTTGAACGGAGACATGAATCATGCAATATGCAACTTTGACAAAATATGCAAAACAAAGACTACATGGGTATCTAGAAGTATCTAAAACGTACATAGGATAGGCATAAAACATACAAGAGTAAGCCAGAGGTGTACCCGCATATAGTACAGACGCCAGCACATCAAGCTACCTGAAACTGTCAATTTATTCCAATCAAATTTGAACCTTAGGTTTTAGCGATAAAGTTGAAAATTAATTAAAGAATTTTGAAAGATTGTAGTAGCTTGATGTGCTGGCATCTGTACATTCATATTTGCCAGTTATGTTTGTCTCATGAAATAGGGAGCGAGCCTATTGTCATCAACCTGGCACATACTATTTTTAAAAGAGCAACGTTGGAGTTTCTTGCCCATTCTTCTCTACACGAAAACTACCTTTTGGAAGGGGCGATTAGAATAAATTCTATTTTATTGAAAATTTTGACGTTCAAAACTGCCTTTTATGTGCCTATTTGAAATAAATGCTTTGACTTTTTATTGGACAGAAACTACAAAAAGTTAAACACTTTTTTTTATAGTTCAATATTTTGGCAACATTTAAATTCGTACTAAATGCGCTTACAAAGGAGTCTAGCGAGTTTGCGTTGGAAAATGCCCCTCCTCCGACAAGTGCGCACTCTAGCCTGAATTAACTAGAATGTGTATTGATACTATATCAAAAAGAATTATACTCCTAAGTTGACGGGAACATGTCCTAAAATGGTTTAGAAGTTACATTGAATCCTATGGGGAAACTGATTTGTTGACTGTTATAGCCAACGGAACCTTGCAATCGCAAATGTCTCAGCATAGCTTCATAGAAGTATATGGTAGTTATTATATTCAGAAAAGATTTCTTTTCGGTAACGTTTGGCTCACCCAAAAAATCGAGTTCAAATAGTCAAACTTCGGATGACCTAATTACACGTAATGTGGTTAACCTTGAAAAAATCCTCCCCCTCTGACTCTACAGCTTTTCCCCTTTTTTTGTTTCCCCCCTGACCTTGACACCTTCTGACCTATATCAGACCTTCAAAAATATCAGATCAACATGTATACTTTAGAACTGTATGATGGTGACATCTATCGGAGGGGACATTTCGCTGAAGTCCTTTAGAGTAGGTAAGATGCTTTGAAGAGCGAGGTAGGAATAGATTTAATTCAACGAATTGCGTTACCCACTGCATTACCAGCGAAGGCGCGTGTTGAACCACCTCCACCTTAAAAGTAGTTCCTGATTGAATGCATCAACAATATCAACATCTACACTTTCATGGAAATGCAACTATACAAGCATATGATTATAACAAACGGGTTGTTTATTTATTGTTGTTTTCTGCGTGTTATGGAATAATAAAATACTATCAGTTGATCGTCATGCCGATGTGCTTCATAATCGATCCAACGATCATCAGTCTTGTTTTATCATTATGCAAACTGCCCGGGAGATCAGGATTGAAAATCTTTGAACTAGCGATTGCGTGACAATATCGCATTTCGTGGCTTTCTTTGCTTTTACTTTACAATGCTGCCCCGTCTTCAATCCTGCCCTCTGTGCCCCGAAAAATTCAGCCATAGTGACCTCGGCGCTGCTACCGCAGATGCCGTGGAAGTGGCGAAGTTTTGGTCCAACAAAATTTAGTACGTTGTCGTGCCATCGAAACCACAAAGAAGAACTCACAATTCACATTTTGAATATTCCAGGACATGGACATCTTCTGTTTTGGAATCCTTTCAATCTGTATCTTTGACGGCTTTCATTCCAGACTTCATATTATTATAATATTCACAATGGGCAAGTGAAAGCACGTTAATATCTAAAATCGCTCGAGAGTCGTTCGCTCCTCATATATTTCGAGCATATCTCTCGTTTTATACGTATCTTTGGAAGTTGAGTGGGTGTAATGCACTGACGCGTCTGTACCAAACACATTGGATTCACAGGGATTTTATGCACAAATGTTTGATACCTTGCACGCGTGGATTTATATTTATCGTAACGAATCTTGGGGCAAATTGAATTGTTGGCTGGAGGACTTGATTTGTTCAGGCTTTCTAAAAAGATACATTAGTCAAACAATGAAACACCTACAAATGTGTGGAATTTGTGTCAAAGAAAACAAAATGAAATTCTGTAGATACTTATGATCACATTGAAATACAATAGGAATTCTTGAGGGGCTTGTGGCTAAGTAATAACAGCTGCACGGTTTGATAGGTCAGGTTAAGCTACGCTTGCCGTGGTTGGTCCGTGGAAGGGTGACCATCTTTACATACCACGATCCCTCCGCACCTCGAAAAGCACGTTAAACCTTTGGTCGCAGCTGTCATGCGTGGATCCCCGATAGTCTGACAACCAGTCTTACCGAGCAGTAACTAGGTTGTGGAGGTCAGATAGGCAGTCGGGCAGTCGCTCCATGTAAAATACTGGTATTCAGCTGCATCCGGTTAGACTGGAAGCCGACCCCAGCATACTTGGGAAAAGGCAAGGCAGATGATGCTGAACAAGGAGAGCTTATAGCTGAGTTAGTGAATCAATAACGGTGAGAACGAATAAATCACAATTTTTTGGATTTTTGGCACTTATTGTTGTTATTACTCCGGTAAATCTCAAGACACAGTCCATATGTCCATGCACTGAGTATTACCGTGTTTGACTAAGCTCGAGTTGTCATTAATTATGACAACATGGTGCATAGCTCGTAACAGAGGCAATTGGCAGCCCTGAAGTATTATTTCCTTTAGCATATTTTATGACAGATCATTATAATTTGGTTGTGATGATGTCCTCCTTAACAAATTGATTTGAATTAGCAAAATGAAGAGAACAATTAGATAACATCGAATTATTACTTTGACCCAGTTGCCACTATGGGTACCGTTGCATCATCCAATCCACAAAATTCTATCTGAAGTTTGTCATAATCCGAAGGATTTTGAAGGAAATTTTTAATCCAATGTTTAAAAAATTCGTCTGCTTGACAACGTAAGTAAATAACGCAATGAATATTGTCATAATGAAAGCCATTGCAATTGTAATTCTGTTACGCAATTACTTCGCAGGTTTTCCGTCTGATTTTACAGATTTTGATTCTGATCTCATTATACAGCCAAAATTCGAGGGTAGTTTTGAATCACAATTTAAAAAAAAAACAAAAAATTCTACACTAACTAGAACGATGTCATTGGAAACAGGAAGCCCATTCGGTCACGAGTATCATTTACCGCGACATTTACAAGGGAGCGGGCACTTAAAAGCTTTCAAATATGTGACGTAATTAAAACTTGCAGCATTTCTAGAGGAGAAGGCATGTGAGGCATTTCCCTCTTGGCGTGCACTGGCCATTTGACCATGTCGAATACTTCTTTCAATGCGCAATTTGTTCTTGTTTGCGCCTTTTTGATCTTTTATTGGTAAAAGTTACAAATACAATTCATAAACTGTTCCGTAACCGACTAATAGACAACGCAAGGTGTAACTCTGAAAGTCGGAAGTGGAAAGGAGTGCGGCTTGGTGGATCCAAGCCGCACTGGGCCCGCGTAGTTGATTATGGCCCACTCCCTCACAGAGAGGAGGCCTGTGTCCCAGCAGTGGGAAGATTATAGGCTGATTATGCTCTGTTGCCCCGGTTAGGCAGAGGTGTACCTATAGTACAGTACAGACGCCAGCACATCAAGCTATCCGAAACTGTCAAATTTTCCCAATCAACTTTGAACCTTATACTTTAGCAATAAAGTGAAAAATTTGTTAAAAAAAATTGTCAGATTGTAGTAGCTTGATGCGCTGACGTCTGTACATCCAAAGCCATTTATTTTTAAGTCCCATGTAATATGGGTGAGGTTATGTATAACTAATAATATGTAATAACTTATAATTTAAGTACTAATTGGTAAGACACAGAAATCGGACGTAAAAACTTGAAGAGCCAGCACTCAGGCCTCCTTTACCCATTAAGATAACGTTGAATCTTCTAACGAGCTACTCTCACAGAGCAAAATAGAACTGTTGACATTTCCACGAAAACTGAAGGCAATAATCTAAATCAACACTAATGCCGGAATGATATTCAGTAATTGATAAAACACTTCGCACGTGAGAGTTTGGCACTAAACCCTAGAGAGCTAAAATAAGACGCATACCACGATATAGTTTAATTAGGACTTAGTTTAGTACAAGAATACCCATCCATTCGAGAGATGATGATAGAGGAAGAAATGGGATAAGCACTTGTCACTACTGCTGCATTCCGTGATACAAAGTCTAGTCTAATAGCAATATTTTATGCATGTTTTGAATTGGACTCAGAATCTTGCGTTTCATCTTTACACATATAAAATCTCAGGAAATTGGCTGACTGTCAAATTATCAACCAATTTATGATTCAAAAAACATTGTAACTTGAATCCTTACAACTCTATGGTACCATATTGGTTTAACAAGTGATTTGCTGAAAGTACTTCGATGTTACCCGTCATCAGGTTGCATTTTCGCGTGCGCCAACACCGAGCGCACCTGCAGCGATGCGCGGGCGCACGCAAGATTCGATTGGCTAATTTTAGCCGCACGAAGCGGTTATGTCACAGTAGACAATGCTTCAGCACTTCATCTAGTTGTGTTAAAGTTTATCACAGCTTGGTTTAATACTTCCTTGTAGTCTTTCTCTGAATAATGAAGAAACGAAATGATGTTCAAGTTCTTTGATCAGTTTTATCCCGTTACATGTTTTGCGGTATCGGTTACAGCCTGTGGGTTACATGATGTCAAGGATTGTTCCAGTGTGTGCAGATAGTGAAAATAATTTTCATTTGTTTTGCTCCTTTGTTATGACATTTTATTCAGTTCCAAATTAATCGATCGTCAAGGGACCATCCGGGAAGCTATAGTAAATATTTTATTGAGGTCTTCAATATAATTAGACATGAGTAGACCATATCAGAAAGAGCAAAGACAAAATGAAGAGTTTTATCTACAAGCTCGGTTGGCTTGGCAGACGGCAGATGAGATCCCAGTCATAGTAACTGGCCACTATCTTCTTATTAAGGACACCACGCACCATCAATCCTTGTCTCGGCCACAGCTACACACGTTTTGGTCTGAAACCCTCCAAACTCACATATATCAACGTCTCTTACGTAATATCTCGCTAACTATTTTTGGAAACACATAATTCGCTTATTTTCATTCTGCCAAAGTTAAATTTGAGCTGTTTGATATTTGATCCGGACATTTTGTGAGGAAACTGAAAATGAAAGGCGTTTTCGGGTCAGAGTTGAACGAAAGTGATATCAATGTCATATGTTAAAAACCCATTACGATGGCTGAAAAACAAAAAAAACTAAAATAAGTGTCACCTTTGTCCTATTCTCATAAACAAGCGAACCAATGTCATAATACCTATCTGATTTCATAGTAAGATGCATCCATTTTTGTACGTCACACACGTGAAGGCTACAATTGTAACACTATTCACCACAGTCCACAAATCTTCACAACCACTTTGACAGGCATTAAGCTGTTGACTTTTTCTACAATTATCAAACAAATACACACAAAACGTTTGAACAAGTCCGTGTGACTTAAACTATAAAGAACGAGGACTGAGTATTAGTTGTTGTATTGTGTACATAGGTGTGTATGCCACCCGACACCCGTTTCATTGTACTTAGACCACACAGCGATTATAGAGTGTAGGTAGTTACCATTTGGACAAAGCTGCGATGAATCATCAGATAACTGTAGAAGATAGTATTCGCCAGTGGTTTAATAAATTACGAAGCAAAAATTGCGGCGGTAATTTGGGAGCACAAGATTTTGAAGTAAAAGTTTGATGTTTATTTTTGGATTGGAAAAGACAGTTGGAATAACAAGTCATATGGCTGGAACTCCATTATTTTGTTTACGAACATACAAGGTTGCGTAAGCACGATGATACTTCACTCTCGAAGTTTCTTTTGCAATATTTCCGAGCTTCAAAATGTTTGGCAAAAACATTGGAGTCATGACTTTCAGCTTTTTGAGACATATTGCAAAAATACGTAATGCTATTCATACAATATGGATCCATGTGGATTTTGGCACGATTTTAATCTTGTTTCCAAATGGAACTGCACTGCTACCAATATCTATTCGGAGAATCTATTTCGGGATGCTCCTGCACATTTCAACAAAGAATAACACTAAACATATTGAGGCCATCATAAAACAAAGCTTTGTTTATCCGCTGTCAAAATGCATGAACTTATTTTTAAAATAGTAAATGTCAAGAAGCGGCGCCCGCGTCCGCAAGTGGGTCATGTAAGCTGATCTTAAGATGCGTGATCTGATAAGCAAAGAATGAACGAAAGGAGTGAAAAGGAAACCCTTCGGTCCTTACGTTCAGTGTTTGCTCGCTGATTGCAGTGACTTTGAAAAACAAATTACTTCTAATATCAGTAGAGCATTGTGATGTCTACAAAAGTGAAAACATTGTAACGAAAGTCTTCTCTCGTAACGGCATGAACTATATAAAAATATCTCATACCATAGTAAAAAATACTTGCTAGTCAGTATGGTGATGGTACAATAGAATACTCTTTATTATGTAGACTATAAAAATTATGAATGCTGGTAGTTGGACTAACTAACCCTAGGCGCGTGCGGACGTACGATCAAGCACCGCCACTTTTAAAGAGTACTTAAATCGACTCCAAATTGAAATAATTATACCATCGCAATCAAATCCTCCTGCACAATTTCCATCAACCGTTGTCGACATAGTTTACAAAGGACATTGACCAGCTTATGACACATCTACTAAGCCATTGACTTAGAATTCATACCGCGAAGAAGACACGTTCGACCGAAGTAAGGTGTTTCGGAGCAGGAGTAGGCATTTACAAAGACTTCACTGTCTGAAATCAGGTCATCATTTATGACTACACTAACCGCAGATTTAGTTGTTATATTTTGCGTAAACAAAATAGTTTCCTTATGATGCTTTAACGTCATATTTACTTTTACAGTAGGTATATTTTCGTTTATATTAATAACTAGCGACCCGCCCCAGCTTCGCATGGGTGCAATGTTTTTTTTTTTTAATTTCCGAAATTTTCTTTCATACTAACATTGTCCTGGCAATATCGAACACAACAAGAAAGAATTATCCAATTTGTTGCAGTCATTCGGAAGTTATGCGCGTACAGACTTTTCGGCGACTTTGATTTATACTATGCAAGGATAAATTTCCTCAATCCAGATTTCTGGCCTTATTATATTCAGTGGCCATGACTCTCAAGACATCCAGTTTCAGAAAAGCTCTAATTCTTTTAAGAAGTGTGTCACCTATATTTTCTTAAACAACGTAATTAAAGTATTCCATTAAGACATTTCTCTAGTTCTGGGTCACTAGTACTTTTCAGAATCTGTCGTCGCTAATATGATTAGTTCCTAGTGGGTAAGAAAATACGTATTTATGAGTTTTGGCAGAGTGAACGATTTGGAGAGGTAGTAAGGACTTTGTGCGAAGGTGACACAGCAGAGATGGCAAGCCAACACAACATTGGCTGATGTTAGCATATCGTTTTATTTCGATGTATGATTTTCTTGTCTCTATGCTGATTTGGGACTAACAACAGCACTGTCTGATAACCAAGACGGGATACATTATAAGTTATGAAGCAAAAACAATGAACCAGGTTGTAGTATGACTAATGTAATGGCTTGATCAGCAGATTAACTTTTTATGTAACATCGATTGACCGACTGACTTTTGCATAATTGTATGTAATGGGTGTTCTTTAAAAAATATACCAAACTACGGTTTACCATATAATCATCTCATTTTCTGACTTATAATTTTGAATGCACTTGGTTCGAATGTTTTCAGCCTCGTTAAGTTTATCGTCAAGAAATGGCCTGAAGATAAGTGCTAACATGTTACTCAGCTCCAATAAAATGTAAGGCATTCAACGAGAGAAACTAAAGCAATTAACACACTCAATAAAAACACCTTAAATTCCTGCATTGACATGGAAACTACAGTGTTCCACAATTATTGATGCTTCTAATTTATGGATTGCTTCATAAATAGTTTCATAGACACTTTGTCACGTACCACGGTTGTTTACTTTTTTTATAAGGTTACTTGTGACTATATTTTGATTGGCACGAGAATCCTAGGTGATTCATTTAGACAGTGTTGAAATATGAATCATATTTAGAACAAAGTCATTTGTTTTTTAATTGATATGGGGAGTGGTTTCAAAGGCACACCACAGTTTCTTGTTGAGTTCAATATCGAAAGAAAAACATACGATCAATCGATTCGATCGATTTCAAGGATGTAGTATTTAATAAAAAAGGATTACCTACTTATGTAAGGATCGTAACTGGTGGCATTCTCTAGTTTCTACCTACCCCCATGGAAAGAAAGCGTGAGTTTATGTATTTGTATGTATATATGTGTAAGTATTAAATATACCTAGCGAACAAACAGTAACACCCGGAACTTATCCCACAGGTTCGGAACGAAATAACTTTTTTCAGAAGGCATAAAGATATTCTCATTCATCAACCAAATTGTAACGTTTCAAATATGAAAAAATATCAAAACAATAAACAGGAAACGAATTGACAAATTAACAAAAAAACAACGGAATCAGTAATTGTTGGGTATAGATAAGTAAAAAACCCCACGGAAATCCAATCACGCGAGGAATTTTCACTACAGTGCTCGATGACTTGTAACGAAACGATATTGGCAGAAAAGTGGATGACACTTTGGTTAATGCGAATCCATAAGAACGCTTTTTTGCGGTAGAAACACTTGATACTCTTAACAAAAAGCTGAGACGACGTTGAGAAAATCTATCTAAATGATGGAAATAAAGACTCATTTATCATTTACGCTAGTTTAGCTTGTAAAATTTCAGCGCCTTTTCATCGCGCAAAACCATATTTACATCGTAAACAGGAAAATGATCTGAGAAGCAAATATAATGAGCCTGATTGTTACCTTCGTCATGGGGTTTATAAATAACATCCGTGCTTACGTGAGAAACAAAGGAATATCGATACATTACATAGTAAATATACGTCAACTCTTTCATTAAGTATTGCCTTCAAAGTTGATCAGCAAGAAAATAGTAATAACGAAGGTATTGTAACTACCTACTTCAAACGGAGTTGGATATTGCACGACTAAATAATGCGAAGCATTAGACTGCTTTACGATCATTTTTTTTTTTGCTTCCTTTTTGCAACTGTTTCTATTGTTATATTCCTGCTAGAACACAGAACCTACTTAATTTTTATACCATTGTATAGATAATTTAATGGAGATAAATTCTGTACGTTTCAAAATTTGATTTAACACTCCAGTAGGTGCGCGTTCTGCCATTGTAGAACGCACTCCGAGAATTTGAGCGCAAATTGAAGGTCACTCACGGACACACTCATAGCCTCTACATTATATTAGGTCTTTACCTATGAAATTGCCGTTCTGCAGTACTGGCCATTTCAAATCAAAATAATTTTTGTTTGGCTAAGAATTCTAATTTCAAATTAATTTTATTTTAAAAACATGTTATTTTGCTTCGAAAAGTAGTCATTTGTTTATTGATTAGTGTTACATTTTTATCGCATTTCAATCTTTTTCGTCATCGTGGATACGTTAAAAATTCGAGTAATTATGGAATATGAGTACCGTCGTGGCAGCAACTCGGCACAAGCGGCACGCAACATCAACGACGTTTACGGAGCTAACACTACAAACCAACGCACCACCTGTTATTGGTTTGCTCGCTTCCGTTCTGGAAATTTCGACCTGAAAAATGAACCTCGCGGTCGTCCGAAGACTTTGGTCGACAGTGACGAATTAAAGGCGATTGTGGAAGCTGATCATACACAATCTACGGCTGAATTAGCAGCAGCTTTCGACGTTAGCGTCAAAACAATATTGGTCCATTTGCGTCAAATTGGCAAGGTAAAAAAGCTTGACAAATGGGTGCCCCACGAACTCAATGATCGCCAGCGCGAAGTACGCGTCGAGACGTGCCTTGCACTGCTCAACAGACACACAAATGAAGGAATTTTGAACCGCATTGTTACCTGCGATGAAAAATGGATTCTGTTTGATAACCGCAAGCGCTCAGCAAGTTGGTTGGATCCTGGTTCAGCATCTAAACAATGCCCTAAACGAAAACTTACCCCTAGAAAAGTGATGGTCACTGTTTGGTGGTCTAGCGCCGGTGTGATTGATCACAGCTTCTTACCAAACGGGGTGAGCATTACTGCAGATGTGTACTGTGAAGAACTGAACACAATGATGGAGAAGCTGGCACATCTCCAACCAGCATTGGTCAATCGCTCGTCTCCGCTGCTCTTGCACGACAACGCGCGACCTCATACTGCACAGCAGACGGTCTCCAAGTTGCAAGAACTGGGGTTGGAAGCTCTCCGTCATCCGCCCTACTCACCAGACCTTGCGCCTACAGACTACTAGTTTTTCCAGAATTTGGATAACTTCTTGGCGGGAAAAAAATTCAATACCCGAGAGGCAGTACAAAATGCCTTTGAAGAATTTGTTGCCTCCCGTCCAGCTGATTTCTCTAAGAAGGGCATAAATAAACTGCCACTGCGTTGGCAAAGATGCATTGATTGCATGGGTGATTACTTCGATTAATACAAATGAAAAATACATGAAAAAAATTCGTTTAAATTTTTTCATACAAAACGGCAATTTCATAGGTAGGTAAAGACCTATTATTACATATTCCTTGTGCCTCATTTAGTTTCATAATAAAGCCTTCTTGAACATGAAAGCATAATTTTAACATGAAACTTTCCTTCAAAAATCTTTAAATTAAAAGTGCTCTACATAAGTAGAGCACGTGAGAACTAACGTCCCAGGTTGAGGCGCGCCTACTGGAGTGTTAATGCAGTAGAAACGAAAAAAACATCAAAATATTTCTAAAATAAATCCCGTCAATCAAGTGTGAAACCTGAAAACATGGTAGCTTGCGAAAAATCAATTAATTAAATCAATTTTTTTTTAATAGATTCTTTTCATCCATAGTAGGAACCCTATTGAAAATGGCTCTTGTATTCAAAGTAGTTTAATTATAAATAATTAATAAAAAACAATTATGAGTCGTGCACTTTTGGATTTTCCAAAATTTTAACTTTCCTGCGTCACAAGTCACAACGGATAAAGTATCAATGATTCCATAACTAATAGAAGTAATACAAGAACACAATGCTTCCTGCGACAGTTATCAGCATTGTTTAAGGACGGTAACGCTAACGCATACAATATTGATTATAATTCATGTTTGCAGTCCTAATTCAATCACAGTTACCAATCGAGCCAATTGTGAGTCTTAGGCATGAATTGACACGATCATTAACTTGCTGAATTAACTTAGCGTGGCCTAAAATCGTTTCTCAAAACTTTCGGAGTATAAATTCTTTGTCGACTCGTCCACAACGGAACTAAAGAGCAGGAATTGATCTAGCATAGACTAAATTTTATGAGTGTGATGCCCTAGATGCCGATGACGAGATGACGGCAGGACATTGTTACGGGCAGAACTTGGATGAGACTGGCACAGGAGTATGGAGATTGGTATATGCAAGGGCCTATGTCTAGTAGTGGGTGAAGTCAGATTATAGATGATGATGTCCTAGATATTGGCACACCTGACTAACTCCACTAAGACACCCAAAGACACTTATATTTTTAGACTCTCCAAATTATTCTTAATGCTTTTTTTATGCGAGTGCGAAACATTCAGGTTGTTTCAACAATCTATTTCGCACCTATGAAAATATTTGGCTTTAATTGAAACCAGACGGATCGCATCTAGCGTTCAGTGCTTCTATTTGTTTTTCTTTTAATTTTACCTGAAATTCCTACGGCTTCTTGGGAGACTAACTATGAAATGAAACACCTTTTCATTCCAACTTCTACGTCGATACTAATATTATAAAGAGGTAAAATGTGTGAGTTTGTATGTATGGGTAATCTTTGGAACTACTGATCCGGTTCCAAAAATTCTGTCACTAATGGGAAGCTACATATTCGGCTCGGCGTAGTGCCGAGTGACATAGGATAGGTATATTGTATGTTAAAACAAGAAATCGAGTGGCGGGCAGAAACTAGTGATCAATAAAAGTTAACTGACGTGGTTCTTCTGGACAATGAGTCTTGCAATATACAATATCTTGAATCTGTCCACGAAAACAATCACTAGCTTCAAAAAAAATACAAAGTCGTAGTATTAAATGTTCTGTACTTTCTGAACCCTTGTTGTAGGTAATAATTGAAGTGCAGCATGAGTAGGTAGGTACTTATGGGTATGGTATGGGACGTTGTTACGACAAATGCTTGGTAGTTGACGTCATCCTGACCTGATTGTTTTTACTTTTGGTTGGAATTTTTAAGGACTTGAGTACGTCAATTTCTTTCATAGCTTCATTATTTGAAAGACAGTGCTTTTGTCGACAGTTAATCCGATTTGTGTTTTACTACTTGGATATTAAGTCAAATCTAAAACTTTTACAGATCTTCTGTATATCAGTCCTCTCATATGTCAGTGCGCTCTAATTAGCTCTCTCGTTTAAATAGTTAACTGTACCTACTTTATATTTAATTTTATCTCAACTCATCAATCATAATAGTAACCCATATGAGTTAAAACGTAAATCTTAATGTTCGTGGTATCACAATTGATGTAATCAATTTCTAATGTTGGTCTCTTTCTAAGAAACATCTTCCAACACTCGAGGTTGATGTGCCTAATTTTTTTTTTTTTTTTCTTTTAAAAACGTTGCCCCACACTAGGAATTTCTCCTGTATTGTGGGTGCGTTTACAAACATTTAAACTCACATACACAAACAGCCAGACCCGGAACAACTACTTGTAGGTCATACAAATATTTGTTCCGTGCGGGAATCGAACCCGCGACACGCAGCGCAGCAGTCAATCGCTTAACCACTGCGCCAACCGTGCCGTCAATTCAACGCCATAAAGAGATAAAGTTTCTTGAGCACTACGAGCCTTGGATGGAAAGTTCTTTTCGCAATTTACAGAATGCTTAGGTACCGGAAACAACGTAATATTGTTCATTGAATTAAAATAAAATCTTTCTCGTTTTCATTTCGTGAATTTCGCAAGCACTTAGTGACATCGTGCAGTATCAACAAGACCTTTTGTTTCTCTTCCTATAAAACGGATTGTTAGATTCACAGTACTGTCACCGAATTATCAATTCTCATTACACAAGCTGTAGGTTGTACAGTTCATTCATTGGGTAACCATTCTTTATGATTTCATATTTTATGGTTAGTTGTTGAAGCAAAACGCGGAAGAAAGTCATGTCCAGTTGAAAATGACAGTCTGTATTTTGGACTGAATACGATCCTCTCTGATTTAAGACGCGTAAGTACCTGGTTAGGTTAGCATCATGGAATAAATAGTTTATTAGGTGACACGGCTGTTTTCGTTTAAAAGAGACTGCTAATCCGGGATCTAACAATAGGTATATTCTTCTAATTCACAAAATAAGCTAAAAATGTCTTCTCTACTCTGTGTGTCCACTGTTTTTAAAGTGGTTACGTAAAACTGCTGTTCCACAGAATTGGGTTAACATGGGGGCCGTAAGTAGGTTAGGAATTTGCCGCCATGAACTAATGGGTTGCACGTCGAAAACGACAGGATGGCGCCATGGCTTGAACCGCTAACGTCATAGAACTTTTCGCGAGATTAGGCTGGGATTATACTGAGACCGGTTCGTTTCAGGAAGTTAGAGGTGGTGATGGTAGGTGGAGGAAAGCCCTCACTGAATGGTTTCCGAGAGACGGTATGAGGGTTGGCAGAGCAACAGCCAGATGAAGATCGCGGGTAAAACCCGGTTGAGAGACGTCTATCCTACTCATCAGTGGATAGAACAGGGCTGCCAATGATGTAGATGATGATGATGATGATGGTATTGCATCTCCATGAATGAATCCCTCGTTTAAAGAACTTGGTGGTTGACTGATCATTGAAACCATCGAGATGAAAAGTCGCAGAACCCTGTATGATTGTTGATTAGCTGTGGGCATTCACTACTCATAGATTCAAATGTTTATGGCCTTGCCAATGCATAGCGTTAAATGCTGTAGATTGAGTGATAAGTCCGTATTCATGTCAGTCCTCTACACTCAAGGTCTTCAGTGAAATGGCGAAAATAAAGATTACACTTAGTTAGACGTTCTTTATTGTTGAAGGTACACTTTAAGGGTTTTGACAAAATAAATATTCGTGCTATCGGGAAAATAATCGTTCAAAACGTACTTATGAGATTTTTGACGAATGTCTCTACTTAACGCGACATCTTTAAGCCTGAAGCCTGGTATGTGTGGCTTGGGGCTAAGATGTTATAAGAATCAATGGCAGCAACACAAGCTGAGGTCAACAAACTGACCAGGCAAAAGTTTACCTTAATTACCTAGGTGCAGTGTGCCAAATTCTATTGAAGAGTATTAATAAAAGTACCTACCTAGTTTGATAATGCTGCCTGATGTGTGCCATATAATCCACTGACAAAAACAGTTGAATTCAATTTGCAGTAAATCTCTAAGAATGTATTATTATTATTTGCCTTGTTAGACACACCCAGGTCTAAACAATAATGTAGTAAAGTTTAACAAGAATTTTAAAGCTACCTATAAAAATATTACTGTCCATGTAATGTTAATATTCAATGATTTCACATAACTGTTTGTCTGATTATGGAAACAGGCCCAAGAATGTGCAAACGTAGGCTTATTTGTACCTCTATAACCCCTTGTCTTTGAGGCAAGCTTATTAAGTTCACTAAGAACAAAAAAAGTAATTGTCTATCATTAGTGACAGTTAAGAAATAATCCTTACACAGATAAAACAAAGTCGCCGAAATGTCTGTACGCGCATAACTTCCGAATGCACCAAATTGGATAATTCTTTTTGTGTTTGGTATTGCCAGGACAAGGTTTTTATGAAAGAATGTTTCAAAAATTCATAAAAAAATATTCCACCCGTGCGAAGCTGGGGCTGGCCGCTAGTATAATATGAATCGGAGAATTGAAAACTACCCTCATTACAAAAATGACATCAAAAAAAAAAAGTGGTGAAAGTTTGTGGGTTTTAAGAGGCGAATCTCTGGAAATTCTACAAATTACTTCTGGAAATGTAGCTACAGCTACATTGTGGTGATCCAATTACTAAGATTCTATCACATATGGAAAGTCACACTATTGTTGAGTGCCATAGGGTATGCTTTATAGTATAGTTTACTTCTATATGGACAAAGTTAGTGGCAGAAGCTAGTAATAAATAAGATGTGATTTGAGACAAGACAATCCTTCACAATAATTCAATAAAGTAAAACAAGAATCCAACTGCCAGCTTTTTGGGCACTTTTCCTATTGACAGCGATGCGGATGGATTTATGGATGCTCTTTGATTATTTCCCCTCGTTTTTTATACACTTGTACATATTAATATTATTATTTTAAGACTGTTGTTAGCTTTTCGAATTATGTACTTAAATATAATTACATAAAATATCGCTCTCAGAATCCAACTTGACTTTTAAAATTAGAACACAATAATAAGTATTGCCCCATTTCCTCCACTAAATATTTGTTCATTTCTAAAAGTAAACTAATTAGGGAAGATAGTCAGTAACCTCTTTTGTAAATAATAGAGAAATGTCTGTCCATAATGTCTGTATCTTATCAGTTCTGTAATCCAGGGAATGCAGGTATCCTAATGGATTCCTTTATCACTCAAATAGCTACCGTCAGTTACATTCAATATATAATCTGTTACTTCATACTTAGTGTTGGGATTATGGTGCATAGTTGTTCCTTATTCAATGTTTTTTTTTTTTTTTGTGGTTGCCAGTCTGCTACTTTTGAAAGTAGGTTTTATAAAATGAACTCACCTTTATAGTCTAAGAGTTGTATTTTAGAAGTTTTGGATTATTTTCATCAATTAATAAATAATTTCTGCAAGTCCAATATTAAAGATATATGCAGTATACTAAAGAAACATTGCAGCTAATTAAGAAATAAACAAAACAAAACCGCAACTGCCCAACTACAACAAAAAATAGAATATGTACTTGAAAAAAAAGTATTTTTAAAATATTGAATGACACAACCATGGTATTTAGGCTAAGGTAAAACAATTATTTTCAGTTACCTGACCATCACCTACTAACACATTTACTATTGACTCATATACTTTGCCAATCATTTTGTCTATTTTAAGAATCACAGTACGCGCGTACATATTTCACTCAAATTCTACTATTCGCGGGAAATACCATCGCGAAAGGGTCCCCGACCCCGCCGTGCGTAATAACATCGGAATGCACAGATGATACAACCCACAAAGGTCTTATTTTCACTTTTTTCTTTTTAAAAATAAAACAGTAAAGCATTTCCGGGAATAAAGTGTTAGTAAGCCTTTATAAAACACGTCAACAGTCTACTCTTTGTTATTTCTCTAATCAAGCTAAAATAATATAATGTTTATGTCAAAAACTTACAGTTTCCTTACAATCACTACATAAAAATAAATATTTTTGTTATAAAATTTCACACACGTTCACTGCGTTCACAACTTCACTTCGAAATGTCAAACTTTTTCTGGACCGGTGTTGCTACTTTCTGATTTTATTTTGCCGTAATTTTATAGTCCCATTCTGTGTTTTCTTGAGTTTATACGTTTGTATTTTTAAAATGACACTAGCAAAGATTTGTTTCTTTTTACTTTGTGATAAACTGATCGTTTTGGTTGAACGTTTTTATTGAATTGAAATGAAACACGGTCTGTGGTGTTGCCACAAGAATAAATAAAATCGTCCCAGGCGACACTTCTCACGGAATTCTCCTGCCAGCTGAGACCGTTGAGAGGTTCACGTTACCTTTTCTAATTATTATTAGCGGTGCCTAAAAATAGGTCAAATATTTAAAAATGCCTGTTGGCACGCATTGCCGCTGAGAGCGGTCGTAATCGCATTCGCGAAGTGTAGTGTTGAACCAATGTTTATGTGAATTGATATAACCGATTATTGCAAATAAAAAGTATACTGTGTTTAACAGGTTTAAAAGTGGGTAATAAATAGCTTTCAAACACAATATATCAGACCATAATTTTTTATTCGGCGATATAAAATTATTTTCAATATGATTCGTTCGACATAACGTATCGTGTTCCCATTTTATCATTTCACTGCATTAAAGTCACTGTTTTACTTTTTATTAAGCACGAATCAGGACAAAGAGATAAAGTCTCAATATTTTATTACGGATTATAAGAATATCTTGATATTTATAGATATAGCACCTCGCGCGTTTATTAGTTACTTCACACCGGCCGGCATATTTTTACGAGCCAGTGGCCCGTTCCGGGTGTTATTTGCGATGAGAGAACTATTAATAATATAATACCTATTTCGACTTGTTATTATAGCAAATGCAAATAATTTAAAAACTAATTGAGATATTATTTGGTACCTAGTTAGTAGTTATCTACATCGAATAACTCTACAAATTTAAAAATTACCTAGCGAAACTTCACAGACGTGACCGGTGTCGATGTCTACTCAGTGCGAAAATAAAAAACTCAGTTTTAAGTGCCGATAATCGATTGTTTGTTTTCCCAAATGTATACGAAATAAAAAGTAGACGTACCTATGTGTATTTTATAAACATTGGTCTTCTATTTTATTCTACTTTTTGAGGTTCTGGCTCCATTGGTAACAATATTAATCTTTCTTTGTTCGGAAGCATGCTTTCTCATAATTTTATGATTTGGGCAAAATTTATCATTTTTATGTAGAACCAAAAATAAATAAACGTGGGAGTCTTTATAGTTTCATTTACCAGTAAATGGAACCGGAAGTCACAGGTTATAAAATATTTTAATGCTTCAACAACAGCTTAATTACATTATCATTTACAAGTAGGAAGTAATTACATTATTTTTATTACGCATTTACGAAGCAATAGTTTAAATGGTGTTAGAACGACACTCTTCCTACGGAGATAGGCAGAAACTACTGGAACGACACATGAAATTCATTATTACCTACACTTAAACAATTGCCATCCTAAAGGCTGCTTAACCTAAGGATGATTCGAGAAGATGCTTGTTTGGGATGCTCTATTTCTCCTCACAAAGTCGCACTGCACTTCGATCGATCAGGTTAAGCTACGCTTGCCGCGGTTGGTCTGTGGATGGGTGACCATCTTTACATACCGAGACCCCTCCGTGCCTCGGAAAGCACGTTAAGCCGTTGGTCCCGGCTGTCATTCGTAGATCTTTGACAGTCGTTACGGGTAGTCAGAAGCCCGAAAGTCTGACAACCAGTCTTACCTAGGGGTATCGTATTACCCAGTAACTGGGTTGTGGAGGTCAGATAGGCAGTCGCTCCATGTAAAAAACTGGTATTCAGCTGCATCCGGTTAGACTGGAAGCCGACCCCAACATAGTTGGGAAAAGGCTAGGCAGATGATGAAAGTCGCACTGCACCTCTTTTCCTTACCACTCAATAAATAGAGAATCCCATTAAATTAAAGGCTCAATACCTATTAACTGGAGACTGGATCGTCATCATTCATCATTTCAGCCGAATGACGTCCAATGCTGTACATAGGCCTCTCCCAGGGCCCGATCTAGCTATTTAGCCGCTCCGGAAAAAAATAATATTTGCCGCTCTTTATACTAACACTATGTAAGTCATGAACTTGTTATTCCAAAGATGGGATGTTACATTATATATAATACTCGTAATATGATATTGTTGGAATTCTATAATATTCACATATGATGATGTTGAAATTTATGTCTGTAATTTATATGGTGTACATAATAAAGAGTATTCTGTTTTTTTATTTTTTTAATTATTATTACAAAACATTACATTGCATTATAATTAATTAATGCCCCACAAAACCGTTTCCACGGTTTGTCTGTAGGAACTATTCTATTCTACTGGGGCTTCTGTACAAAAGTTCATGAGAGTATATATGTCTGTATATTTAAAAGTATATATGTACCTATGTATGTTAAAGATTTTCTCAGAAACTACTGAATGTATTGAAATATTTTTATCGACATAAATCTTTCAACTTCGTCATCAAGAAACAATAAAATTGCATATATTTTTGGGGTTCCCCTAAAATGGCGCGTTGTAGGAATGTATAGTAATAGGGTATTCCCCCAAAAATATTATATTACTTATACAGTGTGACTGGATCTGGACCCGCCATAGCAAATTCGCGTATACAACGTGTAACGTTAAATACGCAAAACCTGAAAATAGTTTGATCAGAATAACGAGCAGAATCAATTGAACCACTTTTTAATATAGGTCACATTTTTCAAAAAATCTTCATTAAAAACGTTGCCATGTCTATTTTTTAATAGGTCAAGCCATCACATGCGCAAACCCGCAAAAATAGGTACTTAAACAAACACAAATTGTTGTCGACCAATTTAAATTTTCTCATACGTGGTATAATATTAGCTTTTATTTCAATGCAAATACGAATCTTCCATACAGTACCATGAATAAGACATATTGAAGTAAACAATAATGCTACCTACCTTTTTTTAATTTAAAGCTCCGGATACACTAGGGAACATTTTGTCCCGCAACATGACGCGCAACACAAAATATACGTGACGCTGCAACGTTGCATAGTGTCCCGCAACATGACCCACAACATTTTACGTGACGCGGGACATGTTTCTTGCTCCCGCTCCGAGAGCGAGCGCACGGCGCGACATGCTCTCGGGACATTCACGTAGTTGCCGAGCGCCATGTTCCGCAACATGTTGCTCCATTTGTCCCCTAGTGTATCCGTGGCTTAAACGTAACCTAAGAGTTAGAAAGAGAAGTGACAATCTGTATGGAGTCGGGGCGTGCGAAATACGTGACAATGGCCATGTTTACTTCAGTCTGAGCGGCGCCGGCATATGCGTCACAGGTGTAATTGTTTTACCGTTACCCCAGCGGCGCGTGTGCGCGACTTCGCGATTATGGCGTTTTTGTACACAAACATTCAATATTGTGATATAGTGAGAATGTTGGCGCTTTGTAATGACAACGTTAAGAGGGTTTATCCCTTAGAGCCATGTTGGAGACTCAAAATTGATGATTTCCGACGGACAATAAAACCATAATGCGTTTAATTTATAGATGAGATATTGACGTCACATTATTGGGAATTTTATAATCTAGTGCATGGCTGAAAAACATTTTCAATTTTTTGTATAGTTTTCTCATCAGAACCGTTTTTATGCAAGCCTTTTTTTAAACTAGCGATCGACGGTCTAAGCAGATGCGAGATATTAGTAAAACCTTATACGACAAACTTATAACAACATTACTTTATAAAAAATAATAACATTTATTAGTGCATGGCTGAAAAAAAAACACGATTACTGTAAGTTTTCATTCAAGAAAAGTATATTCAAAAGTGTCAATTGTAGCCACTTTTCGAGATATTAAACGTGTTAGTTTAGGATGAAATCTCAAATATTTATATTTTCTTTTAGACCTAGTAAATTAAGACATTTATGTTCTAAAACATGGTTTAAATATTTTTTTGATAACTTATATGTTTATTTTACTATGAATTATTTAGTATTGCTAGAGCGGCGCGCTGAGCGCGCTGAGCGGTGGCGTGAATCCGCGCCGATTATATAGCAATACTAAATAATTCATAGTAAAATAAACATATAAGTTATTAAAAAAATATTTGAACCATGTTTTAGAACATAAATGTCTTAATTTACTAGGTCTAAAAGAAAATATAAATATTTCAGATTTCATCATAAACTAACACGTTTAATATCTCGAAAAGTGGCTACAATTGACACTTTTGAATATACTTTTCTTGAATGAAAACTTACAGTAATCGTGTTTTTTTTTCAGCCATGCACTAATAAATGTTATTATTTTTTATAAAATAATATTGTTATAAGTTTGTCGTATACGGTTTTACTAATATCTCGCATCTGCTTAGACCGTCGATCGCTAGTTTGAAAAAAGGCTTGCATAAAAACGGTTCTGATGAGAAAACTATACAAAAAATTGAAAATGTTTTTCAGCCATGCACTAGATTATAAAATTCCCAATAATATGACGTCAATATCTCATCTATAAATTAAACACATTATGGTTTTATTGTCCGTCGGAAATCATCAATTTTGAATCTCCAACATGGCTCTAAGGGATGAACCCTCTTAACTTGGCAGTGCGACGGTTTCGAGAAGAGTTTGGAGTTTCTGTATCTAACAGAACAATGCAAGCAGCTACACAGAGGCTTCGAGACCATGGTACAGACGCCAGCACATCAAGCTACTACAATCTGTCAAATTTCTTTAGTAGATATTCAACATTATCGCTTAAGCATAAGGTTCAAAGTTGATTGAGAAAATTTGACAGTTTCGGGTAGCTTGATGTGCTGGCGTCTGTACATTTACGCTTCCGTCAATGGACAGAGGGGTCCCGTACATGTTGAGCCAGAGATGCAGGAACAAATACTATTTAGTCTGAAAAAAGTGGGTTACCTAATGTTGCCAGTCCAAAGCCTGAAAAGTCTGATGGAAACATTTAAATCACTGTTCAAAGATAACCAAGTTGATAACCTGAGCGTAGATAGTAAATAATAATAATGGCAGCGGGGCGCAGCGGTCCGGTGACGACTCCTTCCACGATAGAGCGTCGTCGCAGACGCAAGGAATGATCAGAATTGCCAGTAAAACTAAAACAGCACATAAAACCTTTACAATTTTTTAAATTTTTTTTTTCTCTCTGAAATAGGTCAATTGAATTAAAAATCAGTGTGGGGTGTCTGAGGTTTTGCGCATTTAACGTTACACGCTGTAGAGGAGGTTATTTACTAATTATTGCACCTTGCTTTAGCTAAAATTTTATAGTTTGCTAGATATGTCAATTTTTATACTTTATTGAGATTTTTCCAAAATTAAAAATTGTGAAATAAAATCAATTATTGAAACACCGTAGTTTTTTTTAATTTCAGATCGAATTTGATCGTAAAGTTTTTTTAAGTATTTTTTTTTATTTTTTTGAGCGTAATAAGTATTTTATGTTTATGACTACCAACAAATAATAAAAATCTACTAAAATAATGCAAAAAAAGTTATAAATGATTGAAGGTCACATTTTGGAAAATCTCAATAAAGTACAAAAATTTATATAGTTATCTCCTAAACTATAAAACCTTGGCTAGGGAATGTAACGTTCAATAATTCGTAAATTACCTTCTCTATATGCGAATTTGTTATGGCGGGTCCAGATCCAGTCACCCTGTATACTTACAAACTGCTGGAAATAATTACTTATCTCAACGTTTGTGGGGAATCCCCGTCAAACATAAACGGAAAGAAAAGGGTTTGTTAGTTCAGAAATGTAAAATAGGTCAAAAATATAAGGAGAATTTTTTTGTATCATTACATATCGAAACATTTGGTTCCTTCTTTCCTTTTTAGGTATTTCTTCTCCTTTCTGTCGGCTTGGCTTCCTTAAGTGCTTTTTTTATAATTCTGTTAGCTGTTGAAAGCAACTAATAATAATTATTATTTATTTGCCAGAATGTAGGTGTACAAAGTAGTATGATGTTAACATAAATGTGGCCCATTTACAAAGATAATTAACTAATTCGCTCTCCAAATAACACACAATTTATTGATGTAATGACTATTTTTTTGTCAATATCTATTGTGCAGTAGACACAACACACATCAGATTAAAGTCATTTTTTTTATCTACCCTCAACTAGAGCATCATGATTTTCGTACCTACCGCTAATTACTTGAAATTGTATTCCGTGCGCCCGGCGCCCTCCATTTTGCCGCTCTGGGCATTTGCCCGGCTTGCCCCTCCTTAAGACCTAGATCGGGCCCTGGCCTCCTCCAAGGATCGTCACTTCAACCGGTTCTGTGCTTGTCGCATCCACTGGATCCCTGCGGTCTTCACCAGGGCATTGGTTGGAGGCCTTCCAACGCTACGTCTTCCGTTGCGCTGTCGCCACTCCAGAACCTTTCGGCCCCATCAGCCATCAGCCTCACCAGCCAAGAGGCAGTGGGCAGGACATTGTCATTGACATGTCCTGCCCACTGCCTCTTATGTTTGACTAGGGTCAGCCACGCGGAACAGAAATACAGTTAACAGTTTTTTATTCCGTGGTCAGCAAGAATAGAATAGAATAGAATAGAATACTCTTTATTATGTACACCATATACATTAACGACATAAATATAGAAGTTTTACAAAGGGTGACACAATGGGCGGTCTTATCGCTAAGAGCGATCTTTTAAAGACAACCTTTTGATGGCTTGAATGGGGAAGGAGATACAAATAATGTGGGTAGTCTATGGTGTACCATTTACACGGTACAATGAATACATAGGTACATAAAGTATATCATACTAATCTAAATAAATAAATATAAATATAATAGACATCACACAGAAGCAAAGAAAATATAATAATGATGTTTAAGGAGAGAGGAAGCGCTTTTTTATCATAATTTTAAAAGTGGACAAAGATTGAGTACGCCTTACGGACACGGGCAAGTCATTCCATAACCGTACTGCTTGAACAGTAAAGATTTGTCATAGAAACTGTTGAAATGCATCGGCATCTCTAGTCTCAGGTTTCATCTAGGAATTCATGGTTTTCAGTTGAAATGATTTCCATGCCATTTCCCCTAAAAAGATATCTCTGCTTCACCAATATATTTAAAGGAATAAAAGAACAAAGGAACAGTAAACATTTTTATTGTAAATATTTTTTATTGTTATCCCCTTACACACGCGATGCACTCAATGGCTTTTTAAAGCTTTTGAAAACTCGTAATGGCCTTCATATTAATATGAGCTTTTATCGGCTGTTTAAATGTAATTAGTTTGAAATAGGCACGTTAATTAGTGGTTTATGGAAAACCATCGCGAGTTTTCAATATGGCGAAATAATACAAGCATGTTACTACGCAGTTAGTTACATCTTCAGTCGGCTCTTATAATGCACTTAGACACTACAAAACTGACGTTTTCATTCTATTGAGCTCGTTACCCAACTTAATTTATAAAAAAGAAATGAAGATCCTAAAAATTATGCCAAGTACACGCACGGTTTTATATAAACTCTAAAGGCGCGGATTCCCTTGTTCACAAACTAAAATAAATTTAAGTGCATAGCTTTCTTTCTATTTCATTAAGAAAAGGACAGAAGATAAATATTATTTTAATCCTGTCAAATTAAGATACTCCATAGACAAGTTTAGACGTGATTAAAAAATTGTCCACTAAAAATAAGTCAATTTACGTCAGGCGCTGACTAATTTGACAGGACTAAACTAATATTTATGTTTTGTCCTGTTCTTAATAAAATAGAAAGAAAAAGATGCACTGAACTTAAATTAGTTTAAGTTCAGTGCATCTTTTTCTTTCGCCATTGCATGGTGTTTGTAACTATGGTTATAGGTATAGTCATACATATTTGTGGTAGATAGTATACAAGGTACTGGCTTCAAAAGAGAAGAGAACTCTAAAGAGATCTACTGATTAAATAAATTGGGAATGTTAAAACTCACAATAACTACAAATAAATAATACAGATGTAACATTGGATATTATATCATTTCGATTATTCCTTACATTCAATATATGAGCACTACTTTCGTTACATGATTACTGTGCCGATACAGTCCTATTTAAGTGGTTTATATTATCTCGTGTTATGATAAAATATTGGGAATAACTACATTCAACTCTTTACCAAGTCGTTCGGTGCTAGACTAATATATTCACAGTCAATACTTATCTCAATATTTCATTATACTGAGATTGCTATTATTCACTAATATACCTTCAGTTACTCGACGAGCCTACTAATCTGATTTAGAACACGCACTTTGTAATTATCCTTAGTTATATAATTTTGGAAGCTTCCAAGCTTAATTTTGAACCAACAGTGATTGAACTAATGAGACAAGGGTAAATCAAGTGAGAATGATACTTATTAAGATAAAGTAAGACAAGTATTCTATTTTCCAAGCCGTTCCGAACAAGACATTAGTAAGGCGAATCAGCATAGCGACTAACCGCTATATTAATCATTAAACTTTCATCTAAGAACTTTAAATTTTCTCCTAGTTCAAAAATTTGTAAGGTGTTTAGCGTAGAAGAATATTATTTTGTTAACAAATATAACTATTAATAGTATTTTTTTTATTTTTTATAAATAGTTATGTATTATTTTGACGACTAATCAAGGTAAAGTGTCGCTAGATTGTCATTAGAATCTAGAGAGCTTTAAAATATAGAGAATTATACTATAGCGAAAAGTGGCTAACTTGTAAATTTAAATATGCATTCTTATAAAAAACAAATTACCCAAAAAGCGGGGACTTTTTTTATTACTGGCAATATTTGATTTCGAAAAATAAATAAGCTGTATCGCGTCTATTTTTGTATTTTTATAAAAATGCATTGTAGATTTAATAAAGAGATCAAACCGATGTTTTAAAAAGTGGATTTTTTAATTAGAAAAATACTGTTTCTTAGGTATAGAAAGAGTTGCATTGAAAACGTTGCTCTGCTTTTAATGTTAACGTGCTTGTCACTCGTAAATAGAATGAAAGGTGAATTAACGTATAGATATACTTTGTAGGAAACAATGTAGTAAAATCACGTTGAAGATAGTAACAATTTCTAAAAGATATACAAAACGTAACTTTGGTAAATCGAGAAAGGATTCCTTACTTTCACACACTCACAGCCCACCCCCGTTCTTTTAATATTTTTTTAGTACATATAATTTTGTAAATAATTACAATACATCGCGTTAAATATAACAGAATATAACCTTTGCCAAAGCGATATGTTTCCTTATTGTAGCATTTTGTGTATGTATGCGTTCGTAATAATTTCATATATTTTATATTTTTTTCGAATCGTGTTTATCAAATACTACTCTTAATATACACACACGTATTATGTAATACATTTTTACTTGCTTCCATAAACGAATAATGTCCCTAACTGTACATAAAGCTTTTATAAAACAAAACCTAAATCTTGTTTACACTATGATCACACTAAGCTATGCATTTAAACTGGCCACTTATGATTAAATCCTAGCGCGTAGACGCCATCTTGATGTGATTTATATAAGTCAAAATGGCAAACATTCTATTATTGAATGCAAAACATTGGTTTATCATCATCACAGAATTGTTGAGTCTTGCTGTTAATGCATCAATCATATAATTATTCGAATCACTTAGTACTGATTACTTTTGCTAACAATTACAGTCACCCTTTGGTATTGTTCGTCAAAACGTTGAGCTCCTTAAGTTTTGAGTTGAGCTGCATGATTACTGACAAATGCGTGCACTGACTGGACAGGTCCACTCAATCTGTGTGGTCCTTTCCTCAAAAGACCATTGCAGACACCAATCTACATGGTCTTCACATGATCTGACCAAGATTATGTGTGGACTTTAAAAGAGACTGAGTTTGTTTCCACCTTTCTTCTCAGAGTAGTCAGGTAGGAAACGCCAACATCATTTAGTTTTAAAAAATATGATTGACAAATATCAAAAAATCTTTTATCATTTATCAACGAAATGGATTCAATATTTAATTACTTAAACTTCATTCATTTTAACTTCAATTAAATACAAGAGACAACACACGTTATTGTCATGTCCACCGAAATAATTTTCAAGTTTTTCACCATTTGTAAACAGCTGTTGATGCATTAACAAAAGCCCTCTATCATCTCTTCTCACATCGATATAGGCAAAGAAATGTATTTTATGACATATTTATTGTATTCAAAACCAGGACGACGCGCCTCCAAGCTTCGTTGAAAGTTCTCCAATGCCGCGCCCGAAGATATTGCCAACCTAGAAAATAATTGATTGAATATCAGGGTAAATGTATTTTTAAAAGTGCAACTTTTAAAGTTTAAACTGATTTTGTAGTGTGCGACACTGTTTTGTGATATTGGGTTGCAAAATGAGTGATGATACTCCTGCCTGAGGGAAATGCTGCGAGAATTAAGAGACGGCACCCTAATTGCGTAACACACTATTACTCTCAATTTGAATCATTTTGAAGCATATTGCTAATCCATTGCTCCATATGTTCGAAAAATGTGTCTGCTCAACAACTTAAATAACGCAATGAATTTTGTTGAACTGTCAAAATGAAACCTAAATGAAACATTGCTACTGATAGTGTGTTACGCAATCACCCTGCAGAATACAGTTATCGGATACAATTTGCAGTAGATACAAGCCGATACTGCCAGAATAGAAAGAATAAGATAAGATGTTCCTCCAAAGAGGAGAGAATTCTCCAGCAAGATTCAACTTGTATTGCCAGCCTATCGTACTTTAATTTTCAAGATTACCGACACGGCCAAGTTTGATTCTATTCTATAAAACTATACTTGTTCTGCAGTATTGTCTCCTCTTTCTCCCTTAACCCATCCAAAGGGTGTCTTGAAAAATCGCTTGTTGCGCTAAGACCGCCCATTGTCACCCCTTGTAAAATTTCTACATATTATATTCTATATACATATAAATGTAGGAAATTTTACATAAGTAATAATAATATAACAGGACTGTTGGTCTAGTGGTCAGTGGCCCTGATTGCTATGCGCAAGGTCGTGGGTTCGATTCCCACCTAGGACAAATGTTTGTGTGATGAGCACGATCATTTGTTCTTTGTCTGGGTGTAATTTATCTATAATATGTATGTATTTAGAAATATATATGTATGTTTATCAGTTGTCTAGTACTCATAGCACAAGCTCTGCTTAGTTTGGGACTAGATGGTGTTGTGTGAAAGTTGTGGAATATTATTATTATTATTTACTAGCGACCCGCCCCGGCTTCGCACGGGTGCAATGCTGATCACTATCACTACATAGTATAAAACAAAGTCGCTTCCCATTGTCGGTCTGTCTCTATGTATGCTTAGAACTTTAAAAATAAGTAACGGATTTTGATGCGGTTTTTTTAATAGATAGAGTAATTCAAGAGGAAGGTTTATATGCATATAATACATGCATAATATAGTAGAGAAACACTGATAATTTTAGAGCCATTATTTCTCTTAAAAAGTATAGGATAAAAAATGGTTATTGTGGGTTATCCCTAAGAGATAGACATATGCCATCGCGGACTTTTTTGTAGACCTTTTTAAGGTGTACAATACTGTAGTACATTATTTTGATCTATCTCGTAGGGTTAAGCCAGCGTTTGCAATGTAAGCGCAAAAAAATGTGTTTATTTACGACATCACATTAGAAACCCCTAAAATTATCAGTGTTTCTCTACTATATTATGCATGTATTATACATATAAACCTTCCTCTTGAATTACTCTATCTATTATACAAAACCGCATCAAAATCCGTTGCGTAGTTTTAAAGATTTAAGCATACATAGGGACAGACAGCGGGAAGCGACTTTGTTTTATACTATGTAGTGATAAATAGAATAATTTGAATGCTCTTTATATGTACACCATAAAGGTGTACATATAAAGAGTATTTAAATTATTCTACTCTACACCACTAAACTCGAAAATATCCAATGTAGTGCTATGTCTCACGCAGTCTTGTAGTGTTACCGTGAGTCAATTGTAACCTTTGCATTTAACTGAAGCGTAAAGGTCGTCATAGCGCTTTGACAGCTGAATACCAATCGATTCTACAGCTACTTGGAACTCTGCCAATATACCTGAGCTTAGACTCACGAGGTAGATTATCATGTATTAATAAATGGAACATAAATAACTGGGGAATGCCGCCCCACTTCAATGAGAATGAAAATTGTGACTGAGATACATACTGCCTTTTGAAAAATCGTAGGCGCGGTGCGCAGGTATTGGTTTGAGTTGAATACGTCGTTACCTATACCTAAATGAACCCTTTCACCTTTTGTAAAATTTCTATATTTATGTCTGTAATTTATATGGTGAACATAATAAAGAGTATTCTGTCTATTATATTCTAAGACTTTGTAAAAGTTTTCTATAAAAACCAAACCCAATGATGTATGATGTTGAACAGGTAAGTACTTATCGTAATACTATATTAATTTAATGGAGAAAACAGTAAACGTAGCAAAGGATATTCAAATAGATCGCTTGAAGAATTCTGTTGGAGTATATATAAAATATATAAATTATTAGATTTTGTCAGCGAGTAAAGAAATAGGTAAGAACGTGTTAGAGTATGCTTTTAATCGCCTTTACGCACATTAATTTAAAAATATCAACCACAAAATGTTGATCAGTTCATTGGCAGAGGTGTACGTACGTGTGCATAGTCCATTATAGTGTATTTATATCTTGATCTGACGTGATTACGGACGATAAATGTCTCGCGAAAGAAATAGGCCTTCTATTTACTTCGTCAAAAATATTTTGCCGGTGGTAATGACCCTAGAAGAAGTGGCCATGGGAAAAATTATACTTAAATATTTAGAATCTGAAGAGGGTCACATGTTTATTATACTCATGAATAACTCATTGAATCTCATGAATCAGCACCCTAATTGCGTAACACACTATTCCTCTCAATTTGAATCATTTTGAAGCATATTGCTAATCCATTGCTCCATATGTTCGAAAAATGTGTCTGCTCAACAACGTAAATAACGCAATGAATATTGTTGAACTGTCAAAATGAAACCCATTGCTACTGATAGTGTGTGACACAATAAGTAGCCTGCAGCAAGACTAAAGGCGAATATTTATGCGAGGTTCGTGCACTTTTGTACCAATTTTCGACTAATATAGAAAAACCTACTAGAAAACTAAATTAGTTTTTACCAAATCTCAAAATGGTTCCTCACGTCGCATGGAAATGTAATAATTTTTGTAATAATTTTTTACTACCTTTCCAACAACAGCAGTGACGTTGCCAAGCTTGGCATCTTCAGTGAGCGACTCAAGCTTCGACTTGCCACTCCTTGATCCTTCTTCAGATCCTCCGTCGTCACCACCACTGTAAAAGAATATGAAATTGTCAGGTTACCGAGTAGGTTGAGGTATCAATTGCAACCGTGGATATATAAAGCCTCGTGTCATGTCTATGATATGATAATGTCTATGATATAATCGGATAATTCGCCTTGACCTTGGTTTTCATGAAATTGTGGTGTTAACGATATGAGCCTCTTTGGAGGCGGCCTTTACCTAAACTACGAGTTCTTACAATAGAAGATAATTATACAAAAACCTAAAAATTTAATAGCCCGTCCCTGAGAGGGTAAAATAATCTTAATTACAACATACCTAGAAACTAGAAATAAAATAAATAGTGTATCAAAATAAAAGGCTTTTTTATTGTTATTTATAAGAAGAAAAAAAAACTACCTACCGAAGTAAAACCATAATAAAAATAACACTACGAATCTGTCTGCGTAATCATATCGGTTAGCTAATTATTTCTTGCTCGCAAAATTGCGCACTATTTACTCAAAAGCGATTAAATTTAAATAAGAACAAGAAAGATTTAAATAATTTTGGAGGAAATGTTTGCATATTTACAACCATTGCCAAAACGTTGTAACTCAAATATAAACAGTAATTTATCATCATACTGATTGATTTACGGGCACTTAGAACTAGGATCGGGGGACACGGCAGTGCCCCCGCCAAGTCGAGCGCGAAGCATTATCTTTACGCGTACCTACTAAGTAGGTTTGTAATTAAATTAGTAGGTATAGGTTATTTTATAAGGGCTCCCGCAGATAAGCGCGACGCGACAGTGCGACACGATTCTGGTAGAACAAACTCCACGAAGTTTTCATAAAAATTGTTCTACTAGGGTCGAGTTGCGCTGTCGCGTCGCGTTTGTCTGCAGGAGGCTTAACACTCCATTGTTCGAGGTTGTCTGGACCTTGATCTTCAGTGTAACAGAATAGTTGTTACTTAGCTTCTGGCACCGATTTTAGTTTGGCTGGAATATTGTAAAAACTTATGGTACGAAAGAGAACCATCACGGAAAAGAGGTTCTTTCATCTCTAGCGAGCTTAAGTCGGCATTTTAGATGTGAAGAGATAAAAAAAAACACGACTGCCGAAAAACGAAATGGAAAGTGTCAATCACACTCATATTAATAAATAAGCACATAATTATAGCCAGAAATATACACTGGATAAAATTCTTGTAGGTACTAAGGGCAGTAAATCGACAGATGAATTTTTATTCGTGGAATAAAATTGTCGTCTGACAGATTTTGTATGGAAGAGCTGTCAAAAATTCAAAATTATTCCTTAGATAAAATTGTCTGTTCTTGAAAAAATCAGCCCATGAACTAACAAACTACCTATTAAAATTAAAATATAATATCCTAACCTAATTAAAACTATGAATAAACTATCTTGCATTGTTTCCATAGCCTAAAAAAACTAGACATAGCGAATGTCTTTTAAAGTGTTTTATTTCAAAACCAAATCTTTTCATAATTTCCGTATCTTACCTAGCATCTTGTTGCGTCAACAGTAGACTGCATGTAGCTTCTTCAGTGTGCATCCTCTCTGCCACACTCTGGTAAGTCTTCGAGTTTAACTTGTCGTCAATCACGCCTTGGAGCTCGAAGTCGCTGTACATTTTCTAGAAGACAAAAAGCATACAAATAAAGTTATAATCAAGGAGTCATGAAAGCAGGAATAAAACATTAAAAAAAAAAAATATATATATTTTCCATAGTTTAAATTTTTCCCCATTTTCAAGGAAAATTTAACAGTGTGGTCCAGAGGCGGGGGGATATTCATAGTAGTGTTACCACTTCATCTTTATTTTTTCCAATAATCTTATACATATTTAATATTATTGAGGCCAAAACCACTTTGTGAATGACTGCTACGTGTAAGTACAAGGATCTTTTGGCGCCTGAATAATATTGACATTTGTTGGTAAACAATTGTGATATTGTCACAGAAATTGTATTAACAAAACAAGATGGCGGCATTAGTTCCGATTTTGGTCATGTGCCTAAAGAACATAACGTAATAGTAAAGTAAGTAACTTTTACCATTATATTGGGATATTCTGTGCAGAGTGAATTTTAGAAGGATATTATAATCTATGAGATATTAAATCTGACAGGCCTGTTGGTCTAGTGGTCAGTGGCCCTGACTGCTATGCCCAAGGTCGTGGGTTCGATCCCCACCTAGGACAAATGTTTGTGTGATGAGCACGATCATTTGTTCTTTGTCTGGGTGTAATTTATCTATAATATGTATGTATTTAGAAATATATATGTATGTTTATCAGTTGTCTAGTACTCATAGCACAAGCTCTGCTTAGTTTGGGACTAGATGGCGTTGTGTGAAAGTTGTGGAATATTATTATTATAATATTACCTTCAATATGATTGACAGGCAGGCGACCTGCTGTGGATGCAGCGCGGGCCTCTCCGTGAGCCACGTGTTGATCAGCCCCACCTGGATCCCGTACCAGTGCTCGAACAGCTGCAGGATCCATAGCTCATCTGTCACCTGAAAACGTTAAATTACAGTATGTAGGTACTAGACTACTCCACGGGTACTTGGTATTTCAGACTACGAATCATGGGTAGTGAGTGGCCACTTTTAAAAGCTGTTTCTATAAAAGTTTCCAATTTCGATTATATTGGTACAGTTAGTACCCTAATTGATTAACACTATATTAATCTCCATCTGAATCATTTTGAAGGATATTGCTAATCCATTGCTACATATGTTAGAAAAATTTGTGTCTGCTCAACAACGTAAATAACGCAATGAATGTTATTGAACTGTCAAAACGAAAGCCATTCCTACTGATAGTGTGTTACGCAATTACCCCTCAGGACCATAAATACCTAAGCAAAAGCGATTTACTCGTGAAATATCGATTGCAACTATGAGAAAACTTCTTAAAATCTAGTACCTAAGGACCTGGGTCTCTGTTTTTTAATTTCCTGAATATTGTACGATTAACATCAGAGAAAGAGAATAGAAAAGAAAAAAGCTCTATTATCTACTCTGAGAATTCTCCAGAAAATGGGCAAGTAGTAAAAATTACCTTCGATCTAATTTGGTCCATAGAGTTCCTCATGAAGTTGACGTAGCCCTGTCCAATGTCCTTGCCGGAACCGGACACGTTGGCTATCGTCAGGATTGAGCCGATCAAGCTGAAAACAAAGCATAGTAGTATGTTATTCATTAGTGTGAGCGTAGTACTTAGTATGTAAAATGGCGCATAAGAGCTCAACTGTCACTTTTTTCAACTGTCACTAATCAAATCAAATCAAAACTCATTTATTCAATCTAGGCTGAGAATCAGCACTTTTCTAACGTCAAAAAATAAATAATGAGACAAAATTATTTTTTCTATTGTTACCGAACTTAATAAGTTTGCCTAACAGACGAGCGCATAATCAGGACAATAGGTCGGTAGTACAGACGCCAGCACATCAAGCTACCCGAAACTGTCAAATTTTCCCAATCAACCTTGGACCTTACAATTTTAATATTTTTTTTACCATTGTTCGGTTCAACCAAAGCACCTGCCATCTAATCTCTTCACCACCCTTGGTTGACTGTTAGAGAATACCTAAGGCATTAAGTCCGCCTTTGTACCTTTTTGTGTGCGAAAAGTTTAAATAAATAAATAAACCTTCTAGTTCAGTGATAAAGTTGAAAATCTATTAAGTAAAGAAATTTGACAGATTGTAGTAGCTTGATGTGCTGGTGTCTATACCTACTCTTCTTCTAAACGTCATCTTTAGAAAAATACTACCCTATTTTATTCTTTATTATAATAATCATAATATAAAATAAAATACCATAGGTATAACCTTAGATGAATAGGTAAATAATTAGTTAAAGGTATCATAAATATACTCCTAATTGATTACCAAGGTGTATTACCCAGTAAATGGGTTGTGGAGGTCAGATAGGCAGTCGCTCCATGTAAAATACTGGTTTTCAGCTGCATCCGGTTAGACTGGAAGCCGATCTCAACATAGTCGGGAAAAGGCTAGATGTTGATAATGACTCATAATTGATTTGAAGTCTTCGGCAGATATGGTAAAAGAATCAAAGACCCAAAAAATTGTTGCATAATAATACTTAAGATAGGTAACTACTCGAATTGGTAAGTTTAATGAAAAGCATATCTCACCTTCCCTCGTCGAACCTTGCGATCTTAGCGAGCGTTGCCTCCAGCACAGCGGACAGCCGCGTGGTCATTCCGGTCGCCATGCCCTGCAGACACGCCTCGATCTGCGCGTCCATTTTAGTGTGGTACTGATACTAGGGGAGAGAAAATGAAGAGGATGTAGTATTTATGGCTTCTAGCAGTCCAGCACCGGACTGACAAGTCCAAGAAGTTGGAGCTTCGAGCTGTTATTTGGATCTCGTCTTTCTGCTCGTCAGCTGCTGGTCTGAATCTGAAATGCTCGATTTACTAGCAAGCTTAGCTAGATACTTTCTGCAGTAAGAATAAGCTCAGAAGGTCGACTTTAAAGAGTGTTAAGTTCATATTTTTTTTAAAGGAAGGAGATCGTGAAAAGTTTATTCAGGCCGTTCACGACGCTCAGCAGTGAGCAAAGACCGTCAAGCTGCACTATTTAAACTTGCTAGTGAATTCAGAGCCGGGTAGGTAGATACAGTTCTCGAAAAGAGATAAGAGCTATGTGATGGAGCACATTCTGACATTTTTCGACAGAAATTTCGCTACTTAGATTAAATCATGCCATCTTATTTAGTGTCAAATACCCATAAAAGATCATGTCTCATAACGAGACCTGTATCTTGCCATTTTGTCAGAGCCTGTTCACACATGCAAAGGTTGACTTTTGAGGACTGTTTTAAAACTTCCTCAACTCTCATCATAACAAATATAAGCTGGGATAAGTACAGAAGCGTGGAATATTTGGCAATAGTCTCTTAGAATACTTTGTAAGTGTGGTGGCAGTCACACTGATAAATTTTGATCCTTTGCTAACAAAAGCCTAAGAAGAGAGTAGGCATTAAACTGCGATCACCAATCGCAATGCCAAACTTGTTGTTGGGCTTTTAAATAGTATTCCTTTAATATCCCTATCAGCCTCACGTGGCTTTATCTACAATTTGACAACAGAAAACATACTTGCTCAAAGCAACAATTTAGGTGCCATTCAGGCATTGCAGGGACAGACAGATATTTGCAGCTAATTCTTATGAATTGGGGTCATAAAATTGGAATAAAACCAATTCAATAACCCCAATTTCTTGTAACATAGAATACGTGCAACACATCATCATGATCATGCATATGATATTCTTATTACTCCTCAAGGAGTCATAGTTTTGGTGTCTATCCACTACGTTCGCAAAAAGTGCTATACATAATATAGATGTAAGTACGTCGATCTGTAACTGCTTCAATGTTCGTTCATAATATTGGTATTTTGGATTTTTTCACGCCCTTCGACTTTGAACGTAGTGAACGCATCATTTGGTATGGCATATTTTGGGTCTAAGCACGTGGCCTGGCTCAAAGATGGAATGTAGAGGCAAAATGGTATCTTTCTAACGGGTAAGGTCATGAGTGGTGGTAGGTTTCGGAGGACTGTTTGACAGCAGAAGCTGTAAAATCTGGTTCGAAGGGTAGAGAAGAAATTTCTGAGAGGATGATCAATGAGGAAGTAGCACAGATGAATTAAGGCTTAGAAACAAAATGGGGCAGTATCACCATTTCGAGGTTACATATAACTGGAGCAATTACTGTCTTTAATGGATGTGAAGGTGTAAATGAAAGATGGCATCACATGGCCTCAGAATTATGTATGTAATCCCTTTGTGTAAAATGATATGAAGCACACGGGACATCAAACTTGCCAATTAATTTGTTATACAAGCGGTCTTTAGCGCGAACAATGTTGGCATTTTTCGATAATAGAGCCAAACCAGCAAAAGCCTGCACTTTTGAATATACATGCAATCCAATTGTTTGTAAGCTCACTTGGCAACAGCCAACAGCATGCAAGAACTTGATATTAGTTATGTATAGTTACATAGGTCCTTTGTATTATGGTAATGTGGCTTGATCTGGTGTGGTCGGGTTCGTTGATTTTCGGAATTGAAAGCGTAGCTGTTCGTCCCTAGTTTTTATGTAAGCGTTGGCTAAGCACCTTGCTGCTTGAATCTTCGATAAATTCTCCGTTTTAATACGGCCTCAATCTGTAGTTTTTGGCCTTTCAGAATCGGGAGCGAAGTTTCTTAGTTTAGCAATTTCTGAAGTCTAGAATATGGTGAAGCGTTGCTAATGTTCTGAATGATATGTGAGCCAACAATGTGACTAATGGGAATGCTGATTTATGCTTTAAGCGACTTGCTTTAATGCTGTTCTCTTCTGCATTTTCATTTGGATAGTTCCAAACTGTTCTGGATAATTTTGCCTTTATATGTCGGTTATTGGATGTAAAAAATCTTGTGGATGCTTCAGTTAGAAAATATTGTATAAATGAGAGCTTCTTATCTGGCCATCGCAACGTTATAAATATGTCTTTTCATCGTCTAATATGTTATCTGTTTGCCTTATCGCCGATTCATTGACAAGAGGGTATTCCAATGTTCTTTTTTGAAAGACTCCTCCTATATCTATTAAAGGGTCATTTTTATGAGCTCTGCCATTCATTGTCTTCTACATGTGCCTTTTGCCATTATGATCTTATTTTGCTTTCTATTCTAATTACTATCAAGTATATCAGTATATTCTGGTGAGTACTTAAATGCTCCACCATAGATTCGCAAAATGATCGTTTCATAAGGCTGAGAGTAGAGTCTCGACAATTTAGTCTGTTACAACAGACAGAGTTCACATATCATGGGAACATCAAAGATTAGTTTTATCCAATTTTCGTTTTCCTTCACCACTACCTGTATAAGGAGAGATCTAAGTACTCACAATATCTACCCCTTCAACTGCGCATAACTTCAGTGCCTGGTTCTTAGCGTCCAGGGCCACGTTGACCATCGCGCAGGTCTCCGCCGGCAGGATGTAGTCCGTCGACATGAAGGTCACGCTCTTCTTCAGCCAGGACTGTAAGGAACAAAGAAAGAAAGAAAAAATGTTTATTTTGCATAAACAAAACGCACGTTACATAAAAAAAAAACAAAATATAGACATACAACGTAGTCAAACATATATAATAAAATGTTGACAATTTGGTCCATTGCTTGATGTCAGGGCCAAGGACCAAAGACAACATACATTAATTGACATTGACAATACATGAATACAAATTAATCCGTGATGCGCCCGCGACACTGGCAGATGACAACAAAACAACAACCATCAAAACAGAGTGGAAAAATAACTACTTTTACCACACTGATTAATGACGTATCAATAGGTTGTTTGTTCGATAAACACACGGATAAACATATAACTAATTATGATATCGGGAAGACGATGGAAAGAGTAATACTCGTATACACATACTGAACCAAAATGCAGAAAAATGCAGATTCCAGCCAAAATCTATTGGAATACTGTTTTCCATCCGTCACCCAGAAAATTATATGAATAGTGGAGAGTTTCCGCCGGGATGCTCCTGAGACTTTTGTCTGTAAATGGTTATACTTTGTCATGCTTCCGATATGGTGGGAGGACAACAATAAGGGCTCAGACGCATATTATTCTTAAAGGGTACTCAGCCATCAGCAAGACTAGATTTTTGTAAAGATTAGTACAAAACCTGTCAGTTCTATAACGAGATATTAATTTAAAAAAAAAACCGTACGAGTTGGACCACGCACACGGAAGGGTTCCGTAGTTGGAATGAATTTATCCCAAGAACAAACTTAACATTATAGTTGAATATCATGTTCTCCGATACATTGCAACTGCAAATGTAAGTTGGTCGACTATCACTCTTAAACCTGTAAAGCCTACGTAGTTGTGATAGTTTTCCTTTTAACTTCATTATAATTACTACTACCGTGAACTTTTTCACATAATAATATCCAAAAGCAACCATTGACACAGACATGTCTCTAACAAAAATTAGAATTTTAAAGCTTAATATTTCACGGATCCCTGAATAGAAAAATGGTTTTCGCAGACCCGTAATATTTTAGGAGGGTTTATCGAACAATACCCCACACCATGGGATAGACGAGAAAAAAATATCCCCACTTTAAGTATACAGGAGGTACTAAAGTGGTAAAAAAAAAAAACACAAAAAATAGGTTTTTTGTGTTTTTCTTTACCACTTTGTCGGCGTGATTAAAAAATTATAGCTTGATTTAAATTATAGCTTTCTAGTACTAAGAGTCTCTGAGCTACGCTGCGGATGGACAGACGAACACGGCGAAACTATAAGGATTCCTTGTTGACTACGGAACTAAAAAAGATCATCGTTCAAATTTGGTGTACAGACATCTGTCATGACTCTTTTGCTTCAACAAAGTTTCATACCTGGAACGAAGCCTCGGTCCTTTGAATGCAAGTCTCCATCATGTCACATGCCATCAGCTTGAGCCTCTGCTCCAGGTGTGACCGGAACTCCGGCTCTGGCCAGTGCAGGTCCCTGATGAAGCACTGCAGCGCATCAAGCTTCCAGAACAGCTCCTCACTTGTAGAACAGCCGTTGCTATGGAGTGGTGGAGGGTATTATGGGTTTTGAAATGCAACCGAATGAGAATTATGAGTTTGATAATAATCATATCCAATTCGCATCCATTTGTCGGTATGTAAAAGGGTATGTACAATGTAGGAAATAAACTAAACTTATGAAGAAGATGAAGGAAGATGACCATTATTGTTGATAAAATTAAAAAACAAAACCGGCCAAGTGCGTGTCGGGCCACGCACAATGAAGGGTTTCGTAGTCGGAATGAATTTATCGCAAGAACAAACTTAACGTTGTAGTTGTGAATGATGTTCTCCCATTCATAGCAACTGCAAATTTAAGTTGGTCGACTATTAGTCGTAAACTTGTAAAGCCTATTAGCTGTGATAGTTTTCCTTTTAACTTCATTATATATACTACTGCCGTGATTTTTTTCACATATCCAAAAACAACCAATTAGCTGGCAGGGGGAGGCAGGGCACTTGATTATTTGTCGGCGTCATTAATATGTATATCCCAGCCAAATTATAGCTTTCTAGTACTAAGAGTCTCTCAGCCAAGCTTCGGACGGACAGAAGGACATGGTGAAATCATAAGGGTTCCTTGTTGATTATGGAAACCTAAAAAACACACCATGGGGATGGTGGGTTTTTTTCGAACAATGAAATGAATGCAGTGAAATTGAGGACGGTATGAAATTAATTTTAAATGGTAATCAAAAATGGTCGACAAATAAAATACTATTACTCCAACAGGATTATATTTTTACCAGTGGAGGATTTTATAACGGACTGAATGGCGATGACTTAATAATACTTTGGAAGAATGATAAACTTACATGATTGAAATAATCATATAAAATAGTTTTCTTACCCTTTGATCTCCCACCTTTCCTTTTCGAAACCTTTGTGTAGCGACTGCGCAATTGAGGACTCCATCAAATCCACATATCGCACAACAAGAGGAGCAAATGTATCCCGAAGATGCTCATGAAACCTGCCACCTTTTAGATTTTCTGTCGATGTGATAAAAGGAGCTTTACGGAAAGTAGAAAGGGTAGTTGGAGGAAATAAGTCATTTAAAAATTCCAAATTCAATATTTTGAATTAATTGTAAAAAACATACCTCTAACATTGATTAAAGTTAGCAAGTAGCACAACATTTAAAGACACGAACAAATACTGCAAGGCATACACCGCAAATGGTTTGCCACGCATGCCTCAGGTTCAACGAATAGCTGCAGCGAAATTCGCTGCAGCGACGGATGCTCACAGTGAGCGCCCGTCCATACAGCCTGAGGCATACGCGGCAAACCATTCGCGGCATTTGCCTCACAATCTCTGTACGCGGCTTAGAAAAGTTAAGAAGATAGTTCCAAGAAAGTCATCGTTAGACGACAAAGTTTCGAAAGATTGGATTTGGACAGGTGCCGATCAGATTTGTTCAACTCACCATCAGTCCTGAGGTAGTCGTTAAGAATCTGGAACAGAGGGAAGGAGTCCCAGGTGTCTGGAGGTTGTTCAGCCAGTACTCTGTCCATATCTACTCCGAATAATGCCCAGAAGATCTCGGCATGCTCTACCAGCAGTTCCGAAAACCACGCGAAAGCCTGTGTACAGATGTAAGTAGTACTTATAAATATAACATGCAGATGTCTTGTGAAGGTTCGAAAGTATATTTTATTCAATGAGTTATTTCGAGAGAGATTTTCTACAGTTAAAACTTTTGCATATATATGAATGTTGTTATAATTGGTCAGTATAAAGAAAAGGGATTCTTAAGCGATCGGATTAATTAACAGATTTTCAAGTTCAACTTCGATCTTGTTACCTAGATTTAACTAAGTTTTAAAATTAAATTGACTTTACTAATAATTAACCAGTGCAACCCCTTGATGCGAAGAATCAAAATGGATGCCATGCCTTTGAAAAATCAAGTATGTCTCTTTTAATATCTAGTTGATTGCAAAGCTAGCCGTATGTCTACGACTAGTAAAACTTATAATTTATTAGAATAAAGCTAGGAATGGCATCAAAATATTTGCAAAACAAGTTGCGACATACTTTGATTGTATTTTTTTTTTTTTGATACGTTATATAAAAAAGGACAACATGCAAGATTCAACGCACGTTAGTGATAGAACAACTCTACTTCACTCACTAGAAGCTGGACAGAATAGAGTAAGTACTGATACTAGTAGAGTATATTATGATATGTGCAATGCCTAACGGTACTGAAGATCTAATGTGTACTGCAATGGATAACATAGGAGGTAGAGTTTAATCGAAAATGATCTTAAAAGGTGCTACTATTAGAATGTAAATTCCCCTACTGCATTTGATATATATTAGGTGGTTCACACCAAACGTGTGGTGACGTGATATTTCGAGAAGGGATGCATTGCACAACCTGTTGTAATACAGGAATATAAATAGACGAAAGACGTGTTTATTACTGGATTTTAATTCTAAATTTACTTCTAAATGGATCAAGAGCAATAGTCGGAAAGCACGTTAAGCCGTTGGTCCCGGCTGTCATTTGTAGATCTTTGACAGTCGTTACGGGTGTCAGACGCCCGAAAATCTGACAACCAGTCTTACCTAGGGGTATCGTATTACCCAGTAACTGGGTTGTGGAGGTCAGATAGGCAGTCGCTCCATGTAAAATACTAGTATTCAGCTGCATCCGGTTAGACTGGAAGCCGACCCCAACATAATTGGGAAAAGGCTAGGCAGATGATGATGATGGATCAAGAGCAATAGTAAAAAATCGATTGACGACTATTAGCAGAGGATTTTTATTAAGTTTGGTCTCGGCTGGACTCCGAAGCAAATTCACAAACAACTAGTGCAATTATTAGGTGGTCAAGCTTACAGTCAACGTACAGTGGAATCGTGTTTGACTCGATTTAGGAATATTGAATTTGAGGTTGGAGAAAGAAGAGGAGATGACAACAGAGAATCAACAGATTCGGAGCAGAGAAAGCGTGATGTTGAGGAGCTGTTGAAGGATCATAAACGTTACTCGTATTCAGTGCGTCACATTTCCAGCGGTTAATCTTGCCAATCAGTTCAGTTTGGATGATTTTGACAGAAAATCTTCATTTGAAAAAGAAACTCGGTAAGTGGGTACCACACAGTTTGACTGAAAATCAAAAAAGTCATCGACTATTAGCTGTCAAATGTAACTTATCTGAATATAACAAGCACCCTGCTGTGCTCAAGAGAACTCTGGCCATCGATGAAACTTGGGTGTCCCTGTATACACCTCCGAATCTAAATCAGCCAAGATTCTGGCTGGGGAAAAATGAAGAGGCTCCGCATGTTGTGGCATATAACTAATATTCACGAAAGGAAGAGGGTGCTATTACTAGCATTAGATTATAACGACATCGAATTTTACAGGCTTCTTGATGAAGGTCAAACAATCACTGCCTTATGTTTCTATACTATGGACGGCACGGTTGGCGCAGTGGTTAAGCGATTGACTGCTGCGCTGCGTGTCGCGGGTTCGATTCCCGCACGGAACAAATATTTGTATGACCTACATGTATTTGTTCCGAGTCTGGGTGTTTTTCTATCTATAATATGTATGTATTTACAAAAAAAAAAAAAAAAAAATTGTATATAAGTAGTTTATCAGCCATCTTGTTACCATAACACAAGCATTAGGTTGCTTAGCTTGGGACAAATGGTGCTGTGTGAAATGTCCAGGGATTTATTTATTTATTTATTACATATATTTATTATACTAAATGAAGAAATTCCAGATTGTATAAACAAATAAAAATGTACTCATCCTGTACTCCTCCAAGATAATGCCCGCCCGCACAGAAGCGGGATGGTTACAGAATTTTTAAAAGAAAAAAATATAAGTGTTTGGACACATCCCCTTTACTCGCCAGATGTAATGCCGTTAGACTACGTCTGCTTTGGTGAATTAAAGAGGATGTTACAAGGAAACACGTATGATGATTGGGAACAATTAATAAATTCACTAGAAAACATAATCACACCAAGTAAAGGAAATCAAAAGTTCAAAAGCGTACAGAAACTTCCAGAGCTTTGGAAGGCAGTAATGGATAGTGAGGGCGATTCTGTATAAATTATTACCATACTATTAAATAAATGTCTCTTGTATGTTAAATAAATGCTCTTCTCTTACCACATGTTTGGTGTGAACAACATATTATTATAGGAATAGGGAATGTCTGCTCCTTTTAAATTATTTTCAATTCAACCACAAGAATTAGACAAAATGTAAGCATAGTTTTTTTTATAAATAATAATAAAACATAGCGCACTACAGAAAAGAAAACTTGTAGTAATGTGCTCAATGTGTCGTATGTCCTAAATTGTTATGTAGAAGCATTTTTTCCTGTAACTAATGTATGTTTTGTGAGTCGGTAGTCGGAGTAGACTGTAGAAAAAAATATACAAAATTCACTTTTCATTGCAGACATAAACTACTAAAATCCCTGCCAATTGGTTTTGTATATGAAATCTAAAAAAACATTTTTGTTTTGAGCCCATAATGAAAAGTCTGATCTCAGTCAATCAAATAGTCTATATCATTCGTATTTCATGCTTTTGACTATCGAAGTAACATTAAAGCATTTGCCAAAGCGAGTTAAACTATCGTTTATCGAGTCTACTCCTTTTATATTGTGATCAAACCAATCAATGTGAAGTATGACCAAGATCAAGTGAACAAACGATTGACAAGTGATTCGTTCAGCCGAGCAACAAATCAAATTCATGAGTAGTTACATTTTGTTGACCGCTAGAGTCCGGTTTTGTGTTATAAACCTGCGGAGAAATAAAATATAAGATAGAACTAGATAATAAAAGACATAGTTTTATACTTAGCGTACATCAAATGTCGGGAAGTGAACTTATATAACATTCACTCGACGACTAAGCGACATAAATACATAATTTAGGAAAACAAAAATATTTTTCAGTAACTAATAAATACAGTACACGATGAAGCTAACGTAAAGAATATAGACATTAATTAAGTTAAAAATACTTGCAGATAAAACATCGTGTACCGTTGATTGAAATGAAAATACAGATTTTCCGTTTCAACCTCTTGAAATAAATAAATAATAAGTATATACTGCCTGACATTCCCCACACTAATAGCAGCGACAGGAGAATAGGATGCTATCCAGTCAACATTTAAACATTAGTAAAACATTGTAATACACCCAGCAGTTTGAAAGTAAAAAGGCCGATTGACTAGAAATTAACAATAAACAACGACAATGTTCCGTTGAAGACGTAGTCATTAGTGTCTATTGCCAAATTATCAAAATATCTAAAATGGCGGTTGTGAGTTGCGTGGGATATTTCCGTAGTATTACAACGTTTTACCAAAACAGGAAACCACGACATTCAGGATAGACATAGACATATTTAGGCAAACAATAACGAGCATAACTTTGATATTACCATTTCAAACTCTTCATCAATATCAAAATTAGACTCAAAAACTTGCTATGTTCGGGTTCTCACAGCGTTTTGTTTATCTACGTTACCTCTGCGTAATGCTCTTCGTTTTGTTGTAGAAGATCGACACATAGTTCTGCTAAATGAATGAGATCTTCCAGCTTTTTTGCTGGTGTGACCATTGTTTCACCTCTTAGATCCTCTGAAAAGGAAATATGAATGTTGACCTAGGACACACAAAGTACTATAATCATTATCAAAAAGCTTTAATTAATTTTGATTGAAACTGAACACGACTCAAAACAAACGCAAACATTAAACAATAATATTTTTTTAAGCACCGTTTTTTTAAATTAGTTAATGTTATGTTGTTGATCAAGTTGACCGACCAAGCTTACGAAACTAAGTTTTAGTCTGAACTTAGAACTAATAATACTCGTAGACTTTGCAATCGCAACAGTCAGATGAAACTGCAAAGTAGATGAGACCAAGGGGTCTTATCATAACAAAAACATCATTTTGACACCTTCAAATAGAACTGGTGCTTACCTTCTATATTAGCCTTCTGACTAAGCTGCGTGTAGTTCAGCAAGGCCGCGTTCTCCAAACTCGTCTGTATCATTGCTCTTACTTCTTCTGGGGCTACTGGTGTCACTACGTCTTTCATTAATACTCGCTCCAGTAGTGATAGTGTTGCCTGAAAGGTAATGTGTGTTTTGTACTTACTGATCTGCAAGCATCTTTTCTTATTAATTCAGTACTTTTTGTATTCTGCTCTTCTTCTTTCGATTATGCATTGTTTTATTTTTGATATCTTTTCTGATTAACATTTCTTAAATATTTTAATTCTTTTCATTTAGGTAACTTAACGTGTTACGTGTTATCAGTGTTTTTGATCTTAACCGGATTTTATTAACTACCGCTATTTCGTTTTCAGTTTCACTATTTTCACTCAAAAACCCACCTTAAGTGCTCCCTCTGGCCTTCCAAATGGGAACGCATATCTGAAGTTTGTAATCTGATGCTGCAGTAACGCCTTCAGTCGTTCCTTTATCTCTGCGAACTTCTCTTTTTCTTGCACGGTGATACTGCCTACCCCGTCGGGCCTGCCAGTCAACGTCGCTGTACTGTGAACCACTTCCGGCGTAGGGCTTACTCTAGTTGGGCACAAGCGGGATATAGGGTAGGCTGTGAAATCAGCAGCTTAACTACTAACTATGTTCTAGATATACATAAATAATTCTAGTTTATATTAAGGGAGAGTGTGAATTTTATTTTTTTACTGCTCTGCCTTTATCATGAGTTTTCGTTAGGCTTGTTGGTTTTCCTGTTCGCTTTAAAAATGTCTAAATTGTTGAGGAAGAGTGTGCTTTGTTTTTGTTAGGTACTTCTCTGCCTTCTTTGTTAATTTAACGTAATGAATTTTGATCTGGTTCTGTTGTAGCTTTTTCTTTTAAAACTTTATTAGTCTTTGCTTTTTTAAAGTTAATTTCAGTAGTATAATGGTATTAGACTCTTTAGATATTTTTATTTTAAAGACTCAACGGGCTACAATTTAATTCTCTCCTTGATTTACTGTTTAAACATGATACTTCCTAAAATCTTTCCTCTAGTGTGATAATTATTATCTCATCAAAATTGTTAGAAAGGCCTCCTTTCATATTTCACTTAAATATAATATTTTCAATTCGCAGTTCATGCATTAGGTTCTGCTCTATATTACCATCCAGTTATGTCACAATAATATTTGCTTCTCATTATTACTTTTATCTCTTCAACTGCTGACTCCAAAAGCCCGAAGTAGATACATTAGTAAGGAGAAGCAGGCATAGTTAGTAAGCACATTTAGTACGGTTGCATAGTCAGGTAGTTATAGGTAAGTACTAATAGTAGAAGCAACATCACACTCATGTGAGGCAAAGGTTGGGTAGGTCGTAGCTCATTACTAGTTTTGGTGTGTGAAGCTGTTTTTGACAGGTTTACGTTGTAGGTATAAGAGATTGATATTTAAATAAAAATTGGAACATATTGCGTCTATTGGTGTGAACCTTTAGGTAAGAACACCCGATTTGTTATTTCTCTTTATACTTAGTTTTGCAAGATTAACACCATTTCAAATCTTCTCTGCTTCGAATATAGCAGATTTTATTTAAACTATTATTTTTAGTTAGCTAAAGTAAAGGACAAAATTCAAAATGTTTCATCAAATACAGCTTCGTTTCTATCCATTGATCACTGCTAACATTCACATTCATTTGCGGACCTAGTACATCGCCTTGTGCGACACCAAATCTAACACATTTACCATTCAATACCAACCTGTTATTAATATTATTTACAAGTTTAACTACATATGCAGATTCTTAGATACTTTTTACATACATAAGTACAATTGACTCTTTATTGAAATTGTTGTCATTTTCGCTTTGTCAACTGCTAGACATAGGTCTCTCGTTCTAGAACTTCACTTTGTTCATCGAAACCAAAGCTTTTCAAACGGCCATGTATGTATAGCAATCGTTTTAGTTTGTCAATGTGCACATTATTTGTTTTTTCTTTACACTAGTGCCAATTTCATTACTTTCATCAAACTTCAGTCTTTTTAAAAACTTGAAATTCCATCAAAATCTTTATCATTTTTTACTGCCCACGAACTTTCATAGGTATACAAAAATATAACAAAAATAAAAAACTAGCTATCTACCTACCTGTTACCATGAACATGACTGGCACAGAACGCGAAAGAGTAATGCATGAGTGTCGGGTCGACAGTCTGAGACCCACTCTCCGCCACGTCTAGGAGGTCTGATAGGTAGCATAGGTGACGGAAACAGCCTCGTACCCCGTATCTTGCGCAGTACTCGTCTAAGACGAATACTTGGCCGGGGGAGAACCAGCCCTGGAATGTGAAAAGCAGATGTATTTTTTTTTAAGTGTCTAATTAAAAAAAACATACACATTGAAGCCTAAAATGGTACGACTAAGAGGCCTTCACAAAACGAGAGACATAAAATGGAAGTGCAATGATACTTGGAGTTAAGTGTTAGTCGAGTTAGAGAAGTTTCGTAGTTATAACTTTTCGAGCCGGTTCGACACCGGTTTACTTAATATTCTTAGGTACCATCAATAACAACGATTCAAACGGTTTGGTCCGGTGGTTCCACTGAACCATCTCTCACAGAGAGGAGACTTGAGTAGAAGGAGTGGAAACATAGACTATTTGATGTAACGATCTACTAACTAAATGAAATATCCTTACCAAAGAACAATACGGGTCTTGCAAGCGATACTTCAACGTTAAAGACTGCAGTACACAGAATAGTTGATGATGGTCGTACTGACATGGATCTGCTTGAATGTAATCCTCCATACCGTGCTTGCGAGCTTTATCAGCATCTGAAAGAAGAAAGGACAATAGTATCAACTAGTGGTGGTGTATTACATGAGGGAGTTACAAAGTATGCATTATTAATTTCATTGTGTGGGTACAACGAATTGTAGGGTGAATCGCTGGTAGTAGCTCAACTGTCATTAATGAGACACAATTAATTTTTATATTGTTACCGATCTTTAGGAGATTTCGCGACATCAGAGCGGCTATGAGTACCTTCACAGAGCGGTATAGTGAGATACGTGGTAATACAAATAAGCTCAGAGCATAAAACCTTTTGAATAGTACAGGAAAATCTTAACAGATATAGATAATGATATATGAATTACTAATCGAGGATTTTATTATCCACGGGTAGTGAACACCAAAATTGTTAATTAGTTACACCATGACATTGACGTCAAACATGGAACAGGAGTATTGGAGATAATTTCTGATAAGATATGAAATCATATATTGATTTAATAGATACTACTGGTAGAGATAGTACTAATAAAAGTACAGATAAAGATGACATGAATATGGAGTTTGCCGTTCGTCATTATATACATATTCATTGTAGCCATTGTAGTATCTAGTAGGTATGATTTCAAGAAGCATAAATGACTCATATCATTAGAAATGACTAACATTGAAGAAGCTATGATCATCGGCAAAGATTTTATCATTATAAAATATATTATCATCGCATAATAATTCCTTTATTTCATTTAAATACTTATAAATGAAACAAAGGAAATATAATATTTTATTATTACTATATTTTACTCACCTCCCATAATCTTATGGTGCGTATCAGATGTTGTAGGCGGTGTAGGTTTATGACTCTGACCAGTGGCTCTATATAGCGCCATAACCCATAGATGGCATTCATTCTCATCGGTTACCCCCATGAGAACTGACTCGCCGTCTCGTACGGCGTTCATGAAGTATTTAGCACCCTCCAATTCTGCAAAGAAATTGATGGTAGTTGTTTCGTAGATTTTTCAGCCATTGAGGACAGTGTAAAGATATAGAAAGAGGTTTTTAATTTGATTTTTATTAAACGTTAATTTAAAAAAAATAGAAATTATATACAATTCTTAAAGCGTTAGTTTATAGCCCTGGGAATCGAACCCATGACTTCTAACTTCCAAGTCTTCAGTTGCCATACAAAAGGTAATTAGTTAACTATTTTTTGATTTTAATAAGTACAGACAATCGCACATCAGTGATATCACTTGAACTATTTACTGCTACGACTTAAAGCCTATGGCAAATTGATACCATAGACGGGAGGTTGACTGTACAACAGAATTTTGTAAGGATAAAGAGAAGGAATATTATAAATATAAAAGAATAATAATCACAAAAATGTTCATTACCTATTTGTTTCTTGTTTGCCTTACCTTGTCCGACGATCAGCTGAGCTGTAAGACAAAACGACATTTTATTAAACTAAAATATATCTGTCTATAGTAAAATTGAAAGTACAGGAAAGCAATTAAAAAGAGGGGAAAATGAAATGAACTCTTCAAATGGTCAGTGTTTAAAGGTCGTTAAAAATAAATGGGGGCGCTTCTTTTTTGAATAGTATAGAAAATACAAGAATGAGTACTGTACCGCTTGCTAGCTCGATATAGTCGACTGTGAATCCATCTAGCTGCATCATTTCTGCAGGCTCTGACTTCTTATCTTTATATGAACATAAGGCAAAGGTGTACTGGCTGACTTGAACGAGCACCATGTACCTACGCTTCCATTTCCGCCAAACATTCTTGCCGATTACATGAAGGTAGCTGAAAAGGAGAGAGAAATAATGTAAGAAGGAGAACATGACCATGCAGTTGGTAAATTGTCTAAGCACCCTAAAACTTATATTTAAGTCCGGAAATTCCGCTAATAGTTCTACATATTACTTCTACTTCTGGATCTTGCAAAGGCATTCGACCTTCTCACTCACTCACTTTTTTCTTGTACTAACTTAAAAATATAAAGTTTTATGTGACTTATGCAATGCATTCAGTATGTTTACTAAGATTAAGTTTCCCCATTATATTAAAAATTGTTAATACATGTTGGTGAAGACATCTTGGGAGCTCCACAGCGCACTTAACTTAACCCTCTGATTTTGAAACAAACTTTTATTTAAACTGTTTGACTTAAAATGTCGCTCCAGTTGAAACTCATTTCCCTAGAAGTTACTATTCTTAAGAGATAAAATATTTATGCTTATTATGCGTACTTACCCACAATGCTTCATGTTTAGAGGCTTATCCATTCTGCAGGCAATTTTGATTCTCAAGTCTTGGTCTGGTAGATTCTTTGGTACCGTCATCCGATGCCATTCAGGTACCTGTAAATAAAAAATAAAAAAAAAACTCGTTAAAAAGCTGTTTAAAGTATGAAAATATTCTGAGAGATTTGAAACGAAAAAAAAAGAACGCAAACTTTCGATCACACTTCTGCAGCATGGAAATTAGGAATCCAATATCCTGTATTTGATTGATTTTAAGATTTACAAATAGAATCTAATCATTTGATTAGATTCTATTTGTAAATCTTAAAATATAACATATACATATATTCGAACATTAAATATTAAAACTTGTATGGGATTTCCCATACAAGTTTTAATATTTAATGTTCCAAAACAAAGTTTCAGCAACGTTTAATTTGCTTTTAATAACCTATAAGGTCATTTCAAAAACAGGTGAATTTATTTCACCTGTTTTTGAAATGATCATTGCTATTCTTTAGATACTTACTTTACTAGATAAAGGTGTCGGCCTAAGCACTACTTTTCCAAGCTCCTTGTCTTCAAGAGCCAGTACTCCAGGGTTCTCAGTATACAGCTTCACCTTGACGGCAGGCAGCGGCTGTGTCGTACTGAAGTCACCTTGGGTGTCCCACCTAAATAAATCGGTGGAATTAGGGAAATGTCTTAGAAACTTTAATAGACATATTTAATGAAAGCCGCCAGATTAGGGATCTTGGTACCTTCTTAGATAATTACTACAATGGTGATCAAAGGTGTTTTTAATAAAATAGAATTAAATGAAGTGGCTAAATTAATGTTAATAATATTCACATCACAATAACATCCAGATATAGTTAGGTAATCTTTCCAAAGGCTTCAAAATTGTTGTTTAACATTTAATGAAATCCTGTGTGGCTAGGAAAAATGGATTGAAGAAATTTTTATTGTCACTTACATAGGTTTAGAGGCCTCTGCTTGGTCGGTCTGGAGTTTGTCTCCGCCTTCAACTTCCATAGTGCAATAAACTATTCTATTTGGTGCTAAAGACTTGAGACCTTTCACCTCCATTACAACCACCTAGAATATGTTCAAGATGATGATAATTATGAGACAAATGTTACCATGAGACCGTCCCTCGAAATAACGTAAGTATTAGATTGCACAAATAAAACCCATTTCAAAGAATTACCAAAAATGTACGATTGAACATAATAAAAACATTAGATATTTTAGTAAAATCCAAAACAAATCAAAATCTAATAGAAAATGATGATATTTCTTTACCAATTCCACTGTGATGCAAATATGTTTCAGTTAATTTGGAAAAAAAATTATACATAATTATGATTTTCACCAATCTCCAAAGTTACCTCTATTTGGAATGTAAGCACTACATCCATTTTCGTGAGCTGAGCGTCCACGTCACCCCCATCAGCCTCGCCCGTCAACTTGTTGGCAAGTGAGCCTTGTGATCTGAAACACAGCTGCTTACTCAACCTTGGACTCGGATCCGGCCCAGCATTTGATCTAATCACCATCAAGCAACCATTTCAAAAAACCGCCACCAAAGAATTCCACCAAAAAACATTTAACCCAGATAAATTATTTACAGAAATTGACAAACATTTAGGCATTAGTAACATTATTGACAAATTACATAAATCACAAGTAACGAATAATATATTCACGGTTATTAAGGAAAGGGAAGCGATCGTTACATTCACAAGCCCGTGGGAATGATTGGTGGCATACAATATGAACCCATCACCGATACCAAGAATGATTAAGCATACAAAAGGGTAACATTACAAATACGTCGGAACATATTATCTAAATCTAAGTTACTGGTTAAATGGCCTTTAGGTTTTAGTATATTAAGCGAAATGTATTAACAGTTATAGAGACTCCAGTTTAGTAGTGAAAGAAAGAGGTCAGGAAAATAAAGTTAGAGAAATAAAGTAAATGAAGAAATAAATCCGATAGTGCACTTTCATGTTGACTCAATGCCACTCGATTTAACTTTGACGGCTTAAGTTTCTCAAACTATAATATGAAATAAAATGGAACCAGTCTAAATGGAAATATTTGAGCGAGCTTTGAACTGAAGTCTCGTGATTGGCGAAATGAAATGTTGTATATAAATGTATAAATTAGAAAGCAAAGCCCTACCGAAGCTTGAAGCGGAGTAGTTTTAGTATTAGACGAAAATGTACAAATATAAGAATCAAAATAAAAGGAGAAAATGTGGAACAAAAAGTTAAAGCAGTGGGATATATTGAAAAGCTTACGGGTCTAGTTTAATATACATCTGGGGTATTGTATCTACGTTCCAAATATTAAGCTGACGCTTAGGTGTTACTTTAGCTATTTAGACTAGTATTATAAAAACTTTATCTACGTTTTTAGTAACTATAAGCTTATTAAAGACTTCTGGCAGTGTAGTGGAAGCTTTAATATATCCATTGTTGTCATTGATATAAAGTTTAATAACTTCATTCATTGGACCACGGGTATTGTTATCTAGATTTTTAATATCAGCAGGAAGCTCTACTCTAGTATACTTTTACTTAGCTACAGTAGTCCTCAAGACAACATTAGGATTGCAAACTGTATCATTCATGTAGGGAATGTGTTGGGGTCCTGCTACACAAGACACGTGCTTAAAATTATCAATTCTGTACTCATTACTTGTACTTCCTTTAATATTACCGTCCGGTTATGTGCCAGGGACAGAAAAAACCAAATAGAAATCAACAAGTAGAAACAATGAATGTCTGGATGAACGTCTAAGGAATTTGAGAGATAAAACGATAGATAAATCCGATCTGTGGTGTTTAACACTTTTTAAAGGTGCAAGAGTAACAAAACCATTAGTGTTTGAGAAGATGCTTTCCTTACTTTTGTATTTAAAACATTTGCTTGCAAATTAACTTGTGCTAAAATACTTGATTTAAGATTTCGAAATAATTAGAAACACTTCCTAGCAAATCTTACAAAAAGTTGTTTAAACACCAAGACTATACTAGAGGGTTTGAAAATTGTGACATAAGAAACATGGTAGTTAACGTTGCATCCAGATGAGATTATCGGTTAAAACCAAACATTACAAACAGTGAAGAAGATGAAACAACACAGTATTAAAACGGTTACTTAGTTTGGAAAATGTTAGTTCATAGTATTATGATTTTGGGTCCACCATATCATTTTTGAAAATATCTTCAGTCAAATTTTGATCGAAATAAATACTTTAGATGGTTTTCAAAAATGTGTGGTAAACTTTATATTTGTTTTTTATTTATACATCATTCTTCGTACACATCCTAATTCAGAAAATGTTTTTTTCTTAAATACATTAATTATTTTGAAATTCAGAATTGGAAAGTGTACGTCGAGGTTTTGAATAACAGACACATAGACTAAATACACACATAGAATTTATGCAAAGAAGATACTTTTTCACTGGTAAAGGAAAAGATAAAAAAATACAAACAGCCAAAAGAAATTAAAAAAGACATTCCTTAATTAATATGTTCTTTGCATTTTAACGACACCAATTTGAGTTCCATGAAACTTTATGGATTTTGATGAAAATATCCAAATAATAATTCCAATATTCAACAACCATTCAAGATGGATTGACCATTGAAAAACTACATTCAAGTCCAAGGAACTGTATGAATCTAGAAGTGAGCCAAAGCTAACATTTCATGGGCAAATAATAACCATCATCGTTTTTCTGCCCTTGTCCCATGTTATTTGAAATTATAAAGAAAAGTGAAAAATCAGAACCTTGAATTATTTTATCATTGATCAATCAACAGCATACATTGACCACATCCAATACAGCATTGAACTTTTAACAGACATTGATTCTCGAGGCATGAACATTAATACTAATTAATTTTGATGTAATTTTGTTTTATTCACAGTTGAATACATTTACAGTTGCATCGCTTATTATTTTTTGATATATGTAAGTATATAGAATAGTTATTATTCTTTGATTATAGTAATAACGCACTCAGATTTTGTATTGAAAACTATGGTATATTTACTGCAAATGTATTCTCAATTTAAGCGTTTGTATTTACCACCTTTTCACACAATAGCTGGAATATAATTCAGTGATCATCTGAATTATCCTTATCTGTGTGAAAAGGTTCTTTATAAATATATTTCTGCTGTCTTTTTTTCATGTGCACCCTACAACACTGACCTGTGATTATACCGCTTGATTTTATGGAGACCATATTTGGAGTCAGCCCCGCCCTTGGAAACGGGTAGTGACTCCAAGTTAGCCATCAGCAGGTTGATGGAGGACTTCAGTTCTTCGATATATAGCGACTCCATCTCTTTCAGCACGAACTTTGGCATTAGCTTGCGGTTCTAAAATAATGTTTTTATAAGTATCAACTTTCATTTAACCAGCCAGCACATCAAGCTACTACAATCTGTCAGATTTCTTTCATAGATTTTCAATTTTATCGCTAAAACATAAGGTTCAAAGTTGATTGGGAAAATCTGACAGTTTCGGGTTATAATATTTCGAAGAGTTGGTATCTATTCTGTCAAAATGATTTATTACCTTTTCCATTTCGTTGACTTTCTGCATTCTCCCATCCAACTCTCTTCTAATAGCTGCAGCTTGTTCGTCGGCAGAATCCAACTATAAAAATATCCAAATATACTAACTTATCTTCAGATTAATCTTTAATTAAGCAATTTTCTGCTTAAGTATCGGCAGTAATACAAATTCTCATATAACCTTCACAAAATTTAAAACCCAGAAGCCGTTCCCCTCAAAGGACTAATATGTAATTAATTGTTAAAACAAATTGGCCCATTTCAACTAACATTGGGTTTTAGCCAATTCAATTAACCAGTCGAGGTCAGGTAAGCATAATTAATGTTAAATGATTACAAAGGCAAACGTGAGAGCTTTGATGTGAATTTGAGAATGTTTTAAAAGAATACTAATTCCGTAGCTGCACAGGATGAATACTGTAAAAGATCTGAGCTTTGATCTAAATTTTGATGAAGGCAAAGCGTTAATATTTAATTTTGATATTAAAATTGGACAAACCTTTGTGAGAGAGCAAATATTACGTTGTTGACACTTTTTACAGTTTTATGTTGAGTTGTTTGTGCTAAGTTTTTATTAAAAACCTTTTTTTTGTACATGGGCTGCTTTGATATTTTAATTAAATAAATAATTATTTAATTTAAAAAGGATTTGTAGACGAGAATTTATGATGATTTCTATAAATTTTAATAGTCACAACAAAAACCTAAGGTGACGCCAAAGTCTTACCGAGTACCTCTTGATTAACCTTGATGGTATTTTCGTAAAGTAAGCATCGAGCAGGGATATTATATATAAATAAAGCAAAGACATATACTTACAAGAAGAGCATTGAAAAGCAACTGATGCTCAAACTTCTTGACTCCAAGGATTTGCTGGAACATGTCGTAAAGCTGCTCTTTGCTGAGGATGCATTCAGCATTGAGACTCTGTTGCTGCGCACGAGATGGTCGCTTGGACTCGTCGTCTCCTGGTATGCCTGAAGATGTAGTAATTCTTATAATACTAGATTATACATAATGGAAGTGGGATGTGTTGGTGTACAAATATAATGTGGATATTATTAGACCTTTAGAATGGAGACGAGTGTTTATCTAAAATACATCAAATTTGTAAAATTTTACCAAAAAAGAAAATTATAGTGGTGGATAGTGTAACGTTTACAATTCTGACAAATTGCCTATACATAAATGTACATTCAAATAGAATGTACTTTCTTAATAGAGTTGTCTCATAGACCCGTCTTATTCTACTTATTTTAAATGCTGCTCTTCCAACAAACGGTGAAATACAGTGAGTATTACACGGAAAGCCAAGATTGTGATTTGGACACATCAAATCATGCAGTGCACTTAACAATAAACTCACCTCAAAAATCCTTAAACCTTTAAGTAATTAAATGTAAATTATACTTATATGTGAAGTTTTAAAGAACCGCGTGTAACTGCAATGTTTATAAGTGTCAAAATTGCGGATGATGTAAACGAAAATATAATGTGGATGAAAAATATTTCGTGGTAAGTATTAAATTATTGAGTGACGGATTATTTTTAAAAGATTCTGCGAAAAGTGTTGTTAAAGACCAGAATAAAGATATGAAATACCATATTTTAAATCACGATAAAGTAGAAACAATTAAAAACGTAGATGACGAATGTAGGTATAGAAGTAAATTTTGAAAACGTTCTTATCCATTTTATAACCATATAAAATGCCTCGGTGTACAACGAACACTAAAGTCAAGCAACGGCACAAGACGTAAGCGAAAATATGGAAAATAGGAAGGAATCAAATGAAAATCTTTGTCGAGTGATACCTGTTATTCCTGTTCAGGATGTGTGAGAGAGACATGTCGTGAGAGAAAGGGAAAGAAACACAGACAGTGAGACAGACACAGGCACACACATTTTCAGGTACATTTAGTTTTAGGACCGGTGGTTCGCAAACTCTTAAGTTTTGCTTAACTTACGAGTTTGGTGAGCATACCTTTGGTGATGGGGAATAATTAATAATTTTACAATCGGGTCTCGTTCAAGTATGTAACTCTTTAAAGACATCACAAAGATGTGCTAACCGCGATTGTAAGACATTTACATTCTACAATACCTATTCTAACGGTTGCATCAAATATATAGCTATAAGTTTCCTGATTGTTTTTCAAATTTCTGAATTACGCAATTGCTTTAAATGTAAAGATGAAAAAAAATTTATATCACAGAATATATTCAAAAAATATAGAACATAGATATGTTCTAAAATAGCACAACCAGCAAACTATATGAAACTGTAACATTTTGCTATCATTTATTACGAAATGTTTCAAAGAGTAATTTTAGGAATAGATAGGTAATGTTCAAGTTTTAGTTTCGCAAAATGCTAAAGTCACTGAAAATGATCCTATTTTAGGAATGGTTGATAAAATACATACACGGGATCATGATTACATAGAGTACATGGATTCCATCGTAATATACTCGAAAAAAGTTAATTGTCGATGTATTCAATTCTAATATTTCGAGAAAATGTTTTTAATTACCGATCAATAAAGTACACAACGGGAAAAATGTTACTTTAAAATCCGCAAATAAAGAAGATAAACTAAATATTGAACTGATGACGTTAATTAAAATAACTAAGTTGACAAACACTACCGCACACAGATTATTCTTGTGTCTACGGAGCCAATGAATCAACAAAATTAACTTTGACAACAATAATTTCATTCATATCATCGTTTAAAACTATTCCAGAAATAAACTGGAGTGATATATGTTTTTCCTTTACATCAAAAACAGACTATACCTGGGAAGCCCACACACACAAAGGTTAACCAAAATCTAAATATTTTAATAAATAATGTTGAAACGATTATTTAAAAAATAAATACAACAAACGCGAAACACCGTTAATTTACCGACTGATGAAAAATTGATACAAATTCCCGCGAATTGCCTCCTAGAGCGAGGGATTGCTAATGGATTTGTTATATTTCTGAGAATCTCACCCATTAGAGAATTAATTTAAGCTTTTCTTATAAGACGCAATAATTTTCATTGGCGTTATTACAATGACCAAGTAACTTGTCCTAGATACCTTACTAAGCGAGGCTTCTTGAAAGGAACTCAAACGCGAATATCAAATTTTAATGTAAAAATAAATTATACTGAAGGATCTCAATATTTTTATGCTTATTCTGTAAATCTACAACCAATTCCAGATCATTTTGATGATCTTTGTAATCAGGCTCGCGTAGACCAAAGCGCTACACAAACATTCAAAGGCACATTGCAAACATAAGCACATCAATAACTGATGTCTCATACACTGCGACATGCTCCCGATCCTTCCCTCCAAACTTAGCTGCCGTCAACGAAAAGAAATTTCTTCAGAAATTAATAGTAACATTACTAGTTGAAGTAATATAATTGACAAAATTATTCTAAGTTATATTATAGTTGCAGTATATATGCAAGCTTACGTAGGGCATCACAAAATTGAACGCTATGAAACCATATATGTACTTTCGACAAATTGATTTGATTTCAACTAAATTGGCGTCTAATCAATTAGAAATCAAATCAATTTTAAATGAAAAGGAGATATATAAATAGCTTTGTGAATCAATTTTGTTATTGTTACTTCTTAAGCTGTAGGCGTATCAAGAAGTGGCGTTCCGTTGTTATTTGCATCCGTTTCTTCAATAAAATATCGGATTTCTTGTCGCCTACGTGCACCATTAAGAAAGCCGTTTCCCTCTTAGAGCAGTTGGCACTCTATTAGCTTCTGAGATTTGTACGTAATTTTATACAATTCTAAGAAAATATTGCTCATTGGTTTTTATTGAAAAGCGTTTTATATTCAAATGAGTTACTGCGATTATGTTTTCTTATACTTTCAAACCATTTCATACCGTGCGTCATCTGATAAGAGAAAAGTAAAGCAAAGTAAAGTAAAGTGTTCAAATTGAAGAAATTCTTTGTCGTTATCGTCAACTTTAGCTTTTACCTTTGAGAAAAGCGAACTTCCATCGTTGAAACTGATTCATTGGAAGATATTATTTTATCTAATTACCTGATCTTTACTTAACGAAATATATTATTGTTGTGCATGTTTTTAGCTTTTCTTTTGTCCTTAGACATGTTTGTTATCAGTATATTATATTTGTATAATTAATTAATTGTACTAAAACACCTGTAGCCTTCCTAGGGTAGAGGTGTTTTAGTATAATTATCATGCAATTGATTTGGACGGGTTTTAGGTTCGCTCTTCTCAATTATTTCCAATCTTATATTATTACATAAATATTCTATTAAATCATGACACTTACCTGTTCCCTTCATGATACAGTCAAACTTTGCCAACCATGACGACAGAACTGTCTCTTTACTTAATCCATCTATTTCTGGGAGAGACCTGTAAAGGTTATATTTTAGGAACTGCCCTATATGCTGAAAGAAGAGGAAGATAGAAAAAGTATCTATTCAGGAATCAAAAATTCAGACATAACTTTTAACTTATAGAATCCAATGGAAGAAAAACAGATAGCAATTTATTCTTTTAACCAATTGTTGGAGGTGTAAGCGTTGTTCCGACAAAGGCGGTGGCGGACTACTATCATTTGACAGTAATTGTACTATATGACATTATGTCAGATATTACATTAGGTTCAGACAAAATACAGTAGTCCACCAGTGCCACCCGCCTCTGTCCGAACAACGCATTAATATCAAAACTTGAACATAGATTAGTAATTTAAAAACAACCGGCATGCAATGCCAATCTGAGATCCATCCTAACATTCCAAACCTGACTCTCTTCTCTATGTTATTCCTGAACACCTCCCGGAAGTCGTGATGGGAACAGGCTCCTGACTTCACCATCTGTTCCACCCTTTCAGATTTTAGGAACACGTCGTGGTACGATTGTACTGCGTTTTGGAATGCTTCATCTGCCAAGATCTGTGTCTCACCCTTGAGGAAAGCCTGAACGGACATACACATATTAATTTATCGGCAATACTTGGGGAAGGCCTATTTCCAGCAGCGGGTAAGAATTTTGATGATGCTACATAAAGTATACCAAGTGCAGAGTTGGTAAAAGGAAATATACCTAATCGTAAATATCCGACCTGTTTCCTTCTGAACAAATATGCTTTACGTCTAGGCTACGTAAAATACATAGTTAGAAAAGATATAAAGTCGGTAGATTCATGAGCGAATAGATACAGTATGAAAGTCGCTACGCTAGGACAGTATCGGAAATGTATAAATCGGAAATCTTTCGGGAGATCCTGCGAATATTGCCCGCAGCGCTCGTGGTTTCGGTTTTTTTATTGTAGGTATATTTCACATTATGCTTTTGTTTTCGGAAAACCGATACCTACGAAGAAAAAATCCTTGACACAAATCCTAAATCCTCTTTCTTAACACAAAGCCAGCTCTTGTAGCTTTTTATACAATAATAAAAGAGAAGTTACAATTTATTATAATTTAAAAAGGGTCATTCTTTTTCTTTATTTCGATATTAAAAGAGGTAACCAAAGTAAACTTTATCAAAGGCTTTTAAAAACACAATTTTAATGAATTACAACCCTTTGTGTTTTCCAATAAAGCAATCATTTTAGGAAAGTATGTGAAAAAAAATACAGATAAACTAATACGCATCACGTTTCCACTTTTAGAAAAAAAATCTGTAACCTAATTTTATTAGTAAAACAATTACATTCATACCTGAAACCGAGCCTGAATGGTCTCCAGTTGGTGAGGAGTAAGCTTTGTGTGTCTTCTAGTCATATCGGTAGGTTGTTTCGCGTTAAAAGGATGAGCGATACATCGAGATACAAAAACGTATAGTTGTATACGCTTCTTTTTGTCTTCCTCTAGTTTTTCAATCTTTTCCTATGAAGAAAAAGGCAAGCAATTTACTAAAACTACACCAAGAAGCGAAAAATTAATACTGCTTGGTCAATAGCAAATCTTGTTTAAATTAGTTTCTAGCATTACAATATTCGTATCAGAGGTCAAGATTAATATGGTTGTTGATTTCAATTCCGCAGTTGGCGATTACATATAAGTAATTTAATTTATAATTCTGACATACCTGAGGGTCTTGGTCTTTATCAGAATGGCTGGCACCAGAGGGACTTGGTGACGGTGCTGGCGCTTCTCCAGAGCTTGCACTTCCAGTCGACGTCCTGCGCAAGAATGATCTACTCGATCTATAGCATTAAGTCATCAATGTAAGTGAAATTGGTCTTTACACACCGACACGGGGTAATATACTTCCTTCTTCCGATAATCCTATAGTTTTATACAGACATACGATGGTAGAAAATATTCTGGTTAGTCAGTGTATATAGACTTATGGTTATGCTTGACACTACAAACTATTTGGCATAAGTACATTTGATAGTATCCCGAAGCAAGATCCAAAGCTCTAGTTATAACTGTAAAACTTTCTACGACAAATCTATTAGTTCGATAATTTAAAATATAATTTCTCATACTGATTTCTAAATAACCTCTAAAACTATATTCTATAGGGTTCAAGTAAAAGGAAGGTCAAGGGCAAACAATTACTTCTAAAGTAGCATCTAGATTGTTTCTAGAATGTGTCGTGAATGGAAATGGACGTGAGTTATAAGATATTTTTATGATAGTTTAGACACTTACGCATGAGTGGGAGGTGCTAATGCAGCAGCCTCTCTTTGTCTTGTAGCAGGATGTAGAGGTGCTGCTAATGGTGCCGTTGTTAATGGACTAGGACCTTTATAGAAATATTTTGTATTATTAAGTCTGAAATTTTGCTCGACAGTACGCGCTTAGTTACACCAAGAACCTTGAACAGTTCTCGAAGTAAACTGAATAGGAAATAGAGAGACGGATTTTACTTCTAGGCCTTCATTCAACAATAGACGTCTTACGGCTGAACTATGTGAATGAATGAAAACTTTCATGGTTCAGTTATTTAGTTCAACAGACTTCACAATGAATGCTTTTGTTATTACTGTCAACTTCAAAAATCATTCCACATTCGTATTCAACTCTGGTGTTATTACTACTAAAATTAATATAGATTCAAAAGTGAATTCACCTTTACCTGGCAGGCCAGCTGTGGACCCCCTGGGCAATTCTGGTTTCCCTCGTACTGATGGTCTTCCACCCGCCAGGGAACCGGGTGGCATAACTGTTGTAATAGAGGTACATTGTAAAAAAATGCTTTGAGCGTATAAGGTTTTTACGATTGCCCCCGAAAATACACACCTTAATGACACAACAGGAGGCAAATTTATATTTGTGTTTATTTACCATAAAGAATATCCACTATATGGTCAACCAGCTTTGTCTGCTTCTATGTTTTAGGAATCCAGCTACATGTTCTTCCTTTGTGAACCAGCTATGACAAAACTTAAATTAGAAATTATCGTGTACCTGGCAATTTAGAGGGCTGTTTCTTGTGTTCATCTTCACTGTCTTCTTCCGATGAGCTTGGGTCGATCATTTTGCTGCTTCTGTTAGAACAAAATACACAATTTCAGGTTAGATTAGGTTACTCGGGTGTCCGTGTGGTGCCGGACTTAAAGAATAGCAGCACCCTACTTCCCGTGGGTGTCGTAAAAGGCAACTAAGGGACGTGGCGATCGTGGCGAATCAGAAATGAAGAGATCCGCAGGAGAACCATGGTAACCGACATAGCCCGAAGAATTGCCAAAGTTAAGTCGCAGAGGGCAGGGCACATTACTTGCAGAACAGATGGCCGATGGGGCCGAAAGTTTCTGGAGTGGCGACGCGACTGGAGTAACGTTGGAAAGCCTCCGACAAGGTGGACCGACAACCTTGTGAAGGCCGCAGGAACCCGAGGAAGGTGGAGGGCTCCCCAAGCACCTCCACCACCACCCGACCGGTTCTGTGCCTATGTCCAGCAGTGGACGTCTTTCGGCTGAAATGATGATGATGATGATGATGATGATAATGGCTCAGGTATACGAGGAACACCGGGTGGTTTTAGTCACTAAGAGTCTGATAGACTGCTCTGCCCACCCCAGGTTGAAGGACACCAATGAGGATTTCCACTCCGACAAAAAAAAAGTTTAGTCAGGTTAGATAAGGGATTCCTAGATAAACTATAAAGAAAATCTTACAAAACGTCCTGGTTGGTAGCTTTTTACATTTTGTGATTTGAATGCATAACTATTTTGTAAATTTTATTAAGAAAAACAAAATTCGGGGAATACTTTTGTAATTTATTATCCAATCTATCCGTTCCGTCTGTTCGTAATTTATTATTGTTATTTTTAAAGATGCCCTACACAAACATCTTTGAACTGCCATTAACCATGCGATCCCAAACCCTTAGAAGGGTTGGTATTGATAACTAATAAATAAACCCATATTAATAATGACTATATAATATAGTAGGAGTAGAATTTTTAATAGATCTCTGCGTTCAATAAACCTATTATAGCAGCTCTCTTTCATGATGGGATAGAAACTAGTCTAGCTACGTTGGCTAAGACTACGTTTGCTAATATAATATTCCTATTGTCATCATCATCATTGACTCCCACTGTTAAGTATAGGCCTCCTCGTATTTGTGCCATGCTTCCCTGGTCTGTGCGAGTCTCATCCAGGTCTTTCCACCACCACCTGACTAAATATTCATATTCCTATACCTTTATAGCATAATCAACCTAGACACAGGCCTCCCCTCTGTGAGAGAGAGTGGGCCATAATCTACACTGCGGGATGGTAGGTGTCACGTGTCTTCGAATTTTTGTTTCTAACGCATGCCGGTTTCGTCACGATGTTTTCCTTCACAGTTTTGACAGCAGTGGTGGTGAAATTATTTAAACCACGACCTACAAGTCGTTAGTCGGAGCCGTTACCACTAGGACACCACTGCTCCAATATTCCTATAGCATCCATAAAGACTCACACATTTCCGAAGGCAAATCGAACATCATAAAGAACTAGACCGAATTGGTATTTGGTTGATCTACATATATCTAGTTCTACGAGTATATTTCTATTTTCAGCTATAAATTGCCCAATGGCTTCAGTATCGACTAGCGATCGAAATGTTGTAGGACAGCAAATCTACTGCTGAAACAACCATTTCTACTTTCGTGTTTTTTTCGTTACGTATTGCTTCCTTATTTTCATCCGTATTTACTTCCGTATTTCTTCACTGTGTTTGTCTAATAGACAAACACAGTGAAATATCAGGATTCTTGTAACCATAAAAGGAACAAAGTAACTCGTAAAAGCCGTTACTTTGTTTCTATACATCATAACTAAAGATTCAAATGTTGAAGAGCTATCGCCTTTAAAATCGGATTGTATACAAAATACATCAATTTATAATACACTTTATGTGTATGAAACATAAAATGTTGAGCAAAATACTACGCTATATATGTCGGGGATACCAACCGCCATGAATAATTTACAACGCCTGCACACCCATTATGTCTGGCTATGCTCGAATTACTTTTCATATCTATGTATATTTGTATGAGTGCTGAAAATATAATGGGTTATGGAAAATAAGCTGGCTTGAAATCTATACCGATGTATTATTAAGAATCATATTTTAGACTTTGTATGATGTTTTCTACATAAAGAGTGACTTTTCTGTTGTTTTTCGCTATGAAAGTTGATGACTAGTTTGGTAACGTATCATTTAACCTGTCGCCTGAGATACAGGCTAACAACCTAGTTCAGGAGGCAGTGCGCTTATGTAACTGTGTATTTACTTTGTTTTCAATAAAATTTGTTTTAAATATTATTATTATTATTTGTCGATGAATCTAAAAATATAAACGGGCTATATTGACTACAGGAAACGTGAAAACCATGTCTAGCGATTGAAAAAGTTTCGCAAAAGTTTGGGTGCTGTTTTGAAATAAAACATAGGCGAGTTAGTGAATCAATACAGACTTTATTCGACTTTTGCAAATGAATGGAAAAGCTCGTCGAATATGCCAATAACGGAAAATTACTTATTAAAAGTTTCAATATATTCTACTGTTTCTAGGTGAAAACCACCAAAATCAGATTGAAATACTGAACAAAACTAATCTAAATAAAGAGACTCGATCGATTTAAGCTTATCATCATAGACCGCATTGCCTTTAAGACTGATTTTAGTATGATTACTTAAAACAGTGTCATCGTATATTCCATCACAACGACCTAAAGATGTATTGAACACTAAATTATTCATCGTGAAGACACTCCGTTGATCCCTACTCTCCCAGGGTACGTATCTTTTACATAATGTATGTACAATAAATCTACCCCTATTTCATATTCAATATCATTTTCCACACCGATTATCCTAAATTGATAGGTTACACAATTTTCTATATTTAGAAACCTACTCAGGATGATTGATTTTTTCCGGATCCGAACTCCCCCATTATTAAGTGCTATTTTGATGCCGGATATTCTTGAACGATCCTCTTTGATGACATACAAAGATACCGAATCAATTTCCAAGGCTTTGTAAGTTAAGTTTGTAATTTGTCAAATTTTGTCTTTTCACTAAAAGAGGTGACAGACACACCTATAGGACCAGAAATAGGGACCAATTAGTTCAACCAGCCTTCAGACTGGCTAAAGTAGACTCATCCTTCATGGGGTACTGTTTAAAATGCTACAATAAAATACCTCCCCACATACTCCAACTCAACGAAACTAAATTCAAATCTTATATAAAACGCACACTATGCAGCCAAGCATATTATAAGTTGGGGGATTACATCGCTGACAAAAATGCTTGGTTCACCGCTGGTCCTGCTCCACAAGGGCGCATAAACTAATTAATTAGCATTCGAAAATATAGTTGTGAGCTGCTGAAGATTGAAAAAACTATCTTTGTATTGTATAAATTCAATCTCTTAATATTGTATAATTGCATAACATACGTGCGAGCACTATGCAACTAAACTATAAAGCTACCATTTACTGGGTACGTCTTTCATTGACTTGAATGTGTCCTGGCGGCTGAGGGTATGTCATGCTCACTCAAATGTCTCGCTGGTGGTGGCGTGTGTGTTGGATCATTGAGTTCCCTTCAAAATGGTTGAGCTAAATGGTGCTGATCCATACGTCATGTTCGTGAACGGGCGCCGCCAGTAGGGACTGGTCATCTCTTAGCCGCCACGGCTTATTTTAATTTTAATCTAAGTATTTTCATTTCTGAATTGTTATTTTTTTGTTTTTGTTTTTATCTTTTTTAGTACGGACGCTTTTAACGTGCACGTCTTTCTACATCGTTCTCACATGTATAATTTCAACTTGAATGATGTAACCAAAATTTTGTAACAATTTTTATGATTCAAAAGAGTGTCCGTGGAGTTTCTTGCCCGTTCTTCTCCACAGGTACCTACGCTTTGGAATGGGCAACTAGCTTCATCTTTCTGACTGACCGACCCCTTGACAATTCAAAAGTGCCTGTAATTGGTTTACTTGAAATAAATGCTTTGAGTTTGAGTTTTGAGTTTGAGTTTTGTTTGACAAATTTTTGAATGGAAATGTTTTGTGTAAATGACATGGAAAGTTGAATTTGGTAATGTTCAAAGAATTTACAAAGGTATTTTACAAAACGCTACGGGGCAAACCGTAGAATACGTATCAACGTATCTCCATTTCGCATTCGCCATATTGGATTTATTAAATAATGGTCCATCTGTTTCTTATGATCTCCGACTCTAAAAATGATATTTAGCTGCAGAATAAGATACTAAGTGAAATCACAGGCCTGAAGAAAGGGAGCCCATTTATTGCCAATATAAAGTCGCCAATTGTTTGTAAAATGGAAGATTGCTTTCGACCCCTCATGCCGTAGTTCCTCCCTTAATAATGCTTTGTCCATTACCATAAAATGTCGATCCAATATCGGCAGGATTCAATAAATAGAGCCCCAGTCTGTACAATTGAAGCTATATATATTCAATTGCATTGGATTGAATGGATGCAAATAAAAAGGAATGCAGGCCTCAGACAGCACCGCATTCAATTTAAAGATATTAAAACAATATTAGCAATTACATCTGATATCTCTATCTATCTGATATTGATACCTGAATTGCTTTTAATTATGTCATTGGGTATTCTTTTAACCTTTTGTCTGTAGGATACTTAAACATTTATTATTTTTACTGTAATTAATATGAGAGTAGTATATGAACATTAAGAAGGTAGGACGTTATTTTCGTCTCTCATAAATACATGAACGATTTAATATGTATCTACGAGTACCATAAAATATTAATAGAGTGAAAGCAGTCTCCCAGCTTCAAATGAACTGTTATAAATTTAATGCCATTTTCGTAGATTCTGTATTCACTGAGTTATCCATATGAAAAGCTAGACAAAGCTTTTCGTTGGAGCGGTCACTCTGACCTCTAGAAAGGTTAGTGGATACGCATTTCTGTTTCCCAGCCAGTTATTTCAAGTAATTCATTATTCAAAACGTTTGTTTCGTTGTTTAGACTAGGAAATCAACGCAGATGAAGTTTTGGTTAGTGTGGACAAGCAATTTGTGGAAAGGTTGAAAATGAAAAGTGGAAGGACGGGAACGGAAAAGGACGTAGTTACGGCTTAGGGCTAATTAAAAATTAATCGTCGCAAACTCTATCGCTTTTAATGTCGTTAGTAGTATCCGTGATTCGGCAAATGTAGTGTGAGATGCCCCAATTGCCCAACGAACTGAAATGGACAGTAGGGTGGAATTGGAAGCGTTGGCAATGGATAGGTACAGCTAGGGTCTTCTAAGACTACAGTACCCGCCCCGCCACATAGCGTCCGCAATTTTCCGGTGAAACACGTCAATAAACGTTATTTTTGAAAGTAAGTTGGTGTGTTTTCCTAGACAGCGTTTTTAACACCGTTAAGTCAAACCTTGGTGCCATAAGTTTTATGACGGCCGGAACCGCGGCCATTATTTGGCAGCCACCATTCTTCTAAGAAACCGTAGCATAAGCAACTTGGGATATATGTATGTCATGTAGCGAGAGTCAAAATCAGACTATCATTAGAGAGTGTATTATTGATCGAAGATTACAAACTGAAAGTTTGAAGATGGAAGGAAGACCATACAACTTGAGATAAGATTTGACGAAAGATAAAATTTATACAGTGTGTCCGGACATGGACTAGCGATATTCTAAATACTTAAATATAAGCTATTTTAAAGTACAATTACACTATAGGCTTAGGTCCAATATACTTCCCCGCTATGTGGCAGCCATTTTGTTTTTTTTGTTGAAGTATGCTCTATGCGAGTACAAAAAAAATCATATATCTCAAAGTTTTAGTCATACTGAGATAAAAATAGGCTTATTCGAAAGGCAATAATATTGTCTACCGTCTGCACTACAAAGCAATATGTTCACAATTCCATAACTTTTGAAAAAAAATGTGAAAGTCGAAAAAAAAAACAAAAAATTATGCAATTCAACCAATAATTGTTAATTACTACAAAAACAACCCCGAGAGCTTTTTTATTTTTTATACTAGATCGACAGTTTTTGAGCTAAGCTACAATACAACATAAAATTCACAACTGTATGTCTAATACTTTAAGAGTTATTGTTGTATGAACATAGCGTATGCGCAAGCACAAAAGGCCTTTGTCGGAACCCTAAACAGGAAATCATTAAAAAAACATAACATTCATATTGAATTTTATTTAATGTTTTTTCCAATATTAAATGAAGATTAAAATATCTAAAGCAGTTGCTCAAAGTGGCCACCTCCAGCTTGTAGACACACTACGGCTCTCTGTGCCACCTGGGTTGATGAGCGCCTAATTAAATCCAAATCGGATCTAATTTCTTCGGCGGCTGCCATAATTTTTGCGACGAGTTCTTCCCTGGTATTTGGAACTGTAGCGTATACTTTTTGTTTCATATGACCCCACAAAAAATAATCCAAGGGTGTCAAATCGGGTGAGCGAGGCGGCCACGCTACTACACCACCACGACCGATCCACGGCTGTAGATTATTATTTAAATATTCTCTCACTGCTCGAGAAAAATGCGCGGGTGCACCATCGAGCTGGAACCACATACGCCGACGGTATGATAGAGGTAGGTCCATGAGGCTGTCCGCAAACTGTGTCTGTAAGAATTCTAAAAATCTAGCGCCGTTTAATGTAGGTGGCAATTCCAATGGCCCTATCAGCCTATCGTTGATTATGCCGGCCCACACATTTACTGAGAATTCATGTTGAAATGAGCTTGGGCGCACCGCCCTTGGATTTGCGGAGCACCAGAGATGGTCGTTTCTGTGGTTTGTAATCCCAGCTCTTGTAAATTTGGCTTCATCAGTCCACAGTATTCTTTGTAAAAAATTACGGTTCTGTCTCAAATTTCTATTTATCCACGAACAAAACACAGATCTCGCAGCAAAATCTGGTTCGATCACGTCTTGAACCCGTCGAAAATGATAAGGGTGTAACCCTTCTCTTTTCAAAATTCTCCATACATGCCACTTAGACATTCGAAGTTGCACTGAAATCCGTCTAACGCTTAGTCTAGGATCATTGGTTATTAGTCTAAGCACTTCTTCTTCATCTTCGGGCGATACCAAGCGATTGCGTTCATTAACAGCTCTTTGAATACCTCTTTCCGCTAATCTTGAATGCACGTCGATAAAAGTTTGGCGACTCGGTGTAGGCCTGTTAGGGTACCTTCGTCGATATTCTTGTACAGCCAAATTTGCACTTCCATTGCAAAAGCCATACACAAAGTGTATGTCAGCAATATGTTGCGATGAATATTGACGCTGTGCCATACTTTATCACACTTTTAAATACAAAACACTAACGCAGCACGTAAACAGCACGGACGGTAAGTGAAAGTAGCGATAGCGATCACAACGCAGGGCGAGGGACAACTAAACTAACCCAACTAATAATTTGTCCTTAAAACTGATTTTGTTTCAGGTAGTGGACTAATACGTTCTATCTCGCTTACTCACGGTAGTAACGAACAGTATTTCTCGCCTGCTCTCAGATGGAATACAGTGAATGCCATAAATGACACTCTGGCGGTTAACAAAGACGTTTTGTGCTTGCGCATACGCTATGTTCAAACAACAATAACTCTTAAAGTATTAAACATACAGTTGTGAATTTTATGTTGCATTGTAGCGTAGCTCAAAAACTGTCGATCTAGTATAAAAAATAAAAAAGTTCTCGGGGTTGTTTTTGTAGTAATTAACCATTATTGGTTGAATTGCATAATTTTTTGATTTTTTTTTCGACTTTCACATTTTTTTTCAAAAGTTATGGAATTGTGAACACATTGCTTTGTAATGCAGACGGTAGACAATATTATTGCCTTCCGAATAAGCCTATTTTTATCTCAGTATGACTAAAACTTTGAGATATATGATTTTTTTTGTACTCGCATAGAGCATATTTCAACAAAAAAAACAAAATGGCTGCCACATAGCGGGGAAGTGTATTGGACCCAAGCCTATAGTGTAATAGTACTTTAAAATAGCTTATATTTAAGTATTTAGAATATCGCTAGTCCATGTCCGGACACACTGTATATCTACACTAATATTATAAAGAGGAAAGATTTGATTGTTTGTTTGTATTGAATAGGCTCCGAAACTATTGGACCGATTTGAAAAATTGTTTTACCATTAGAAGTCGACTTTATCCCTGATGAACATAGGCTACTTTTTACCGGGGGGAAATGCTTCATTCCTACGGGAAAACGGGTAATAGAATTTAAACGGCGGAAATTCCGAATTCTACGCAAACGAAGTTGCAAGCGGATGCTAGTATATTATATGTATGCAGCGAGCCTAGAAAAACCTAATATAATTTTTTTCCCGACCTAGGAATCGAACCTAGGACTTCATGCTTAGCAGTAGCCCTTGCGACGACTACATAAACGAGGCAGTCACAGGAAATTGTCCAATAGAAGAAAAGCATTGGACACTGTAACACAATGTTATTTTTAAAACCTAAGGTTTAAAACCGAGTATTTTCTCCAGCATTGTATTTGAGGTCGGGTCTTGGGATATCTTTATTTTCTTTCAATTAGTTACCTCTGTTTGTGCTCATTCGCTATTTGTTGTTCGTAACGACCCGAGGAAAATAATCAAGGATAGGAATATTTATTTTTAACAATGGACTGGTTGTTTTGTAAAAGGCGATGTTGTTTTCGTATCTTTAGGCTCTTTGCGTTGTTATGTTATTTAGGGAGTCTCTTTTTTAAACACGGTAGTTAAATGTTGTTTACTCTTATTTGAAAACAGCCTGTTTGGAATATTAATTAAGTATGACTCGCTTGGTTAAAATACTTGTTTAATACAGATAGTTTACAAAAATATAAATTTAATAGATCGCACGGACAACGCGACGTCCGCCGATGACCGGCGTTCTGTAGGCGAGCAGTCGCGTTGTCCGTGCGATTAATTTTTTTTTCTTTTTTTTTCCTATTACGCAGCAGTAATTGTAGATAGAGTTGGTTATAATACCTAAATAATGCAGCTTGGAAAACTGCTTGCTATAATGATGGCCAAAGATCGTCACTAACTGGACGCCTGATAAGGGGGGACATCGCTCTCGAGGTAGACCTCGGCGAAGGTGATGTAACGATCTGATAACGTTTGCAGGGCCAACATGGCCAGAAATCGAGAGACAGAGGTATGGAAGGAAAAAGGGGAGGCGTTTGCACACTAGTGCAAAAAAAAATGGGCAAAGTAACGGGCAAGCACGGTGTTGGCCGAAGAAAAATGTCTTGGCAGAGAAACATTCGTGAATGGACCGGAGTCACGGGTATTGCTAAGCTGTTCTGCCTCGCAAAGGACAAGGAGGAATTTCTGATCTTTATTGCCGACCTTCAGTAATTGGAGAGGCTCCAAAAGAAGAAGAAGACAATTGCTTGCTTTAATCTCCGCAACGGCTGGACCGATTCTGTCAGGATTTTCACTGGCAGATGTTGTTGTGTTATAAGGAGTAACTTAGGCTACTTTTTATTTTAATTTTAGAAAAAGAAAAAGAATTAGGGTTCCCGCAAAAAAATATAAGACCCATGAAATCCAATATACACGCGAACGAAGTCGCGGGCACAGGTAGTATATTATAAAGTCCTGCTACTTATAGTCAAAAGGTCTGAACCATGGCTGAAAAGAGGAATTTCTCTTGCATAATAAACAGTTTCAAAGGACAATGGCAGTAAAGGACACATTACTTTGTTTAGGATGTCGACCTAACACAATGCCGCAGAAAATTTTGACCAGTTTATTTAAGGGTTTCTGCCCTCGTCTAGCTAAAACATGTTTAAACATTAATTTAGGAAAATTCCTAGTCGTAATGGTAGGTACGAATAAGTTAGGTAGGTGTGGAGTTGGGGACATAATGCTGCGTGCTATACGATCTTGAGGGGATCCCTTCTTTTCGCATAATATTCTTTTTCCTAATATACTTTGGCATAACGATTTTGGCATAATTTGTTTTGCCATAATAATACTTTGCCATATTTTTTTTTTGGCATACAGTTTATGTTGGCATAATTATCTTGAAGGCTAATTTGTTTTGCCATAAATTTAATTCGCATAACGTTACTAGGCCTAATGAGTATTAGCATAATAATATTTAGACATACAATTAATAGAAATAACGGAAACAAATTTGAGTTATTTTTACGTATTTATTTTGGATTTCCACGTCAATAATTTATTATACATAACGTTATGTAACTTAACTATATCTTTTTATTTTAGGTGTATATTTTTAGCAATCGCTTGTAAATATGCAAGTTTCAAAGTATATCATCATTTTACCCGACTGCCAAGGAAGGGTTATGTTTTTTTTACTACTCATTTTTTCAATCCTATTGTGTTTGTCCGTGTATTTTTTCTTTTTTTTTGGTATTGGTGATGTTCCGACATCAAGTTTATCTATTTTAATGGTTTGGTGTTTTATTTCTTGAACAATCTTTTGAACTTAGGATGCAAGAGCGAGCTTAGCGAGCTCGGGAATTCGGGCACCCCGACTCGGACAGGTTAGGTTCGAAGGGGATGACGGGGGCTCAAGTGAGCGAGCGGAGCGAGCGAACGAGCCCCCGTCATACCCTTCGTGTGAGGTTCCTTTAAGCCCTGCAGACAGAAATAGGGGCCCCGCGAAGCGGGGCTCCGTCGACTACGCCTTATTATTATTGTTATGCTTAATAAAGTTATCCTTTAGAATGTTATGCTTAATAAAGTTATGCTTTAGAGTGTTATGCTTAAAAAATGTATGCTTTAGAATGTTATGTTTAATCATTATTATGATTAGAGAAATTATGCGTAAAAAAATTATCCGTAAGCTGTTATGCATAAATAATTTATGCGAAAAAATAATTAGGACAAACAAAAGTATGCCAAGTTATATTAGGTCTTAAAATTTTATGCAAATGGATAGGGAACCGATCTTGAGCGATACGAATCTATTGGTAGGCACTGTCCACAGTCATGATCATCCTGCCCTTATCGCAATATTGCCATCTCTATTTGCCGTCATCTTAGTATTAACTCCGTTTCTAACCATACCATCTTTCACACAATCTGTTCGTCGTTTCTTGTAGAATAATATCTATTGTTTTAACAGTAACGGGTGTAAAAAGACACTTAACGAGGCCAAGAGTCACTTGTACTCCCCGTCATTGTGATAATTTTTTTGTACTGAACCATACCTGGGAACCTTATGGTTACGGATCTCCGTATGGTCAATATCTATTGAAGCTCAAAATTCCAACTTTTACTGACGTTTTTCACGAAAACAAGGTTTTAATGTCATAACACAATTTAAGATACCCCCACGACCTTTGATTGCACCCATAAGCAGCTTTACATAGCAAAAATAAAAGTCGTTTCCCAGCCATTATTTTTATGCAATGTTACTTAGTTTGATGTACGAATGCGTTTTTGACGGCTATGTGATGGGTCTTTTTACATTCTGTATAATATTCTTTATAATAAAGCGTTTGTAGTGCTACGTTAAGAAAAAAATGAGCCAACGTGCAATTCCATGTGCGGTATAAAGAGGCCTAACGCCGTGCGCTAAGCCTCGCGCGGGTGCACGCTCGCGTATCTGTTTAGAAAAATGGTAATTCGAAAATACATAGTTATTTTGTTAGGTACGTACCTGAATATCTAATTTTATTTCTGAAATATTAATAACTTTATAAGTAACTAGCATCCGCTCGCAACTTCGTTTGCGTAGAATTCGGAATTCCCGCCGTTTAAATCCTATTACTCGTTTTGCCATAGGAAGAAAGCATTTTCCCGCGGTAAAAAGTAGCCTATGGTCATCAAGGATAATGTCGGCTTCTAATGGTAGAACAATTTTTTAAATCGGTTCAGTAGTTTCGGAGCCTATTCAATACAAACAAACAATCAAATCTTTCCTCTTTATAATATTAGTGTAGATAAATTATAGTGTAGTAAAGGACACAGCAGATTTTTATTCAGCTGCCTAATATTTTTATTACAAGCAATCTTTGTTAGATATTTTATCCTATACCTACGTTTATGCGACAAAATATTTTTCATTTCTTGTAAACATATTTTTAATGTCTTTACCTATTTATATTTGCATATCTTCCATTCCGAAGTACTACAACTTCACTTACAGTAATAGAATAAGACTTTATTCTATTTTCATATCAGAGCACTTCGTAATATAGGGCTTCTTCAATCCCCATCGCTATTCTTATGACACACATCATAAATACATACATACATCACACAGACACACAAACATCATACAAAATAATTATTAATTCTGTGCCTGCCTCTGCTGCATTTAAGACTGATTTTTCGAACGTCGAATAATTATATTTATTTAAGGATTCATTTTGAATTTTTGAGAGATTTGCCGTACAAAAACTGTCAGACGTCAATTTTGATTCCACAAATAAAATATATATCTGACGGGCATTCTATTCCGTATTTTAAGAATGTTCACATTCGGGTAGAATGTGAACATTCTTAAAACACGGAATAGAATGACCGGAATAGAATGATACGGAATGAATGACTTTGATTCATAAACGTTGTTTTTAAAGTTAATTAGTAATTAGTGACTGTTTAAGCACTTCCTCTCTCCTTAAACAGCATCTTTATATTTTCTTTACTCCTGTTTCATCCCTATTATTATATGTATATATTTATTTAGATTAGTAGTAATATACTTTATGTATCAAAAAAAAAAAAAAACTTCCCTTTCCAATCCATCCAAAGGTTGTCTTTAAAAGATCGCTCTTAGCTATAAGACCGCCCATCGTGTCACCCTTTGCAAAATTTCAATTTTTGTCTGTAATTTACATGGTGTACAGACGCCAGCACATCAAGCTACTACAATCTGTCAGATTTCTTTAACAGATTTGTAACTTTATATCTAAAGTATAAGACTCAAAGTTGATTGGGAAAATTTGACAGTTTCGGGTAGCTTGATGTGCTGGCGTCTGTACATAATAAAGAGTATTCTACGTATACTATTCTACATTTTTGACATTTAAACGTCATTTAGCGTTATAAATAAACCCCAGAGTCTCCTCATCTCGATCTGTCAAAATACCTCTAATTTACCTACATTTTTGACAAGTTTGCATCAACATTGACCGTCGCTGAAATTGCGACTAGATTTCGAAGGGTTTTAACTACGGGAATTGGCCTTCTGACTTTGGGAAAATCATACTGAAGTTTCTAAATCACAAAAGCATTTCGAAAATGTTATAAAAATAACTAAATCAGCATTTTTAAAACGATTCCTATAATTCAGTCCTTACTTTTTAAGAACAAGCCCAACACACGTAGCCACTGCACCAATCTACAGTGGTGACCAAACAAACCAGAAAAAAAGATAACATAAGCCAGGAAAGTGACGTCACTGAACCCTCGAAAAAATAATAATCAGAAAAGAAAATTAGAAGAGTAAGAAAAGAACGTACATAGATATAACTTCTATTCGTAACAAGAAGCCAACGAGTTTCGTAACTCATATTAACGTAACAATCTAAAACGGAAGACGTGTTGCCATCTACTGTTCCCTTGGGATGTCTAAAAACAGTACGCACTGAAATAATAGTAGGTATCCCAGCATTCTCAGCTTTGATTTAGAATATCCCAATTGTCTTTGGGGACTGTTTCAACTTCAAGATGAAATATTTTAGCAATTACAGCCTTCATTAAATTAACCTTCTGTAATCTACAGTTTATTTTATTATTACCTAGTCCGAGACTTCAAGGAGGGATTTACTTATATCATTTCTGGATCATCGTTTGGTTGGGTGGGTTGTATGTACGTAACCGAAATAAAAGGTGTATGTAAGGTTCGTGGCAGATAGCATTCTGTAGTTTCTGCCTACCCCCATGGGAAAAAGGTATGAGTTTGTGTATGTATGTAGCGCGGGGCGGTGCGAGCGGTGCGATGGCACCGGGCGCCGTCATGGGGGGGCGCTGAAATCGACCGAAATGCTACCGGGCACCAGCATCAGCATCGAATAGTTACTAATACCTATCTGTTAATAGTAACTATTCGATAACCGATGATAGTAATCAATATTATATATGTATTATAAAAGAAAGTGTACAATGTGCGTGCCGCTAAAACTCAGAAATGAGTCCCGCTACGATCAGGGGAGTTTTACGGTGTAGTAACCCTCTATCTCCTGTCCACGATGAAGGTTCCCGTTTTTACCTGACGGGCATATTTTTGAAGATATAAGGGCTGGAATTTTCGCCCTCTGGAAATTTCTAGAATAGTCGAGAACATTCGAGAGAATTCCACAACATTCTAGAACATTCTACCCCAGCTAGTTTACTATACGAGTAAAGCGTGGACGCGGAGTATCGATCGAGACGCAACGATCATTTGGGCGCGCAAACAGAGCGGGCGGTGCGGAAAGGTCCATTTTGGAAAAAGAATCAGTTTGACAGATGGGGAAAAATGTGACATGACGGGTTGAGAATTGGTTGAAAAACTCCATCACCACCAGCAGCGCTCCCTTAGAGTGCTCCAACTTATTAAAAATAATGATCGGCAAGACACATTTTTTTCCAAATGTATGGACAGCACTTCGTGTCTTGCGCTGCGAAAGGGGAATGAAGTTTCAGTAAATTAAAACTTATGAAAACTTATTTATGTTCCACTATGTGTCAGGAAAGCCTGTCGGACCTTGGAATCTTGTCCATATCAAATACAATTGCCCAAAATCTAAATTATTCTAAATTAATTCAGAAAGTTAGCGCTAATGCTAGAAATATAGCCATCTAGGATTTGCTTTGCAAATAAAAGTTGTCCGTTTGACGGCACGCTTGGCGCAGTGGTTAAGCGATTGACTGCTGCGCTTCGTGTCGCGGGTTCGATTCCCACACGGAACAAATATTTGTATGACCTACAAGTAGTTGTTCCGGGTCTGGCTGTTCGTGTATGTGAGTTTTAAATGTTTGTAAACGCACCCACAAAACAGGAGAAATTCCTAGTGTGGAGAAACGTTTTTAATTTAAAAAATAACTAAATAACTGACTGTTATTGTTATTATTATTATCTTTAACTACTTGTTACCTCAGAAGGGCAAGGGAGTAAGCACAGTGGCATTGTCGAACGAGACAGAGCAACATTTATTTTAACCCGAGCAGGACAACTGCTATTACGTCACGCTCGACAGATTTATTTATTTATTTATTTAAGCTTTTCGCACAAAAGGTACAAAGGCGGACTTAATGCCTTAGGCATTCTCTACCAGTCAACCAAGGGTGGTGAAGAGATTAGTTGGCAGGTGCTTTGGATGACACGACGATGATAAAAATAAAAAAAAATAAAAAACTAGACAAATACACACCACTCCACTCCACTCCATTCCACTCTCCTTGTCACGCAGATACACCTACATAGCATAATCAGCCTACAATGTCCCCACTGCTGGGATACAGGCCTCCTCTCTTCAAGAGGGAGTGGGCCGTAATCTACTACGCGGGCCCAGTGCGGGTTGGTAGATGTCACATGTCTTCAAATTTTAAAGTGAAACTTTTATTACATCATCTCAAACTTTTTCGTCTGTGTGTTGCATGTCGCGTGACGGTCGGCCGCGGAGTAGGGATAGAGTGAAAGGCGCTCGTCAGAGCAGCCGAGGCCAATATGGCGGCGAATATTATATTATAATATAATAATTTCAATCCTTTTTTCATTAAAAGTTTCACTTTTACCGTGGTTTCATAAAAACCACACAATCCTTTTTTTGGATCTGGGACATGCCGGTTTCCTCACGATGTTTTCCTTCATCGTTTTGAAAGCAGTGGTGGTGAAATAATTTACACAAAGAAAAAAATATACAATTGACATTTTTTATGAAAAAGTCATTCAATAGAGCAATTTGAACTTGTTGTATTGATGATTTGAATGATAATATGTTACATATTTAATCTTACTGAAGAATAATATAGGTACAGCGTGCTTTTTTTTTACCGGGTCCAAATTTTTACAGGGTGTTCCACCCATGAATATGAATAACTTTCACTTTGGAACCAACTCTGAGATCACGAAAATGAATCAGCTGTTTCATACATTTTGGTCAAGTAGGTATTGAAATTTTGTATTAAACAGCTGATTTTGTTTTCGTGATTTCAGAGTTGGTCCCGCAGTGGGGACATTCTAGACTGATTATTCGATGTCAATCGTAACTACCCTACCGCATTTCCCTTAAGAAATTCTGTATCCAAGGAACCGGACATGTCCTACAAAGTCGGCCTTACAAATTGTGCTCACAAATTGACTAAACTCAAATGTCGTTTTGCCAGCCGCAAATTACATGGCGCTACTGTCGCAGCTGGAGAAATTTGTTGTTTGTAAACCTAGTTATATTATAGCTGTAGTTTCGCTCTGACGTTGGAACACAACCCTTAATTACATATGAGTTTTGTTTTTATGAATGTTTTGGTAGGATTAAAAGTTTATCTTGCTACATTTTGTACATTTTTTTTCTGTTGTGGCTGTCTTTAACCGCCTCGTTGGTCTAAAGGCTCCTACACACAGTGCCGGCGGCAGTGCCGCCGGGTTTTTGCCGAGCGGCCATTCCTCCGGCGGCATATCGCACCTTCGGTAAGACAAGGGCCGAAGTGCTAATTTTCAAATTTTTCAGGTCTTTGTTCCTACAGGTAGAAATTAGTTTTTAAGGCACTTTGGCATATTTAACTCATTTTCAGAAATTTTAGCACTTCGGCCCTTGTCTTACCGAAGGTGCGATATGCAAGCCGCCGGCACATGTCGCATAAAGCCGCCAAGCATAATTCCTGTTGCGACAGTCGTGTAGAATGCTAGTGAAGTGCACATTTGTCGTTGGTTACGATGAATAAAGACATTCGCACTGCCATCGCAGTTGAAATTTTTATTTTAATAAGAAAAAATATAAGAGAAAGATAAGGTTTTGGGTGCGCCTAAGTTTACAATATAGAAAATGGCGGCTCGTGTGTGCGGCAAGCCGGGCTTGGCTCGAATACCCGCCGGCGTGTGTAGGAGCCTGTATGGACGCAAGCGCGACTGTTAAGCTAAGGTCCCGGGATCGATATCCGGATCGGGTAGTGGTAATTGATTGTGTGTGTATATACACAACAAACAGTTTTCTGTTACTCGTACTAACACACAAATAGCACACTAATATTTTTATTTTTAATATTTTGATTTCATTTTCACTGATTTATTCTCTTTTCCTTTTAATTTGATTAGTTATTTTATTTGAATTTTAGCTGATTTTATTTGATTTTAATTTGATTTTATACGTGTTAATATGGGTGTTATTGACCTAAAATAATAATGAATTGTTATTATTATTATTATAAGGTCTATGTATTCATACACGAAATATCTGAAGGGGTCATTGTACTCATTATTACGAACCACTTTTATTATGGGAACAACCTGACATTGCGAAAAAAAAATCAGCTGCAAAAAGCAACTCGTCAAAATGTAGGGAACAGATGATTGAGCTGATTTTTTTGTCGCGATTTCAGGTTGTTCCCATAGTAAAAGTGGTTCGTAATAATGAGTACTATGGCCCCTTCAGATATTTCGTGTAGTTATGAATAAATAGACCTTATATAATTAGGCAAATTATTATAATAGGTCTTTCCCTATGAAATTGCCGTTTTGTATGAAAAAATTTAAACGAATTTTTTTCATGTATTTTTTATTTGTATTAATCGAATTAATCTCCCATACAATCAATGCATCTTTGCCAATGCAGTGGCAGTTTATTGATGCCCTTCTTAGAGAAATCAGCTGGACGGGAGGCAACAAATTCTTCAAAGGCATTTTGTACTGCCTCTCGGGTATTGAATTTTTTTCCCGCCAAGAAGTTATCCAAATTCTGGAAAAAGTAGTAGTCTGTAGGCACAAGGTCTGGTGAGTAGGGCGGATGACGAAGAGCTTCCAACCCCAGTTCTTGCAACTTGGAGACCGTCTGAACTTGATAATTTTTTCGAGTCCCAGCCTGCCTCATTTTGGGAGAAGGGTACCTATTCAAATTTTGCCCAGTAGATGGCTGACTGTTGTTGATAACGAGGGAGAGTATATAATGGATTAAACGTGTTTTTTATTAATAAAAAAATATTAATAATAATTTGTCTTTTAACTGGCAATAATTTATGAGACAACATATACATATGGTAGGTGACTCAAAAAAATAATCAAATCAATATTTTTTTGTTTTATCTTAATTAGACATCGATACCCATCACGTCTGCGGAGTTTGGCTAGCTAATTTAATAATAATAATGATAAAGCATTAATTTATTTCTCATCAAGTCATCACAAAGAAAATACAGGCTTAACATTTGTGAGAGACCGGTGCCCGAAAAAAGCATAAAATACCTGTGTTACGGGTCACCAGGCCCCCAAGACTTACATATGTATATAATGTACATATTAATTTAGATTACTGAACAATAATATACAGCCGGTCGATTCTGTAAAAATCTCACCGTGAAATCATAAGTGAAGTGAGCACTTAATAGTGTTAATCTCTAGCGAATAAATATGCACTTGTATAATATCCTCCGCTGCCTACCCTTAAAGTATTCATACATACATCAGTAATTTTGTATAGTCATCCGGGACAATCATAGCTCCGTTTAGATTCCGTAGATACAGTCTAGAGTTCGTCTTTGTTTGGCTAACTTTAGAATACGAGTATCGACCGGTTATTCCGTTACTGGGTCACTAGCAGTCTCTCTGTTATATCTTAGTCTACTTTAGACCTAGCTAGGAGCCTAGGATTATACGATTTGAAGCCGACAGTAGTCACTAATCAAATTGCCAACACACAGAGAAGAGACACACTGTGGAGAAATTGCTTTCAGAATCTAAGGGTCTGTTTCAAAATAGCAGCTTTAACTAAGTAAATTACAAATAATTTAACAAAAACAATTTTAATAATAATATGACCCACAACGCTGTCTGTTGACATTTCAGCCGGGACCAACGGCTTTACGTGCTTTTCGAGGCACGGAGGTGTCTTGGTTTGTAAAGATGGTCACCCATCCACGGACCAACCGCGGCAAGCGTAGGTTTAATTGATCGACCGATCCGTGCAGCTGTTATTGCTTAGCCACAAACCCCTACCTACAGTGTAAGGCTGCCTGTCCATTGACGCGGAGCGTGGCTGCGGAGCGGAGAAACGGAGAAATATTAACCAATAGAAAAATGACATTGAGATTTTATGCAATCCTATTGGTTAATATTTCACCGTTTCTCCGCTCCGCAGCCCAGCTCCGCGTCCGTGGACAGGCAGCCTTATGTTATTAAAGGCTATCTTTTAATACCCTCCCCAATGCAAAAGCTTTGTTGCTTCGTTCAGTAGCTTTTATAGGCACACCTCGACGACTTTGAGCCGAAGTAATTGCGTAATGCAGCATTCACATTAAAATTGATAGCGCTACTTTTGTGCTCAAGCTAACAAACGCTACAAAAGTTTTGTACAGAACTTATCTACGGAATTAAAAAGGTAATTCAATATCAAAATCAAAAAATTGCTCAAAGAAAAAAAGAAAGAAAGAACATACCTTTATTTGCTGTAAACATGATGCAGAAAACACAAAAAAGAACAAGATGGGGATAAATATGCGTCGCATCCACGCAAAACGGCCATCGCTCTGCATAATGCCACGAGCCTATGCGAGACAGAGTACCTGTGGTGATGTTTGGGGTTGCAGTCGACGGCTTCACGATGAGGAAGTATAGATGTATCTTCTACTTAGTACTTAATAAAAATCCTAAATTAATTCACTGACAGACAACGTACAGCCTAAACAGCTGGGTCTAGGAGCATGTGCACAAGAGTTTTGAAACGAAATTAAGAACTATATTAGAGCCAGGAGTTTGAGATAATTTTGAAGTTATGGAACAACAAACTGAATGTCATACTCAACAAAGTTCAAATTCCATTGCAACCAAAAACTTATTAGGACCTTTTTCTTACAAATTGTCACTCAAAAATGAACTTAAAATACATCAGATTAAGGTAGATAACTGATTAAGTGGCGCTGGAATGTAAATTATCTGAGATTATGAATGCTGCTATAGAGAAGGATTTGTTTTTGTTATATATCCCCTTTTGTCCAATTTAGCGCTGAATTTGTTTGAAATTTTGGCATTTTTGTCCTTGGGAAATTGCTATGTACGGCTTGTCTTGCAACAAAAATAATTTATTTATTTATTTATTTATTTATTTATCCTCCTACTGGAACGCCATACAGCAATTACACCAACGGAGCAAAAAATTACTTCATGTACTGCTTCCCATCCATCCTGTGCGTGGTGGACATCGAACGGGCGGCGATGGAACACGCACGCTCACACAGCGTCAGCTCCATACTGCCATTACTCCATCCAAATCGCGCACATTCTTTGCGATTTCTTTGAGATACAATTAATTTTTCAAAATAAAAGCATTAAAATTATTGTAAAAACGGAAAATTTTGGTGTGTCGTCTTGATTGACAGATGTCAGATGTTCCTTTATATACAACACCATACCAAAACCATTCTAAATCGCAAGTCATATTATAATATTACGCATAAAGTTCGACTGTTATGATGAGTGATGCTCTATCTCCCCAAGTTCCAAGTTCCCCAAAATGATTTTTCATACATTCATTCCCAACGTCCCCAACGTTTAAAATTAAATTACTTGTAAAGTTCACACTTGACCAATCCTCGTACTGATGTGACCAAAAGTGTTAGAATAAAATAAAATCAGTACCTAGTTCAAATTAACCTTATTTTGAATAAAATAAATAAATAAATATATTTTCTCTATGTATCTGTGTATAATTTGTGATAAGTATGTGTTTTTAGATGTTTTCGAGATATATCCAAGGTCCACCGTTTTGTCTTCAAGGACGAGTTACTTTCAGAAGCTAATAAATCACGATTATGGCTCGGCTGGCTCGAATGGCTCGGCTTAACCACACAAGTGCGGGCTGTCTACTATATCTTGGTACTTTAGGGGGCTGCTTGGGAAAGGAAATGTTAAAGTGTTATGCTAATTTTATATATCCCCTCGTCTGATAGGCAGACTTATTAACTTTGGTAACAATAGAAAAGTAATTGTGTCGCATTAGTGAGTTATATCTAAACTAATATTATGAAGAGATTTTTTTTTTGTATGTTTATTTGTTACGCTTTCACGCTAAAACGGCTGAACGGATTTGAATGAAATCTGGCACATGGATAGCCCATGACTTGGATTAGGACACAGAATACTTTTATCTCGATATTCCCACGAGATCGAGACTTGTGTGGGTGAAACCATGGCGCATAGCTAGTCAAATACATTGTAATCTGGGTTTCGCATTTAGACTTCGCGTATATTTGTTCTCATACTCTCAAAAGATATATCTTGATCAAAGAGGGGTCAACAGCAGGTCCATTCAGCAAAAAAGGGAAATCATAGCATAATTTATTATATTTTAAACATTGGATTTTGCCAGAAAAACGATGTTTAAAGAGCAGCAGTGACTTCTTACTTACCCAAAGAGTAACCTGTATTATGCTGCAAACAGTATGACATTTTAAAAGATGACGGAAACAATTTCTCATGCAAACTTTAATACCTTGTTCCATTAGCATTAGATTTCTTGGAAAAGTTTGAATTATTTCTTAATGCTCCTATAAAAAACATTTCCAGAAGGGTATTTTCAAGTTTTTATATGGTGACAAAACCGGAATGAAATAAAGAATTGGTATTGGTTTTGAGCGTTTTAATTATAAGCCTTTATCCTATTAATTTTTCGCTACTTATTTTTTTAATAGCCGACAGCAAAAAATCAACGTTGTGTTATTAGAATTATGTACCGACTGAATCCATGGTGAGAGGCTGCACGTCGATGTCCCTGTCAGCTTGTACATATGGCCTCACACCTTTCACAACTATATTTCTCATCTTGGAAGATTTTGACACAGACGAGGGTAGAGGAGTTTGAGAAAGAGATAGTACCTACCTACAAGTGACGGCTAAGTATAAGGAAAATACCAAAATCTCGTGATATCACGTGGCTTTCTCGAAAGAGGCAAGCAAAATCCGCTTACAAAATTAACAGCTAATTCTGTACTTTATATTCCTGTAGAAAATTGTTAGCAGGGAAGTCACCATTCCTCTTATCTAAAGGAAAATTAGCGACTCTACGTTAATAATGATAATCTTAATTGGCACAATTGCTTTGCATACGTAAAGGAACGCTGAAATTATAAAATTCCCTGTTTCTACACTCGTATTTAGGAACTATTTCTACAAGATGATGATGACACTACGAAGGTGCCCTAAAGGTGTTCAATAGGAGATGAAAGTACTCGTATGTATGGAAGTTCGTCATTTTTACCGATGGGAATGCACTCGAGCACGGCTTATAACAAAATAAAAGTGGTTAAGACAATGCAGAAAAACAGAAAATATAATTAAACATCGCTGAATCTACATAATATATCCTTTATAAACAAAACAACAGCTTCCTGTAATTTAGTAACACATGCGTCTTATTTCAGGCAGCCACTAGGGAAACGCCAAACTTTCAGCACTTGCAGGTTTTTCAGCGCAAATCCCTGACGGGTTGGATGAAGGAGGGTAGGTACGTGTCGCGTTATACCTCCTGGGAGGGACGGAGTTATAGTTCCCGGGAATATTGTGGGCAAATATAATTAATTATGGTGATGAATTATTAATTCTTGGAGGTAATAAAATGGCTTCGAGCCACAGATATATATATATTATACAAGTACGCTGGACTAAATATACTATACGAAATGCCAGTTGTTTTTTATGTCAATTAAAAGCGCTGCTTGGGCGTCTCAGGAAGTAAAGTTGACATATTGTTGCAAATGGCAGTCGTTTTGTTTTGGTACGTCTCTGATAATTTAGGTCTAAATCGACTTTTTTGTGTATTTTGTGTTTACAATGAGATGTTTAGAAATTTTAGTTAACAACTCTCATGTTAAAAAATGTTCTAAATATCTCGTTGTAAGGCGTAAGGCACTGGACTTACGCATCGACGAAACACGTAGAACACAAACAAATAGCGTAGATTCATCTCAACACCTCTCTTCCTTGAATTTGTATATATTTATACATTATAAATATATATTATACTAAATCGTATGTATGTGTTTATAACCTATTTATGTATTTGTCTAGGTTTAATAGTTTTTATTTTTATCATTGTCCTCTCAACCAAAGCACCTGCCATCTAATCTCTTCACCACCAGTGGCCTCGAACCTACCGATTTTTCGGTATTTCTACCGATATGGGCTCACATAATTTATAACAATCATACTTAAGTATGATTGTTATAAATTAGTCTGTAAGTTTTTTTTTTTTTAATAAATAAACGAATTTGATTGAATATTGTATTTTTTTGTCAAATACCTACCGATCTCACTCTACGACGTTCGAGACCACTGTTCACCACCCTTGGTTGACTGGCAGAGAATGCATAAGAAATTAAGTCCGCCTTTGTATCTTTTTGTGTGCGAAAAGTTTAAATAAATAAATAAAAGAAAATATAAGCCCCACATAATAAGTAGAAGGTTCTATCCTTCCAAGCCGTAAAACTCCAACGATACATGTAATAAATAAAGAATGAAGTAAAAATAATACCACGTAACGACAGCTTAGTCGCGGTTGCAATAAATTTCTTTCAGCCGACATACACGACCGTAAGTGGGTAACTGGAACACAGCTTTTCATTTTTAATTCAACGCGTTAACAAGTTTCTCCGTAAAACTACAGAAAAACGCAGAAGGTTGGCTTCCTCCATTACATAACTAGTCCCTTCCATGCCTCGGAGAGGGTAGTCAGAAGAAAGAGAGTCTAACAACCAGACTTGCAAAGTGGTATCGTGTTACCCAGTTCCTGGATGGCAAGAGTCAGAAAGACACTCACTACATGTATTCAGTTGCATTTGGTTAGACTGAAAGCCGGACACAACATAGTAGAGAAACAGCTACGCAGTTTTGGCTCTATACAAACATCGAAAATGCGCACACACTCATAGACGCGTAAATACGGCGATCTCAAACAAATGCCGCGGGGGGAATTGCGTAACCCACTATCAATAGCAATGGCTTTCATTTTGATAGTTCAACAACATTCATAGCATTATTTACGATGTTGAGCAGACAAGTTTTTCAAACATATCAAGCAATGGATTAGCAGTATCCTTCAAAATGTTTCAGATTGAGATTGATAGGTAGTGTGTTACACTTACACCATTAGGGCGCCGGCAGGTCGCGAGTGCGGTTGCACGCGCTGTACGTGAAGCGTGTGTTTTCGTTCTTTGTACGGAGCAAAACTTCTGTACTTTCTGTGGTACAGGCTAGTATTAATATTTTAAACTACGGGTAACCGGTCGATATTAGTTACCTCACCTCTTACTGAGTTATAAGTGAAAGGGCGTTAAACTCGTTTCATGATTGAACGTGTAGTTTCGCATGAGTCATGGTGGTAAAGAAAATTGAATTTGCATGGAAGTGTTTTGTACTTCGGGCTTTTCAATTTCCTTAGAACACGGTACCCTAATTGCGTAGCACTATCAATATCAATCTGAATCATTTAGAAGGATATTGCTAATCCATTGCTTCATATGTTCGAACAATGAAGCAATGGATTAACAACGTAACCTAAAACGTACGTATTTATTTAAGTATACTTATGCTAATTTTCGCATTATATGTGTTGTTAATATGTGAGTTTGTTAATATGTGTATTTAATATGTTAGTTTTAGACTTCACACATTCATATCTCTCTCTTCATGTTCTCACACACTATTGTCTACATTTCTTTTTTACTTCTCCTTTCGCAGGTCTGCTGGAAGAAATTTCTTAAGAAATAAGCAGTACCTTTGTACTCAAATTACAATTATGTCATATCCATATATTTTTACTGTGTGTACATAAATAATAAAATTAAGTAATAAATAAATAAACGCAAATAAGGCAATGAATGTTGTTGAACTGTCAAAATAAAAGCCATTCCTACTAATTGTGTGTCACGCAATTAATTACCCCTCTGTTTGTTCACTTCTAAGATTGAAGGATGAACTTTTAACCTAAAGCATAATTATCGTCACTCTCTAACCCTTACCCCAATTTATTTGGGGTCAGTGCAGCATGTCTTCTTCCAAACAGCTTTTAACCAATATATAATATTGTTGTTGTTTGTTGTTGTTGTTGTATGTGTTGTAATGTTGTTGTGTTTTTGTTATTTGTGTCTTTGGGTGGCTAATTCCATTCATTCGCTAACCTTTATACTTACATTTGATCGGGGTCGTTGTACCGTCTAATCGGATTGGACTGAATTTTACTGTTAAAATAGTTCTTTCCGTCTTAACAGTAGTTACTGGGTATAATATGGATTATCTAAGATTAGTCCAGTTGTGTGTGTAACTTTCTAGTTTCAGATCATGTTACGACTGGAAACGAATCGGACAAGGGATGGTAATTCACTAACAGCCTGCAGTCTACAGTGCATTGCAAACATATATTTTTAATACATTAATTTTAACACACGTATACGGTTTCGCGTTTTCGTTTTATGAACATAGGTAGGTAACACGGGCTGGTGTCCGCAACTCCACGTCAATGCGCGTATTTTGCGTAAAGCCCGTGTTACCTACCTATGTTCATATAACGAAAACGCGAAACCGTATACGTGTGTTAAAATTAATGAACATATTTCAAACGTTACTATTTATTAATTGATTTACAATTTTCTAAAATATCATCTTAGAGCAAAACTGTAGCGCAGGTGTTATTTGCCGGGGTCACGGATCACGACATCGCATCAATGGAATTTAAACGAATAACGTGTAAAGAGTAGGCGAATTGAAGGAAAGAGAGAGATAACCCTATGTCGTCGAACGACGCAGGCGGTATTATTCAACTTAGGAATTATTTAATGTTGTTATAATTTTTATTATTACTGGCCACTAGCCGTGTCGCCATTGTAGCGGCACGTTGAATTTCTATGATGACAACATTGCAATCTATCAACTTACGTATGACAAATTGCTAAATATTATATATTTCTCTGCAAAGATAGCATAATGACTTCTGCCAGTCGATTCTGTAAAAATCTCACCTTGAAATCATAAGTGAAGTGAGCTTGAAGTGAATCCCTAATGACAGCTCACTTCCCGCTCACATCACCTAAGTTCTCACGGTGAGATTTTTACAGAATAGCACTGCAGATCTCCATATTCTTAATCTTATTATTGTACAAAAAATTTAAGGAAGAAAGTACTAACGAAGGTAGTTACTGATTGTCCCGACTATTTAAAAAGTTAACATCCCAAGAAAATAAAGTCTCTAGTAAACCGTTAGTATTATTCCTTTTAATTTCCAGGACCACAGTGGAAACAATTTTAGTCAAAAGTGTTCCAGTTTAAATGAAAATCAGCCATTTTTGCGCCCCTATCATTTACCGGGGAGAATACTAAAGATATCAGGTTTATTGTCAGCCCCAATGACCCAGTTGGCGTTACACATATGAATTAACCCTTAAATGCATAGTGATGTAAATTTGCATCAACCAATCCAGTGCCATATTTTCGTTTCCACAGAGTACGGGGATTCCCCAATTGTTAGAGATATTCAACTCATTTTGTTCCCAGTAGATTCGTTCTGATTACATAAAGATGTTTTACACCAGGCCATTTAAAAAATAAAAAGTATTTTTATGAAAATATTTTTGTAAATATTTTTTCCTTACTATAGAGCTAATGTTACGTCCACATAAATTTAATTTGCTTAAAAAGTAAAAATCATGCAATTAAGGGTTAAAAAAAAAAACTTGGCAACGTTGTCTATGGGTTATTTGCATTCATTTTCTGATAGATAGATTTTTATTTATTTCTTTGGTTAGTATAAAAATTGTAACATATCACTAACAAATAGATTTTTTTATATTTGTTTTGTTGTTTTATTTGGCGCAGTTTGTCCGGGGGATCTTTTGCGAATCGCCTATTCTATTTGAGAAATGGAATGGGTTGAATTTTCCTATCTTGTATATATGCCGAGCCAGGATCTTCTAGGCCGCTGATCGTCAGTGAAGTTAATTTTTAGGGTTCCGTACCCAAAGGGTAAAACGGAACCCTATTATTCCCGCTCCGCTGTCCGTCCGTCCGTACGTGTATCACCAGGCTGTATCTCATGAACCGTGATAGTTAGACACTTGAAATTTTCACAGATGATGTATTTCTGTTGCCGCTATAACAACGAATACTAAAAAACATAATAAAATAAATATTTAAGGGGGCTCCCATACAACAGACATGATTTTTTTTGCCTGTTTTTATAGGTAATGTTACGGAACCCTTCGTTCGCGAATCTGACTCGCGCTTGGCCGGTTTTTCAATCATATCGCGATGGAGATCGTGTGCTCTGAGATGCTACGGGTCCTGTCTAAGCATTTCTCAGAGGTTTTTGGTTTCAGTGCGACGTGGGAAGTCACCTGCAGTACACCCACATTTTGCTACTTATGTTTAAGTCCCATGTAACAGGCGGCCCGCCTTTTGCCATCAGCCGGGCTCAAATCCATACTTCGGACTGCTACTGATAAATTCCAGATGGAAAAACCCATTAACACTTTACCCGACCCGGGAATTGAACCTATTATGTACCTCATGCTCAGCAGTAACGCTAGCGCCCAAGTAGCACACTAGGCTGCTTATCAGCCGAATAACCGATTCCCATCATGCTTAAAGCTGAATAAAAAAGCTGCATAAGGGCTGTATAGGGCCTTATATAGCTCTTACAACTCTTAAATGGGCACAAATTATTCAGCCTTAAGTTCACGTAGCTGCTTAGGAGCTGTGTAGTAGCAATTTAACAGTGTTATAAAAGGTAACGACAGTACTATGCGCTGAATATCGACTGACTAAGTGATCACAAGTTACTCTGTATTCAGTAAATATGTCACATCTACGCTCTTAATTGATGTTTTAAACCGGGAAAGCCTGCTTGCGACCAGTGTAAAAGTGAACATATAGAAGCAAATATAACCCTACTAGCTGCTGATTGAACACTTGTTTCATGGAGTATGAATTATACGTGGATAATATATTCATATTGCCACGTAAATACATTGTTTTATACATTAATAAAAGAAAAATGATTGGGAATGTAATTTCACTGACATTATACATATACAGGAAGATTTTTTAGTCACCGTCCAAATTTTTTCTATGCATTAGGTATCATTTACTAACTCCATTTTTGAAAAAAAATCGATACGTAAAATTTTGATATTAAATCATTTTCTCGAAAGAATTATCCGCTCTGCGTGGTCACAAGTTAAACGATAATAATACTACACTTGCCGCGCAATCATCAATGAAAAGGGCAGCGGCGCACACCCCGCTTACCCCCGCCCCGCTACACCTGTGCGCGTCACATCATCGTTAGTCGGCCCCGCGCCCCCTTTCGCGACGCAAGCGCTTCCTTCCGTGTTCCCGCGCACCCCGCCGGCGGCGCCCCGCGCTATCGTGAATTTGTTTACGATGTATTCCTACCGCGAGTATTACGAAATGGTGCGATCTTACATACTTAGTGGTGAAAGTTTGAACGGTGCCCAGAGACTGTACGAAGCAGAAAGTGTTCCTCGCCTTCGCAATCAAGGGATAATAAATCCTTCAGTACCTAATCGCCAAACGATTTTGGCCGCAAATCAGAGGCTATTAGACCATGGCCAATTTATAGCTCCTACACACGCTCAAGGACGTGGCAGGCCGAGACTCGCAGTAGAGATCGAAGAAGATATCTTCGATTTCTTTGAACGGAGCCCTAGATCGAGTACGCGAGATGCAGCGCAGCGCTTCAGCGTAAGCCAATATGCCGTGTGGAAACTTCTCCATACTGTTGGGTTGCACCCGTACCATTTTCAAAAGGCACAGGCCTTGAACGACGCAGACGCCGTTCCCCGTCGAGCCTTCTGCGAGTGGCTGATCGCACACCCCGATGCTAACATATTGTGGACTGACAAGGCCTTGTTTACTCGAGTGGGGCTGTATAATCAGCATAATGAACATTGGTGGTCATTTCGAAACCCACACATGATACGAGAAACATATCACCAAGTGCGGTTTAGCGCAAATGTGTGGGCTGGAATTATCGGCAACAGAATACTGGGGCCATATTTCATTGAGGGACGGCTGACCGGGGGCACGTACCTAGATATGTTACGCACAGTAATTGCTGATTTCATGGATGACGTGCCGGTAATCTCCCTTCGAGATTTTTATTATCAGCAAGACGGTGCACCGCCTCATTACTCCGCCGCCGTTCGTGATTATTTAAACATAGAACACGGTGATCGTTGGATCGGTCGCGGGGGGCCCGTCGCCTGGCCACCCCGGTCACCAGATCTTACTCCATGTGACTTTTTTTTGTGGGGCGAAATAAAACGACGAGTGTATGTGGAGGAAGCCCAAAGCCTAGACCAATTAAAAGAGCAAATTGTACGTGCATTCGACCAAGTGAAAAGTGACACTGTAGTGCTCAACAAAATTAAAAACAATGTGCATAAACGTGCAAGACTCTGTTTAGAGAGAAACGGTATGCATTTTGAACATTTATTAAAGTACTGTTAATGTGATTGTTCTAAGATGATTTTGATTAAATTTTTAATTATTTGTACATAAGTTGCTTCAAATTTTTTAAATACGCCTAATAGCAAAACGTTTTGGCACGGCTTTAATAAGGTCTAAAGTTCTTATTTATCTAGTTTATTTTTACTTTATTTGTAATTGATTAATTAAGGATTACATTCTAATCTTAATGAACATAGCACAAAGCTTTTGCTTATTGACGGTCCTAAGCCCGTGAAAGTATGAAGGGAAAATTTGCAACTTTCATTATTATTGTGTTATCAATGAATTGCAGCGGCGCGCGGGGCGGGGCGGCCCGCGCAACTACATCAAGCGCGTACGCACGGCGCGGCAGTGTCCAGAAACATAAACTTTTTATAGATTACTTTGTGGTATGATATCTCAATATTTTTGTATTGATACTAAAAGAAAAAAACAAGTATTCAATGATTTTCGCCAAAGAGTAATATATCAAAATTTGGACGGTGACTAAAAAATTTTCCTGTATATTGTCTAAGAAAATTTTAGTGCGCCCCGAAAATATTCTGTTTTTAATTAGTTTTGTGATATAAATAAGCCGTGATGAAAATTTTAATAAACAATTTTTAGTGCTTTAAAAAGAATTATAAGATAAAAGTTATTATTATGTTATCAGGAAGTAAAAACGAATACAATACATTCCTAATTCATACACAAAACATCATAAAAGTTGAAAAAATAATCAGTATATTTATAGGTTATACAATACAATGTTAAACAGCGATGTGAATAGTTAAAACTCTTATATGCTGCAAAAGGCTATGTAATCGTTCACTAGTGTACTGCTAAGCAGCAAAAAACTGAATAAAATTATACATGTGAACTGTAAGCAGCTATAATCTGTTTTCTTTACATTTAATGGTCCACAAGCTCGCCACAAAGCAAGCAGCAAGCAGGCCACAAATCATCCATTACACAGCTATTAACGTCATAATAGTTCACACATGCCCCTTTAATAAGTCAGTGTAATAGGAGTTCACAAATACCTTCTTATACAGCATTTGGCGTAATTACGTCCACTAAACAGCCCTTACTGCAGTTAAGGCATTAGAAAAGGTTAAAAGCTGAATAGAGTCGTTGAAAATATACCTGTATAGCACTCTCAGCATATTAATGGTAGTTTGGTCGGTCTTAATCAGCCTTAATGCAGCTCTTAATCAGCCTAAGCTGTTTAAATATCACTGACAGCTATTATGCAACTGTAGGATCACCAGTGTACTCTTAAAAGAGTCTTAATACGCATAGAGTTTCAAATAGGTCTAAAAGTGAGTAGTTATACAGCTATCTGTGCTACTTGGGCGAGCAACGAGGCAGTATTCAGACTTTTTTGTACCTACCTAACTAAAGTATGTTTCATATCATCTGTCTAGCCTTTTCCCAACTATGTTGGGGTCGGCTTCCAGTCTAGCCGGATGCAGCTGAATACCAGTATTTTACATGGAGCGACTGCCTATCTGACCTCCACAACCCAGTTACTGGGTAATACGATACCCCTAGGTAAGACTGGTTGTCAGATTTTCGGGCTTCTGACACCCGTAACGACTGTCAAAGATCTACGAATGACAGCCGGGACCAACGGCTTAACGTGCTTTCCGAGGCACGGAGGGGTCTTGGTATGTAAAGATGGTCACCCATCCACAGACCAACCGCGGCAAGCGTAGCTTAACCTGATCGATCGTCCTGTGCAACTGTTATTACTTAGCCACAAGTCCCTCTAAAGTATGTTTCATACAAATATGTATTTAGGTAATAAGTTATGGTACCTTATATTTCTTTCCTGAAATAATTTGAGTACCTGCTTAAATATTTACGTTTACTTGTAGGTCCCTTAGGGCTGGTTGTTTCAAACGATTGGCTAACGTAACATACGTATGTCAAATAATAACCGTTACGTACAAATTATTATTTGATGTACGGCAAGGCCATAGTTTTGAAATTGTAATTTGAAACAACGCTTTTTTTGGTTTGAGAATACCTATTTAGCGCCATTTTTAAAGTATACGCGTACAACCCTTAGTCAAGAAACAACAAAATCTAAACTAATATTATAAAGCTGAAGAGTTTGTTTGTTTGTTTGATTGAACGCGCTAATCTCATGAAGTACTCGTTCGAATTGAAAAATTATTTTTGTATTTAATAGTCCATTTATCGAGGAAGGCTATAAGCTATATAACATCACGCTACAACCAACAGGAGCGAAGCATCAATGAAAAATGTTGCAAAAGCGGGAAAAAATATTCATTTTGAGAGCTTCCGTTGCGTGCGCTGCGTAAATGGTTAAAGTTACGCAAAAATCATGTATGACTGAATTGTTCCCACTTAAAAGTTCTAAAAAAAAGTCTGCGACAGCATATTATGTCTATCTTTTATGGTTGACTCGCTATAACCTTTTTTATGATAATCAAATTTGTACTTAAATAATACATTACTTGCGAAGGTGTTTTCATAAACATGAAATTAACCCTTATCCAAATAAATACGTTATTCATGACAAGTATTTAATTTTGAACAAAATTGCCCTTGACATCATTCGATTCCAATGAATATCTTACCAAAATCTTATCTTATCTTTCTTCTTATCTTATCATAGTTTTAAAATAAATCCGCACGGCCGCCGGTAGCTCTGCGAAGTTCACTATACTTAATTCCACTCTTACTGATCATAGCGTGACGTTCCTAAAATAGCTTCTTACAGTAAGTATTAATGTACTAAGTAATAATCATAAGTAATGGAATATATTTTAATAGGTATTTTCCTGAAATTAACGCGGGTGAAGCCGCGGGGCACTGCTAGTCAAACATAAAATACAAAGAAAACAGTATGCCTAGGAGCAACTGTTATAAAAATGATTAAAATTTCACAGATACAATCTTATCTCCCACTTAGCAAAGTACTTAAATTTAAGAAAGCTCTCAAAAACGGTTTTGTTTATCTTAATACCATCTAGGATTCCCAAGAAGATGAGAATGCCGGGATCCCATTACCGATGAGATCCTTAGTAATGGAAAAACAGGCTGTAACGAAGAAGGTTCGACCGAACGACTCGACGGGGAATGAGATAAAGTTCATTGGTTTATGAGACATCGGACGAAAGGAAATGTCAACGGATATGGAATTGTTATAGTTTTGTTAACAAGAGCATTGGTTTGTGATTAATTTTTATAAAAATAATTATTAGTGAACGACACAGATATAACTGAATGTGGGCGTTTTTATCCCATATTCCAGCTATCGTGAGTCTTGCGTAGTAACATATTCAGGGTTGAAATTATACAAAATTGTATATTATACGTTTCATTTTCTTCTAAAACTCTCTAAAGTAAATAATTAATTATCATGACGAATTCCCACGACTTTATTAGACTCGAAAATACACGTAGAGACGCCAGCACATCAAGCTACCAGAAACTGTCAAATTTTCACGATCAACTTTGAGCTTTAGCGATAAAGTTGAAAAACTATTAAAGAGAACAATCTCTTTTAATAGATTTTCAACTTTATCGCTTAATACGTGTACAGACGCCAGCACATCAAGCTACTTTGTAGTAGCTTGATGTGCTGGCGTCTTTAGTGATTTTTTGTCGGTATATTTATCTGAATCTAGCTTCTGCTCGCAGCTTCTCTCTCGTGGATGTCGGAAATGATATAACGGGAAAAAGCTACTGGGACAAAAGGTAGCATATGCCCTTTCTCGGGATACTATATATCACCTGGCCAAATTTTATTGAAATCCGTTCAGTGGTTTAGGCGTGAAAAAAAAAACATACATAAAGAGATACTTTTGAATTTATAATATTATATTAGTAGGTACGGATAATGTTTACCTAACAAACTTCCGAAATCTGATAAACAAAACGCTCTAGCTATCACATTTAACCCTCTATGACTCATAAGCTGGGATTTATTTGATTTTTTGGATTAGAGATGATTACAAAAAAAATAAAATACTTTTGTTTCTGGGTTTTCATTATTTTTAATTATTTGGGAAGAAAATTACAAAAATTGCAACAATCACTTTTACCAACAAAAACAAAATAAAATGTGAAAGTATTCAAAAATAACGTTACAAAATAAAGTTCAAACACTTGCCTCTCCAATTTATCAATATAATACACAAGACACGAGCAGAACAATTTTTTAAAGCACAGTGAGCCGCCACGTTTCGTGCCTAAATACTGACCGCCGTAGCACAAATCTCAATTTGTAACAAGAAGCGCCGTCTAGTCGTATTTTTTGGTACTAAGTTCATTACTTCGGAGTGTAGACTACGAGTTACAGTGCGCGATTACGTTATGAAATCAATTATTTTAAATTTCGAGGCGTGTGTATGGTATGTTGCCTACAGTCTACACTGTGATATAGAGGGTTAAAATAATTATTTATTTATTTATTTTAGTACATGGATTACTTACAGCTATTAAAAACAGACACAAAAGGAAATCATAATCACCCGAAAGCCAATTACAAATCCTCACGTATAGAATTATAATAATAATTTATGGTGTGAGCACAAAAACCAAAAACCCATCACCTAAACTAAAATAAGTAGCAAAATAAATACATAGTTTGCAAACCCAATTACCGCAGCAAACATACCAAAACGTTATTATATCCGCCTTTTTTCTTATTTATTTTTTTATTTTAGTACATGGAGGACTTACAGCTATTAAAAACAGACACAAAAGGAAATCATAATCACCCGAAAGCCAATTACAAATCCTCACGTATAGAATTATAATAATAATTTATGGTGTGAGCACAAAAACAAAAAACCCATCACCTAAACTAAAATAAGTAGCAAAATAAATACATAGTTTGCAAACCCAATTACCGCAGCAAACATACCACAATGTTATTATATCCGCCTTTTTTCCATAAGCATAGTGAAAAAAAAACCATACAAACTCTATGGTGACGTGTCACAAAGAAATTAATTTGCCCCTTCGTGTAATACCGTAAGCCCCGTGACTCACATTATAGACCCATTGTGAAAATACTGTAAAAACTATGACACCTTTTGTTTTAACGTTTTACTAAACAAACCGGGTATTTTATTAACTAGCTGTTTAGAAGTGAATCGTATTGGTTATTTACTAGATAATTGCCTAATTTCCGTGTAAGTAATAGGCCGCCTACGTTTCCTCTTTGGTGGTTTTTACTTGACTATGGCAAAACTGAAAATGGTTGAGCGGAATGGGGACTATGGGGTAATTGCGTAACACACTATCACTAGCAATGGGTTTCATTTTGACAGATCATCAAAATGTATAAATTTCATATTTTTGTATATGTGTATGTTTATGTTTGTGTATATTATATAAACATAAGTACTTATAATACAAGTATCTAAGTAATAAGCCAATTATTTGAATTATTTAACTACACTCTAAAGAAAGAGAAACTGTATATAGATAGAAAAACTGTTTATTCTGCACAAACAAGACGAACAGTACAAAAATAAAATTTAAAAGCACACGAACACACTCTGTTTATCGGCATTTCTATTTTTTCCCCAATTCCTGCTTTTTATTAATTAACTAAGTATAGAACCTATCAAAAATAGATCCAATAAATAATTAACCGTTCAAGTATCCGTACTACGGCGTACTAAAGGCCATTAGCCTGCTAACTATTGATTTAAACAGTTCTGCAAACCAATATCCACTATTATCGTCAAAATTCATTACTAATACAAAAGGCTTCGGTGTATCTGCACAACGACCCACTTCAACTGTTTCTATTGCAACCAATTTTCCACAAATTACTTTACAGTTTTTTAATTGAAACAAACAAAACCAATCCACTTGATGGCCACTCAATCGGCTTTCCGTGGCGTCGAGATCATTTTGAACCATTGACCTGAATCATTTTTAAAGGTTTGGAAATAACTTTAGGTTTGGCTAAAATATATTCGGACATCTAACATGGAGTAAGCTCGTTTTGAGAGCAGTGGTGGCCCAGTGCTAATGGCCCCGACTTACGAGTTGAAGGTCGTAGGTTCGAACCAAGACAGGTGCTTTACTTTGCGTAAATAATTTCATCGCCACTGCTCTCAAAACGGTGAAGTAAAACATCGTGAGGAAACCGGCACGTCCTTGAACCATGTGGCATCTACGAGTATCAACCCGCACTGGACTGTGGTAGTTTATTAGCCCACTCCCTAAATATAATATTATAGGGAATATGATAGGTTAATTATGTATGCTTGGGTGAAAATACTTCTCAATTACCTACTTGATTTAACAAATGAAGAATCAGTATTGTTAAATTTCAAATTTATTTATGAATCGCTGTGAAAATTTTATTGTTCAAAGCAATGTTTTACATATGTAAGTATTAGGTAACTAACTATTTACACGAGGTACTAAATTAATAGACTAACTAAATATATAAGGTCCCATTAAAATAGTTGGACAAATTTTAATACAGCGTTCAGTACGTCTAACCAAAGATATCCAAGCAAAAAAAACAATGATTAAAGTGATTTTATTTTGATCGAAAATAATAAATTGTTCGGCACCACAGCCGGCACTCTAGAATAAACCCATCCTTATGGGTAGGTACTTGCACTCGGGCGGCCAGTACTGTTAGGACCGACACATATGGCGAGGTCCTGCGCAGCGCGGTTGTCAGTGTCAAACAAAAATCAACATTGTGAGCCTTAAAATAAAGTCGAAAATAAATAACCTAAGACGCGCAATTTGAAAACAGGCTAATATTGGGGTTGAATAAACTTTCCTTGAACACATGATTATGAACCGTCTAGGTACGAAAAGAAAAGATTCTAATTTCCCATCACACTTTACCAGGCTTTGGACTGTCTAATTGCGTGCTGAACTGTTATCAAAGTATTAAAGCAAAGCAAATGCAGAAAGTTGTAAACAAACAAGCGCGCAGTGGATACAATGTAGTGTTATGAATCTTTTTTATTTATTTAAAGTTCGATAACAGTAAAACACTGAATCAGTCATGGTTAAAAATTAGAATCAGCCCTATTTACAATAATTAATATAAATACTACTTACTCTACGACGATAGGTGGATAGGTACGTAATTACATTCATTGTTGAACGTGCCTACCGTTTTGAGCGATGCACTTGCGAGCGCGTTTAATTTCTTTGCACTATTAAAAGAGTGTCACTTTCACTTTTTATTGTTTCAAATGCGAGGGTGATTCGCGTACATAGCTCATTCACGCTGGCTATTAAGTGTCCATTTTCACCGTACAATAAATCTTTAGCACGACCCCAGAAATAAAAATCAAGCGGAGTCAAGTCCAGGCTCCTAGCAGGCCACGGGACAGGACCACCCCGCCGAACCGAGAATTGAGATAGTCTCTTACGTTTCTAGCGAAGTGTGCTGGCGCGCCATCATGCTGGAAGTAGAGGTCACGCCAGACTACCAGGGGTACATCTTCTAACATTGTTTCAACATCGTTACGTAACAAGTCTATGTACGTATTATTGTTTAAACGGTTAAGAAACAGGCCCTAAAACTTTATTGTCTAGCACTCCTACCCACACATTTACACTAAACCGTGTTTGGTAATAGTCCGGTCTCACTTTATTTGGGTTAATAGTTGTCCAGTAATGGGAATTATGTATGTTAAATAACCCAACACGTGTAAAAGTACATTCATCAGTCCAGAGAATGTGACGTTGGGGTTGTTGCAGTAGCCACCTACAAAATTCAGTTCTTGCACACGAGTGCAATGATATGGGTGGTGGCCTTTATCACGAAGGAGCTTCTTCCACACGTAAAAATCGCTGACGTTGAATACACGACCGGCATCGGCAGTGCTCGCCGTGGGGTGTATTCTAAAGAAATCTAAAACGTCTTCTTCAAGGCGCACCGGATAGCGCGGTCTTCCTGCGTCAACCGCTGGTGGCATGAAGGTGCCACATTCACGATGGCGCTGTACTGCTCTCAGGATTATGGTGAGGCTCGGCCGCCTTCCAAATCTTTCTTGTTAAAGGATTTGGGCTTGTCGTAAGCTTTCGTTGCACTCACGATAACACAGGACCATTTCCAAGTATTCTTGGTTGCTGTACGCGTAATAAGGCATTGTTGTCGATTGTGATAACTACGTAACAACACACACGCAGACTTTCATGTAACATGTTCTGTTGGCTCGGTTGCGCGACGAAAACTGAAATGGCTTCATTGTCAATTTGTCATATTTTACGTCAGCGGCCCTTCGCCCCGGGCATCCCCGCGGTGAAGGGCTATGTTAGAGTGAGATGGCATGAGTTGAACAATGAAACCGGCGGGTGGTGACATGGCCACGTGCGCCTGGACCATTATTTCGTAGAATCAGAATTTATGAGATAACAGACATGGATGTGTTTATGCATTGGGTAACCAAAATGTTTAGTGCATTTTCGCTAACTGATTTTTTTTTTTTTTAAAGTATCTAATGCATTTTTCTTATTTTTTTTTTTACCATTGTCCTTATTTTGGTGGTCTGAATGATTTGTAAAAGTTTGTCCACCTATTTTAATGGGACCTTATATAAATAAAATAAAAGGATTTAGGCGTCGAAGTACTCGTCCGCATCGCTGTCATCCGGAAACGTGCCCAGAAGACTGGCAGCATTGCCACGTTGAATGGCAACGCTAATTCTTTGGCCAAAGAACGACCCAGTCCTCTGGCCACGTAAAGTGTCGATCAGCCGGCGAGAAATTTCTTTAAAAAGGAGACGCGTACTCGGGCCCCTGATCAAATATAAGCAGTGACAAAGTTTAATAAATAGGACGTAGGTAGGCAAAAATTTGACGCGGGTACAAAGAATCAAAAGATTTGTTCATAAGAATCTGTCTCACGTCTTATTACGAAAGTCAAAATAATTTGAACTTGGATTGTTCAATGATATACCCGGATAGTCTTCGAAAACTCGATATTTCTTAGTAAGGGCTATAATACCTTTGAAATAATATAAAATTATCAATAGAATTAGCATAAAAAATATTATCAAAATCTCGATTATGATTGTAAATGTATGCTTGGTCAATCCCTAGTATCAGGTGAGATGACCCTGACAGCTCACTAACGCTCAATTCACCTAAGTTTTCACGGTGAGATGGTTACAGAATCGCACTGCTCCCCGTTGCCCGGGGCTACGGGCGAGAGAAATGTCAAAGGATGTTGGTTTTCTTGAAAAGGTTGTGTAGGTTGAAAAGTATTTTCTGCTAAAGGCGGCGTTTCCGTAAATACTTAAACCAAACACGTTTTATTTCTTTTCAACATTTGCCTCCACACACGAAAGTCTTATAGAATAACTGGAAAGTCTTACTGCTGGATCGTGAGTTTAAGTAGATAGTGAAACTACGAATGAAAATAAAATATTACGTAAATATTGGTGGATTTTATCTCGCTCAACGCTCTACAAACCACCTTACCTAAAGCCTGTTTCTCAAGTCCGGATAGGCATTATCTACCAGATAAATGATCAGAGCCGCTATTAAATTATCAGCCAGATATGAGTTAACCGAATATTATTAGCCACTCTAAATAAATACACACCGTGAATCTATTACGCAGGCACCATTACCCAATCACCGCTTTACAATACAAGTACAGCAGTGCTATTCTGTAAAAATCTCACCGTGAGAACTTAGGTTAAGTGAGCGGGAAGTGAGCTCTGTAATTCTGTAATGGTAGGTATTGACACTATTAAGTGCTCACTTCACTTATGATTTCACGGTGAGATTTTTACAGAATCGACCGGCTGTATTTATCACCCGAAGCGACGCGCGCTTTACTTGTAGTAATCAAGTGGACAAACTACAAACTCGCTGTGAATGTGTGCGTGAAGATGAGTAGTCTTGGCACATAACACACTCGCACATACACTTCCGAGTTCGCCATTGTCTCGGAAGGTACCGAGAGCTCCTGCGCTTACACACATTCACAGCATACTAGTACACTTTTTGACCACAAGTAAAGTGCGCGTCGTATGAGATAAAAACATTGTACCTACATAGATAAGTATATCCTACGCAAAAACACAACAGTAGGCAAATAAGAGCAGCGATGACGTCACTAAGAAGTATTTCAATAACAAAATTTACTTAATTGAATAACAATGTCGCAGAAAATTGGGTGGGTTTTGTGAAAGTTGATAAGGTTAGAAAGTGGGTAAATACTGAGAGATAACGACTAATGGAGATGTGTGGGAGGCCCTCCAGCTAGATGGACCGACGACTTTACGCCGTACGGCATTTTGATACAAACTTTCAAGCCCTTGTTTTTCGAAATGAATGAGCCTTTGTATCTTGCTTATAATAGCAAGATACAAAGGTCTATAAAAAGTTAGTAAAGAACATTTTCGAAATGTCTTATTTGAACAAAGATAACTGGAAATCTCTATTTCAATGGAAAATTTAAAATCGGTCTAATTTGGCTGTAACAGTATTTTTCGAAAATGTTCTTAACTAACTTTACTTCAAATTCCTTGACAATAAACTTTCCTGCCTGCAAAAGCATATACTTGCTGAAGAAAAATGAGCATTGATAGAGAATAGCAATTTTATTCGACCTATTATGTTTCTTCTGTAATAACTAGGTCACTCATCATATGCCTAGCCTTTTCCCCACTGTGTTGGGGTCGGCTTCCAGTCTAACCGGATGCAGCTGAATACCAGTATTTTACATCTAGCGACTGCCTCTTTGACCTTCACAACCCAGTTACTGGGTAACACGATACCTATTGGTAAGACTGTTTGTCAGATTTCCGGGCTTTTGACGACTGTAAAAGATCCACGAATGATGACTGGGACCAACGTCTTAACCTGCTTTCCGAGACACGGAAGGGTCTCGAATAATAACTACGTCACAGAACCTTAATAAAAAGACGTTAGTGCTCATTTTCCAATAATTTTAAGAAGATTAACCGCCATTTCTTTCATCCTAGACCCAGCAATTACTATGTATAAAAGCCTTGATTAGCCCACTCAGCACGATACTAGCTCCACCAATTTAGACCTTAATTGCATGTCGTTAAATGCTATTAGTTTCAAGGCTAGGTGATGATATTCCTACGAGAAATCATGTTGATACAGGCTTTTAGTGCGGGTAGCGAAATTATCCTATTTCTGTCGTTGCGAGGGTAGGTATACATACCTATAAGAGTTATGTTTTATGGCCGATTCCTATGATTTAGGGACCCTTGTTGGTTAAAATTAGGACTTGTGTCATTACCAATAATGAAGCAAAGACCTCATAGCTCTGCTTAATCTCAATCTGTCAAAAGTAGGTCTAATATCCGTACAATTTTGGCAAGTTTTTGACATAGATTGTCGCTGAAATGAGGTTGCGACTAGATTTTGAACGTTTTTGATTACGGGAACTTCTGGTGAGTTTTTTGCGCTGCTGGGGACTTTGTTGCGCTGCTGGTGAGTTTGTTGCGCTGCTGGGGAGTTTATTGCGCCACGTCTTCTCCCCACCGACAGCACTAGGAAGTGGTGAAGGGTGGGCGTTTTGGGGGACTGTCTTTTGTAATTTTGACGTTTGAAAAGTGCTGATTCACAGCCTAGTTTGAATAAATGACTTTTGATTTTGATTTTTATTTTGGCCTTCTGGAATTGTATTTGAGCCCCGTTGGTGGCAATAGGCTCGCCCCCTATTTTATGGGACTTAACCACAACTGGGGAAATGTTGGTGTACCACACCTCTACAAGCAAATCTACAACAGTCACATAATGCCAGTCCAAATATGGAGCGTTTTTGACACCATAATTACTTAGGTAGTACTATTATGTATTCTGTGGCATAATGTAAAATACTGGTGAAAATGACAGATTACTGAAAACTGTCTGTCATCTTTAAAATTAATTAAAATACACGCTTTCGAAGGCACAAGTGACTATTAATTTGAGTACGCAAACTTTAACGTTATGTAACTTCAAAAAACGTTTCCAAAGAAGTTTTTTTTTTTTTGTAATTTGATATTAAAATATGGATAAGTATCGACACGGAAACTTTAAGCGGTTGAAGTGCTTTTGTTCTATCAAAGTTCTTGCATAATAGACGAGTCTAATCAATCAAAAGCCGATAGTTAAGAATTTAACAAGAAGCATGGTTCAAGCATTACTTTTGACGACTACCCTTACTACTATTTAAAAAAATAAAACATATTTTAATTTCGGAAGTCGGTGTAAAAAAATGAAAATGTGAACCCAACGACATCGACTTCCGAAATTAAATTTATTTTTCACTTTTTAGTCTTTTTTTTTATAAAAAGTTTAGTTTTCACTTTTTAGTTGTACAGACACCAGCACATCAAGCTACCCGAAACTGTCAGATTTTCCCAATCAACTTTGAACCTTATGCTTTAGCCATAATGTTGAAAATCTATTAAATAAATCTGACAGATTGTAGTAGCTGGATGTGCTGGCGTCTGCACCTACCCCACATAAATCAAAAACACCGCGGAAATAACTAAAGTAGTTGCCATATCGAAAATAAGACGTAGGCTGTTTAATTTCATTACAGTGTCATGGGTGGGAATTTACAGAACGTTTTGTGTTTAATAAACTCATTTAAAAGTTTAGGGCAAGCATTTTAATTAAAAATACCTACTACAGCTGCTGTCAAATAATGTGTGTTGTCTTTGGTCCCTGGCCCTAACATCAAGCAATGGACAAAATTGTTAACATTCTATATGTTTGAGTACTAGACTTTTGACCACGTTATATGTGTATATTTTATGTCTTTTTTTATGTAACGTGCGTTTTGTTTGTGCAGAATAAACATTTTTTCTTTCTACTTTCTTTTCTTGCTAAATATCATAGCTGTTGCGAACTACCAACCAAAACGCTGTTATAAACCAACATAAATCCATCTATCTATGTATACGAGTATCGGTACTAATAATAAATGTCTAAAGTGTGTTTGAAAGCGCTAATCTTTGGAACTACATACCATTCGGATTGGAAAAAATATTTTTGAATTTGATAGCCCAATTCTTGAGGAAGGCTATAGGCTACGTAAGATGACGCTATGAACCTTAAGAGCCGAAGAAAAAGAAAAAAGTCAGAAAGAACATGAAGCGAAACAGAAGTGATAGCGCGGGCGTTGAGACGGACCACACCGTCACATCGCACCGCGTCCGGGGAACAAGATATTTCACGCGATTTTATAAAATCATGTTTTCAGTAATCGTGTTCTGTTTAATAAAATTGTACAAAAACCTTACTTAACTCTTTAAATAAATATATTTCCCCGTTTGGTTAAATATGAGCGAAATATACGAAAAAAGTGGTGTGCAAAAACTCCCATTCTAAAAACAACACGAAAAACAACTCTCTCGCGAAACGAAATTGCTTCATTTACCGAACAGCATAAACACAAATAACATCACAAAAGCGTAGACAAACAAATTAAATACGCCAGAACAATCTAGGCGTATTCACGAGCCGAAATGTCGTAGTGCTCGAGACTGACCTTTTGTGTTTTATCTAAAAATACGCCAGCCCGCCAGACGAACCTGCAGTTTCCCTGGTTGGCTGCTTAGTGTAGTTACGGAGAATTGTATTTTAATGCCCTTAACTCAACTCGGCTCGATGCCAAGCACTTGAAGGCTAAGAGAGCACTACGCAGTTTCGGGTTTCTTTTTGAACATTTTCTAGAGAGGATTTTGCTCAAGTTCTTTTCGTATTGTTGAAAGAAAAAGTAAGTGCCTTTATTTAAAATAAGATTTGCTTACGACTGCAACAGTTTGAATGTTTCTTTTTAAGTTTTATTTTCCTTAATCATACCGAATTGGCTGAGCTGATTTGGATTTTGTATTCATTTAGACTAGAGCAGATCGGCGTAGGTTGCATATAAGGGTAGGTACACCAACTATCAAAATCTACACACTGTAAATATAGCAGTATCAACCTATAATGTCCTCTGTCCCACTGCTGGGACACAGGCCTCCTCTCTTCAAGAGGGAGTGGGCTGTAATATACCACGCGGGCCCAGTGCGGATTGGTAGATATCACATGTCGTCGAATTTTTGGTTCTAGGTCATGCCGGTTTCCGCACGATGTTTCCCTTCACCGTTTCGACAGCAGAATTTCACTAAATTACATTAAATGCGATTGCGATGAACAGTCTGCGACAGTTAATTTTTAAATAGTTGTAAGCCGTAACCACGTCCTTTTCCATTCCCGTCCTTCCGCTTTTCATTTTCAACCTTTCCACAAATTGCTCGTCCACACTAACCAAAACTTCATCTGCGATGATTTCCTAGTCTAAACAACGAAACCAACGTTTTTAATAATTAATTACTTGAACCGCTGACTGGAAAACAGAAATGCGTATCCACAACCTTTCTAGAGGCCAGTGACCGCTCAAACGAAAAGCTTTGTCTAGCTTTTCATAGTCGTTTTGAGAGCAATGGTGAGACCTGTGCGGCTGTTATTATTTAGCCACGGGGGGCCCGTGGCTAAATAATAACAGCCGCACAGGTCGATCGATCAGGTTAAGCTACGCTTGCCGCGGTTGGTCTGTGGATGGGTGACCATCTTTACATACTGAGACCCCTCCGTGCCTCGGAAAGCACGTTAAGCCGTTGGTCCTGGCTGTCATTCGTAGATCTTTGACAGTCGTTACGGGTAGTCAGAAGCCCGAAGGTCTGACAACCAGTCTTACCTAGGGGTATCGTATTATTATTATTTATTTATTTATCCTCCTATTGGAACGCCATACATCGTATTACCCAGAAACTGGGTTATGGAGGTCAGATAGGCAGTCGCTCCATGTAAAATACTGGTATTGAGCTGCATCCGGATAGGCTGGAAGCCGACCCCAACATAGTTGGGAAAAGGCTAGGCAGATGATTTAAGAGCAGTGGTGATGAAATTATTTACACAAGTAAATCGCCTGCCTGGGTGCAAACCCACGGCTTACAACTCGTAAGACGGGGCTGCTACCACTGGCCCATCACTATAATAATAATAACAATCATAAATTTCTTTATTGCCATAAAAACAGGTTATAGAAAAAATTGAGACCCAGGCTCCAGAGCTAGGTTAGTGTACCCGTATTTCAGGAGCCAGTGACTGCTTCCATTTTGATTACAATTGGTCAAGTTTTATCCAGCAATAGGTGACAGAATTATATTACTTAAAATCAAGTTTATTATTTAACATTAAACATTTAATTATGCAATAAAAATAGAATTAAAAAATGAAATTAGAATAAAAGCAATTTAAATAATCTTACTAAATCTAAAATAAAATCAGTAAAATTGAATTAAAAAAATATATATATTAGATTGTAGTAAAATAGTAAAATAACACTGCTCACTGCTGTATATATACAATATGCTCTACAATTATTGTGTGTCATCACATCACAGAAAAAGGTTCCATAGGGAATCTAAACTAGTATCTACATAAGTTAGATAGGTCCAACTTCGAGAAAGAGATCAGTCGTCGAATCCCACTCGGCTGGGCAGCGTTCGGGAAGCTACGCAATATCTTCTCGTCCAACTCATCGCAGTGTCTCAAGATGAAAGTCTGTGCTTAGTGCGTGCTGCCAGTGAAGACCTATGGCACTGAAACGTGGTCGCTCACAATGGGCCTTATTAGAAGGCAAAAAGTCACCCAAAGGGCAATCGAGAGGGCTATGCTTGGAGTTTCCCTGCGTGATCGAATCAGAAATAAGGAGATCCGCAGGAGAACCAAGGTAACCGACGTAGCCAAAACTTAAGTGGCAGTGGGCAGGGCACATTTCTCGCAGAACAGATAGCCGATGGAGCCGAAAGGTTCTGTAGTGGCGACCGCGTACCGGAAGACGTAGCGTTGGAAGGTCTCCCACAAGGTGGACCGACGACCTTGTGAAGGCCGCAGGAACCCGTTGGATGCGAGAAGCACAAAACCGTTCAAAGTGGAGGTATTTGGGACAGGCCTATGTCCAGCAGTGGACGTCTTGCGGCTGAAATGATGACATAAGAAATAAAAGTAGGTAGCAAAGATGCGATATACAACATTATTTTTAGTATATGAGTATTTCTCAAAATAGTTGTACATTTGTGGAAAAAACATGTCCCAAAAGTTCGAGTCAAAATATTAAAATAAAATGATGAAACTTCTTGCAAGATATTTGCGAAGGGATGAAGAAATATACTCCTGATTAGGATTAGATATCGCAAAGACCGAAAATACTTCATAAAATTGTGTAACGCTTCAAGTTGTCACTATCATGATTTACTTTTCCATACAAAATCTTTTTGTCTCAATGGGTACCAACGACTTTGCCGCTTCAAAAAATACTACTTGACGTATGTCTAACGTTCTAATTTTCTGTAATTAGCACCTTCGTATAATCTAGTTTAAGGTTCAAAGTTGATTGTATCCTGCTTTCTTTAAAATATATTGAGTTTCACGCAATAAACAAAATGTCTCACCTTTTTTACTTTTTAGTCACGTACTCTTTAGTCACGCCATTTCTCAGTAATTTTTTTTATTTCTCAATGAATCTGTAGTATTTTGTACTGGAAACACTAAAAGCGTTCTTATTGGGCGATGGTAAATATCAGCGCCATATATTTTTTCAGTCAAAAACTAGATTCTCTTAGTGCGCCGGCGGTTTTACTGTTTCGATACGAAAGAAAAATATTACTTTTTTCGGGGTAGTACTTCTGAATTATATATCAAGTTAATAAAAATGTATGTTAGGATAATTGTTTAAGCGAATTACATTATTAAAATTCATTTTGGACAAAAAATCTACTTCTTTTACAGGTTATGGGTTATAATTCCTTTTACTGTTTCGTTGTTTTTCGTCACGTAACGAAATTGTATGTTATAAAGTTTAGGTTACTATTTCGTCACAATATTTCATAACAACTTTTTCGTCACGTGTACATCTTTCGTGAGAAATACTCATATGGCAAACCCAAAACACGTGTCTAGTATTTTTATGTAAAGAATCTATGTACAAAATTTCAAAACTGTATCGTGAAAAATCACGAAGTTATAAGCTTGTTATGTTACCTGATTGTCCGTACAAAAAGTTAGTTACCACTTAACACGCGCCGCCGGCCAACTGGCTGTGACCTGCACCCTAATTGCGTAACACACTATTACTCTCAATTTTAATACTTTTGAAGCATATTGCTAATCCATTGCTCCATATGTTCGAAAAATGTGTCTGCTCAACAACGTAAATAACGCAATGAATGTTTGTTGAGCTGTCAAAATGAGACCCATTCCTACTGATAGTATGTTACGCAATCACCCTAATGTGTTGTGCGCATATGATTGCGGATATGTGCTTAGTGTCGCTTGGTGTCCAACTGCTTTTTTAAATACTTTTGGGACAAAATATAACATGGTGTAAAAATTATTGGAATCAATTCAGTTACTTATTCTGAACAAACTATATTCAGGTTTGCAGTATACTAAAAATAATGTTGTATAGTTGCTGTCTGCGACTTCATCAGCGTTTTTCTTTTTTCCTCGACTCACCCCGTCGCCGCCGCCGTCGCATCGCTTCGTCTGCCCGCGCTATTACTTCGTGTTCGCTTTTGTTCTGACTTTTTTCTTTTTGCTCGTCTCCTGAGGGTGCTAGCGTGATGTTAAATAGCATATAGCCTTTCTCAAAAATGGGGCTATCTAATGCAAAGAGTGTTGTTGAAATCCGACTGGTAACTACCGTAGATTAGCACATTCAAACAAATAAACCCTTCAGCTTTATCATATTAGTACAGAACAGCCGGTCGATTCTGTAAAAATCTCACCGTGAAATCATAAGTGAAGTGAGCACTTAGTAGTTAGTCCCTAGCCAATGACAGCTCACTCCACGCTCACTTCACCCAAGCTTTCACGGTGATATGGTTACAGAATCGCACGGTAGTCGGTAGTATATAGATTTAATAAAACCTAGATTACCAGTGTATATAATAATCAAACAAAAACCTTTGAAACCCAATTCCCTTTAATATTAATCTATCAGTTTCATGAACAATCGGAATCCTATTAATATTATCTCTTCAATAAAATAAGGAAGCCTTTAGAAATATCGAACGGGGATCGAATATGACGGCTTATTTAATACTCGTATTAATAGCAGATATTAGGAAATCCGAGGAAAAAAGACTCTTTCTCTAGAAAAAGTTCTTATTCACTCGAATAAATTAGTTCTCAAATATTGTAAAACGTTTTAAAAGAGTTGGTGGAGTTTCTTGTCCATACGAAAACTATCTTTTGGAAGGGGTGACTAGAATCCATTCTATTTTATTGTAGGTAAATGTTGACGTTTAAATGTAACTTTTATGTGTCTATTTGAAATAAATGCATTGACTTTGACATTCTGTATCAACGTACAATCAGACTACGTAAATTGGTCGCGTTATAGCCGTTTCATACAACTGCCAAAGAATGACTGTTGTGATTTGAATATACGGGCAGTTTAAGTTGGTAGCTGCCTTGTTGGTCTAGCGTCCTGGTTTTGATTCCCAGGTCAAGCAATGTTACTGGATTATCAAGGATTTCTCAGTAGCAGCCGGAGTCTGATTTTATGATCGCTTGGTGGCGATAGGCTCGCCCCGTAATTCATGGGAATTGCTGGCGAAATGTGGATGTACTAATACTCTGCTTCACCCTTTGGGGAAGCAGGCGTGATGTTATGGTATGTACTGTTAAGTTGATAAACAATAAGAAAAAGTAATTGTGTCTCATTTGTGACAGTTGAGTTTATAAGTACTTACAAAGTCAAGATTTTCGTAGAGTTTCGTAGCAAGCGTAGCTCCGTGCTACGAACCGCTACGAAAATCTTAGAAAATCTCGAAAGACGTGTTTGGGTACGCGTGTGCTACGATGCTTATAAAAATAAATTACGTAGACTTTGTACTGTTTGTACTTGAAGGAGGCCTTTGCACAGCAGTGGGCCTAAAAAAGTACTTGCAAGTGACTCATCATCTGGCTAGCCTTTTCCCAACTATATTGGGGTTGGCTTGCAGTCTAACCGGATGCAGCTGAGTACCAGTATTTTACATGGAGCGACTGTCTATCTTACCTCCACAACCCCGTTACTGGGTAAGACTGGTTGTCAGACTTACGGGCTGCTGACGACAAGTCAAAGATCAACGAATGACAGCCGGGACCAACGCCGTAACGTGTTTTCGAGGCACGGAGGGGTCTCGGTGTGTAACGATGGTCACCCATCCACGGACCAACCTTGGCAAGCGTAGCTTAACCTAATCGATCGACCTGTGCGGCTGTTATTACTTAGCCACGAGTCCACCAAGCCGAGACCAGCAAGCAAACAAACAATTGACAATGTCGTCACTAAAAACAAGTATTAGGTAAGTACATAAATATACCGAAAGGAAGTCAGATAAGGACGGAATATAAACACGTGAAGCAGAGTCTGACTTTGAAACCAATATTATCTGTTTGAGTAATAAACTGGATTATATGAATCATGCATGACGGAACTTGGAACCTAATATAGCATAGCCTAGATATGACTAAGCACGATTTTTGCTATTTCAAGGACAACTCCCCGACAGCAAAAGACCTTGGGCTTTGAACGGTGCCGCAGTGACGCTTATGGCTCTTGATTTTAACGAAGCAAACTACAAAAGAAAAAAAAACTGATGAAATACGAATAAGAGAACCTACTTGATCTGTTTTTCACACATATGGACCTAAATATAAAGGAAATACACACACGCTGAAGAAAACTACAGAAAAGGTCGGCTCTTCAAGTATTTTTATCTTCCTCTTCCACATGAAAAAGACATTCAAAGACACTCCGATAAATAAATGTGTCACGATCTTTCGTTGCGATTTGGAGTCTTCGGAGATCGTACGCAGTATACTTGCTAAATATGTACATAAAACAGCATTGGGTTTGGCGAAAATATAGTATGTACTCCACCAGTTAGCTAGCAACTAAAAATAGAAAGAATATAGGATAGATAATGTCTACAGACGAGGTTTGTTCTAAAAATAAGACGGGCAGTACACTATTTTGTTATAGTACGTAAGAAAAGCGACAATCTTGACCTAAAAATTCGGCAAGGTATTGAGTACTTTCCACCATATGAACCACTTACACAAAACCTTGTTTAAACCGCTACAATGACCTCCAGTTTTTCAATACAGAATCTCCTCACTCGACAAAAAATATTCAGCTCATTATCAAAATTCGCAGAAAATAACCAAGTACCGCACTTCCTACATACATAACTTAGTATACTCGTTCATAACTTGCTCTGTTACATAAAAGAAAAGAAACAGACCAACCTCCTAATCGTCTTTATAACAAAACTGCGCTCTAAGATATACAAAATCCAATTTGTTGTACAATAATTCGATTTAAAAATAGTTTATAATAGCAAAATTAACTTACCCTCAAGCACTTCTTCTCACCGCGAACTTTTTAAAGTCTATTCACACACTGGCATTACTTTAAAATTACGTTGATAAATAAAAAATATCACGTTTTTGTCTAAATTCTATTTACAATTTTATTTACAGTTATCCGTAATTTTCGGAATGATACTGGGGTTTGTTGAAACGTCAGTGGTGTCGCATATGTTTTACGCATGCGCGGGGCAAGATGGCGGCTGCGAGGCGGGTCGATAGCGCGCGATAACGTTCCGAAGGCTGCGCCACCATTGCCGGGTGACATTGTGCTAACGGGGTAACATAAAAACGAGGTCACCGTTTCATATTAGCCCGCGCTTCCGTGGTACGGTGATACCAGCATATTTGTTGCCATTACAAAAATGGAAAATATTTTTCGTAGTCAGTGGCGAGTTTAGGGTTTTATTTATTTGGGTTGTGGATTTAGCAATGTTCATTATTTTACATACAGGATTTTATAGGTGTCAGAATACTCTAGTTAGCTATGGGTTCTGTTATGAGCAAAAGCCCTATTTTACATGTCACATCCATGTTTTATCTTTATTTCTCTTAAGACTGATTTTTTCATCGCCAGATAACTTTTATTCGAGGCACATAATTGACGTATCGACAGTTGTCGTATGAAATAACTGTCAAAATTTCAAATTATTCCTCGAATAAAGTTATCAGATGATTGAAAAATCAGTCCTTGTATCTTGACAATAGCCTTCGATACTGTGCGGCGATGCATACTCTGATTATATCTTTCGTTTCATACTTAATACTATTCCTCGAATAAAGTTATCAGATGATTGAAAAATCAGTCCTTGTATCTTGACAATAGCCTTCGATACTGTGCGGCGATGCATACTCTGATTATATCTTTCGTTTCATACTTAATACTTCGTACTTACATAGCGCCTTTCCTCTTGAAATAGGTAAGCGATAGGCTAAGAACAAATTCTGTCTAAATCTTAAGTAAGGAAAAAGCAAGAAGTAGGTATCACGCGGTGTCCCTCAAGGTTCTATATTTGGACCATTCCTATTGAAAATACACTTTACTATCACTGTCTCTGTCTAGCTCTATGTGTTAGTTGAAGATAGAAATATATTTCATTTTGGACACGGTAAAAAAACCACAAGATACAGTAAAAAAATAATTTATTCATCCTCAACATCGGTCTTAAGATAGTGTACTTCAGGGTCACTCGTAGTGCGTCCACGCATGCGTGCAATCGCAGTAACCCCACGCGCTGATCGCTTCATGATGTAGGCAACCCACAGCGTGCCAACACATGCCATACCGACCAGCAACACTGTTACTGCTACCGTTGCTCCACTCATACCTGTAGAAAAAACATTCACTTCAAGACAAGGGTCTCCGTTTTTGTCGGACGGCACATCGGTAAGCAATAAGTAGTTGTTCAAACGTAAGCCCAATGCCTACGATATAAAATATTACCCTCCTTTTCGGCTCCACCGGAGACAGAGAGAGATTACCGCACACGTAATCATAAATTTAACTTATTTTCAGGGGTCAAACTTGGGATAACTGCGTGTGATAATCAAAAATAAAATCTCTAGAAGAGACTCTTTTTTTACATGTAAGAGAGTAGTACAAAAAGATCTATCTAGGTTTCAGCAAAGAATAGCTGATAAAAAAAAAAACATTAGAAAAGTTATCATACCTCCAGTTTTCTTCGCGACTACTGGTTTCGCTGTAGTCTTTTCATCGTTGGTTTTAATCCCATCATCAAGCTTTGTAGTTCGCACGAAGAAAATGGTTGAAGAAGACATCGGCGTTATTTCAATAGTCAACGTAGTCGATTTGCGCGTGAAGATTGGTTTTAACGCAGTTGTTGTAGTGCTAGGAGTTATTTTCTTAGGAACTAGAGGCCTAGAAGTTGTAGTTGTAGTAGTGGTGGTGGTTGTAGTGGTAGTTGAAGGTGTATTAGTAGGCTTTTTAGTAGTTCTTGTGGTAGTAGTTTTTCTAGCAGTTGTGGGAGGAGGTCTTTTTGTAGTTGTAGTTGTAGTGGTAGTGGAAGTAGTTTTAGGCGTAGTCATAGTAGTCGAAGTGGTAGTAGGTGGCAATGTTTCAGTGGTTGTGGCTATCAGTTTCTGTGTCTGCGGTGGTGCTACTGAGCTGTTCAAGTTTGAGTCGTCCTCTGATGTCAATCCTTAAAAGAAGAAGTTTTATTAAATTGGGTCCTTTATAAATGTTTTTGGAACTCTTGTGTGCACTTTTTTATTTTCTGGGTATTTGAACTATGAGTAAATGAGAGAAGAAAGAACTTTTCTCGAGCGATGAGAGAATTAACTATTAGTCTACTGCTGTACAAAGGCCTCCACCAATGGCTGCAGATATTTCAGGCCAGAATAGAATACTCTTTATTAAGGAATAATGTTTGCTTATTTTATCTAGCTTACTAACGCCTTCTCATTTTGTCAAGGCTCCGCGTCGAGGCGAGTTCTTAACCCTTAAATGCATAATGTTGCCATATGGCAACAAAGCACTTCATTTAATTTTTTTAAGAATGTGATAGCTGTGAGTTTCTGAGCGCACCTCTTTTTGTCAAAACAATATATTTACTCTATGAATATTAATATTATTATATAATTATAATATATATACATATATTTTTTATAGATAAATACCCATACAATAGCATTTTTTTGCAATACGATATAATAAATCATGCATTTAAGGGTTAATAATCTATATTATTAATGTCTCCAAAGTATACATACTGGCATCAAAATCGCAAACGTCCAAGAAGTCAGGGCAGCAGTTCTGGGTGACGACGCAGACAATGCTGCAGCTACAGCCACGGTAACCAGTGGCCTCAGCGTACAGGTCGCAGCGGCCGACGCAAGACTCCTCTGGAAATGACAAACATTCATCAATTCATTAATTTAGCTGATGATGCGACATTAATCGTGCAAGCATTATGCATGTTACTTACTTACATACATTTTTAACCGAGTGTGTATTTTACTATATAGGCCGACGTGCTTTCATTGTGGGATAAGTAGGTTTAATAATTTAATATTAAGGAGAGTTTATTTAATTTTACAAAATGATTTAATAGCACACAATAAACATTTGTGAAAACTCGTTTACGTATTGGTTCCGGGAATGTAGTTTGTCGAAAATATAAAAGAATTAGGATTTTTATTGCGACTGGTCGTACAAACCAAAATGTGTCTCCTTTCTTTCAGTCCATCCAAAGGTTGTCTGTAAGAGATCGCCTCGTGCGATAAGACCTCCCATTGTACACTTGTTTTAATTATGTTTGTGCTTTTTGTTTTATGTGGTGTCCAATAAAATGTAAAATAATAAAAAAAGACAACATTATTCATTCGATCAATCCAATTATTTTCGTTTGCATCGATGTAGTAAAGCGGTGAAAGAATACATTATAATATTTAGTTCTACTTACGTAAAACAGAGGGTGGTGTGGTGGCTTGGACCATAGCTTTGGTGCAGTTCTCACCATGTTGAATGGACACATCGTCGATGGCTAAGTCACTCATAAAGTTCTCACCCCTGATGCCCTCGATAACGATCTGTAAACGAAAATATCTTAATAAGTCAGCAATAATGAATTATGAAACTTTGTGTTTTCCTTTTATGTTATTGATTTTTGTAGCTTTTAGCCTGTTGAGTAATTAACAGAATTCCTATGTTTCAAAATTAGATTACCAATCATAACCATTGATAGGATTTCAGGATAAATCAAGGACCTGGTTATGTTTTTTCATTAGTAGTATAAATAATACGAAACTGTTGTCATTCAAAATGATCTATGCTGGTACTCCAACACCATAACTGCCTCTCCAGCATTAGCCAGCTCAAACTAGTTATAGACATGAGCAATTTCCTGATAAAAAAGAAAATCTTACTTTTGCTCGCAAGTTTTACCTACGATGATACCGAAAACCACAACATAAAAAAATACATCAAACACTACAAAATATACAATGGGCGGCCTAATTGGTTAATTAGAATTTCATCAATCAAAACATTTTTTATTTTGTTATCCCTGTCAATCTGCCTCTCTGTAATACACTGAAATGTATAATGATTACTCAAACAACAGTGGGAGATGATTAATTAATTAATTAATTAATTATCGCTTTCTGCGATCTCTTCCAGGCAACCTTGGAATGGACAGTGATTTTCCTAGACATAAAATGGGGCTGTCGTTGGTGCAAATATTATATATATACAATACACTAAAATAGTTACACATATATACAGTGTGTCCGGACATGGACTAGCGATATTCTAAATACTTAAATATAAGCTATTTTAAAGTACAATTACACTATAGGCTTAGGTCCAATATACTTCCCCGCTATGTGGCAGCCATTTTGTTTTTTTTGTTGAAGTATGCTCTATGCGAGTACAAAAAAAATCATATATCTCAAAGTTTTAGTCATACTGAGATAAAAATAGGCTTATTCGAAAGGCAATAATATTGTCTACCGTCTGCACTACAAAGCAATATGTTCACAATTCCATAACTTTTGAAAAAAAATGTGAAAGTCGAAAAAAAAAACAAAAAATTATGCAATTCAACCAATAATTGTTAATTACTACAAAAACAACCCCGAGAGCTTTTTTATTTTTTATACTAGATCGACAGTTTTTGAGCTAAGCTACAATACAACATAAAATTCACAACTGTATGTCTAATACTTTAAGAGTTATTGTTGTATGAACATAGCGTATGCGCAAGCACAAAAGGCCTTTGTCGGAACCCTAAACAGGAAATCATTAAAAAAACATAACATTCATATTGAATTTTATTTAATGTTTTTTCCAATATTAAATGAAGATTAAAATATCTAAAGCAGTTGCTCAAAGTGGCCACCTCCAGCTTGTAGACACACTACGGCTCTCTGTGCCACCTGGGTTGATGAGCGCCTAATTAAATCCAAATCGGATCTAATTTCTTCGGCGGCTGCCATAATTTTTGCGACGAGTTCTTCCCTGGTATTTGGAACTGTAGCGTATACTTTTTGTTTCATATGACCCCACAAAAAATAATCCAAGGGTGTCAAATCGGGTGAGCGAGGCGGCCACGCTACTACACCACCACGACCGATCCACGGCTGTAGATTATTATTTAAATATTCTCTCACTGCTCGAGAAAAATGCGCGGGTGCACCATCGAGCTGGAACCACATACGCCGACGGTATGATAGAGGTAGGTCCATGAGGCTGTCCGCAAACTGTGTCTGTAAGAATTCTAAAAATCTAGCGCCGTTTAATGTAGGTGGCAATTCCAATGGCCCTATCAGCCTATCGTTGATTATGCCGGCCCACACATTTACTGAGAATTCATGTTGAAATGAGCTTGGGCGCACCGCCCTTGGATTTGCGGAGCACCAGAGATGGTCGTTTCTGTGGTTTGTAATCCCAGCTCTTGTAAATTTGGCTTCATCAGTCCACAGTATTCTTTGTAAAAAATTACGGTTCTGTCTCAAATTTCTATTTATCCACGAACAAAACACAGATCTCGCAGCAAAATCTGGTTCGATCACGTCTTGAACCCGTCGAAAATGATAAGGGTGTAACCCTTCTCTTTTCAAAATTCTCCATACATGCCACTTAGACATTCGAAGTTGCACTGAAATCCGTCTAACGCTTAGTCTAGGATCATTGGTTATTAGTCTAAGCACTTCTTCTTCATCTTCGGGCGATACCAAGCGATTGCGTTCATTAACAGCTCTTTGAATACCTCTTTCCGCTAATCTTGAATGCACGTCGATAAAAGTTTGGCGACTCGGTGTAGGCCTGTTAGGGTACCTTCGTCGATATTCTTGTACAGCCAAATTTGCACTTCCATTGCAAAAGCCATACACAAAGTGTATGTCAGCAATATGTTGCGATGAATATTGACGCTGTGCCATACTTTATCACACTTTTAAATACAAAACACTAACGCAGCACGTAAACAGCACGGACGGTAAGTGAAAGTAGCGATAGCGATCACAACGCAGGGCGAGGGACAACTAAACTAACCCAACTAATAATTTGTCCTTAAAACTGATTTTGTTTCAGGTAGTGGACTAATACGTTCTATCTCGCTTACTCACGGTAGTAACGAACAGTATTTCTCGCCTGCTCTCAGATGGAATACAGTGAATGCCATAAATGACACTCTGGCGGTTAACAAAGACGTTTTGTGCTTGCGCATACGCTATGTTCAAACAACAATAACTCTTAAAGTATTAAACATACAGTTGTGAATTTTATGTTGCATTGTAGCGTAGCTCAAAAACTGTCGATCTAGTATAAAAAATAAAAAAGTTCTCGGGGTTGTTTTTGTAGTAATTAACCATTATTGGTTGAATTGCATAATTTTTTGATTTTTTTTTCGACTTTCACATTTTTTTTCAAAAGTTATGGAATTGTGAACACATTGCTTTGTAATGCAGACGGTAGACAATATTATTGCCTTCCGAATAAGCCTATTTTTATCTCAGTATGACTAAAACTTTGAGATATATGATTTTTTTTGTACTCGCATAGAGCATATTTCAACAAAAAAAACAAAATGGCTGCCACATAGCGGGGAAGTGTATTGGACCCAAGCCTATAGTGTAATAGTACTTTAAAATAGCTTATATTTAAGTATTTAGAATATCGCTAGTCCATGTCCGGACACACTGTATACATATCCAAAATTATAGATACATAAATACATATTAAATATATAAGCAACGAAAATAAAAGAAGACTGTAGATGACTGTCTAGTGTTCTGTCTGAATACGGAATCCGGAACGCCTCTCTGGATCTTCTCACTTCTTACTTAAGTGATAGGATTCAGAGAGTTGATGTTAACGGGAAAAGGTCACCCGGATCTGTAGTAAGAATGGGGGTCCCACAGGGCTCAATACTTGGACCATTTTTATTTACTATTTATATCAATGACTTGCCTTACCTCATAAAGGACGAACATGATATAGTGTTGTTTGCAGATGACACTTCACTTTTATTTAAACTCAAACGTCAACAGCTGTTTACTGACAGTATAAATAGTGCCCTCGCAAAAGTAGTTAGCTGGTTTAATGTTAATAATCTACTTCTTAACGAAAAAAAAACGAAATGTATTAAGTTTACGATACCAAATGTTAGACAAGTAGAAACTCGTGTTCTCATAAAGGGTGAAGAGTTAAAACCCGAAAATTCCACTGTATTCTTAGGCATAACTTTGGATGCCAAGCTTCAATGGGGCCCCCATATAGATAAATTGTCAAAAAAGCTTAGCTCTGCAGCATACGCCGTTAGGAAAATTCGTGATTTAACTGATTTAGAGACAGCCCGTTTAGTTTACTTTAGTTATTTTCATAGTGTGATGTCATACGGTATTCTGTTGTGGGGAAATGCCGCCGATATTCAGACAATTTTTATTTTACAAAAAAGGGCAATTCGTTCCATTTATAAATTAAGTCCCAGACACTCCCTCAGAGACAAGTTTAAAGAGATTAATATAATGACTGTGCCTTCTCAGTACATTTATGATAATCTTTTGTATGCACATAAAAATATTAATCTGTTTAAAAAATACAGTGATATCCATAACATAAATACTAGGAACAAACACAAATTTGTTGTTCCTACAACAAGGCTCAAGAAAATAGGTGGCTCGTTTAGATGCCAATGTATACGTTTTTATAATAAACTTCCTAGCCACATTCAAGAACTAAGCATTAATAAATTCAAATCTTTTATAAAGCTAAAACTATGCCAGAAAGGCTATTATACTGTAAAAGACTATATTGAGGACAAAAAAGCTTGGGATTGAGCTGCTCCAATAGGTCTAGACAGTGAATGTTGTTTATTTTTTATTTTTTGCTGATTTACACTTTTTTTTTTTTCTCTTTCTAAATATCTATTTATATACAGAATGACATGAACATTTACTGTTTAAAGTCTTATATTATTTTAATTATTGTGAATGTGAGGACTATGTGGGTCATTGTTTCCGTTTTAATCATGGTCTAGCACTTTGAGTGGTTTATGCGGTCTACACAAATGTCCTGTCCTTGGTATTACTCGTCGAATCGTTGAGCTCCTTAAGTTCTGAGTTGAGCTGCACGGTTACTGACGAATGCGTGCACCGACTGCACAGGTCCACTCAATCTGTGTGGTTCTTTCCTCAAAAGACCACTTCAGACACCAATCTACATAGTCCTCAAAGATCAAAGATTATTTCCGGATTTTTATATACACATTGACATTGATGAATATTATATAAACAATGACATGGATATTTACTTTGTAAAGTATCTTATTTTTATTATTATTATTGTGAGTGTGAAGACTATGTGGGTCATTTCTTTTTTCTGTTTTCCTTCTTAGTTAGTTTTAATCATGACCTGGCAGTTTGAGTAATTTATGCGGCCTACCCAAATGTCCTTTCATTGGTATTGTTCGTCGAATCGTAAGGCTCCTCAAGTTCTGAGTTGAGCTGCACGATTTTTGACAAATGCGTGCACTGACTGGACAGGTCCTCTCAATCTGTGTGGTTCTTTACTCAAAAGACCATTTCAGACACCAATCTAAATGGTCTTCACATTATCTGACCAAGATTATGTCTGGACTTTAAAAGAGACTGTGACCTCTGAGTTTGTTTCGGCCTTTCTTCTCAGAGTAGTCAGATAGGAAACGCCGACCTCATCTAGTTTAAAAAAAAATGTGATTGACATGTAAAAGTGTTTGTACAAACCTACTTACAGAAAATAAATCATTTATCATTTATCATTTATCATTTATAGTGTTCCTTTACGAGTCTTTTGAACTACTGCGCGCGTTTTTTTTTTTTCAACTGGCAATGCATTCCACAAAGGAGCGGCCTGCCGGTCGATTCTGTAAAAATCTCACCGTGAAATCATAAGTGAAGTGAGCACTTAATAGTGTTAATCCGTATGACAGCTCACTCCACGCTCATTTCACCCAAGCTTTCACGGTGAGATGGTTACAGAATCGCACGTCTGTAGTGCTATTCTATAAAAATCTCACCGTGAGAGCTTGGGTGAAGTGAGATTCAGTAGACTAATGCTAGGGATTAACACTATTGACTGCTCACTTCAAGCTCACTTCACCTATGATTTCACGGTGACATTTTTACAGAATCGACCGGCAGGTCTGTGAAGTTACGTGATTATGAAACGATACTGACCTGGAAGTTATCACCAACGTCAGACAGCATAGCGACGGCGCTGTACCACTCATTGCCTTGGTCTCCCCACTGCTCAAACAGCGTGTAATTCTGCGCTTGCGACTGGGAACGCAGCATTTGCAGCTGATACATAGACAGTATGTCAGGCTTCTGGTATACTACGAGACCACCCATGGTCCTGTAATAAAGATTAATAGAGTATCATAAACCTGTGGGTACCTACCAGTCCGCTACTGGACACACCTATCCAACGATACCCCACACCATGGGGTAGACGAGAAGAAAAAACCATTCCCACTTTACGTGTACCCTAAAATATTTTTTTTTTTATGATTTTTTATTTACCGCATTGTCAGCTTGATTAATATGTATATCATCCCAAATTATAGTTTTCTGGTACTAAGAGTCTCTGAGCTAAGCTGCGGACGGACGGACGGACGGACAGACGGACATGGCGAAACTATAAGGGTTCCTTGTTGACTTCGGAATCCTAAAAAACAGCTGTTTCCTTCAAAAGTGCAATACCTACGCGGTCAAATTGGAACAGCTTTTTCACTGACTAAAGGGAATTAGTAACACATTCATCTGTATTCGGAAGGTTTCATCTCTATATATCACCATTTTTAGGGTTCCGTACCTCAAAAGGAAAAACGGAACCCTTTTAAGATCACTTCGTTGTCCGTCTGTCCATCAGTTAAGGCCGTTTTTCTCAGGAACGCGTGGTCATCAAGTTGAACACAAATTTCGAAATGTTAATGTTCCAAACACTTCTACCTACTCCTTCGTGGAATATAGGCGTGATGTTTTGTTGTTTTATGTTCCATATTATATAAGTCGGCAATTATTATGTTTTATCTATTTTACTGTGAAGAAAAATAGAACACATCCATATTTCCGTTATATAAATGCAACTGAAAGGTGATTTTTTTCAGTTAACCCCATCTATTTAAGACTTGAAACAAACGGTTTGTTGTTTTGTAGCCCGTAGAGAAAACTATAAGACAAAAATAATATCTGTTGGATCAAAAAAAAAACAAAAATTGAGGACGGGGTCTATAGTACCTACTTTGTCCATCGTCCTTTGTACGGAACCCTCGGTGCGCGAGTCCGACTCACACTTGACAGCTTTTTTCCCAGAATCATTGTTTGAATAAAATTATTAAACTAGCTCTTCCCGGGACTTTGTCCGCGTGTTTCTTCTTCCGACCCACCCCATGGATGCATCGCCTGCCCGCGATATTACTCCGTTTTTACTTAGCATTCTTTCTGACTTTTTAACTTTTTGCACGGCTCTTAAGAATCCCAGTGTGATGTCAAATAACCTATAGCCTTCATCAAGAACTGGGCCATACAATACAAAAATATTTTTTCAAATCCGACTTTTAGTTCCAGAGATTAGCGCGGTTAAACAAACAAACTCTTCAGTTTGTAATTGGAAAATTATCGACGGATATTGCAGTTATTTTAATTGCCAAATGAAAAACATGTTTAAGATGATTTAAATATGGACTGTCGGGTTTATGTATTCAAATAGGTATCTAATCAAATCAAAGCACGCAAACTGTGAGTGGCTCTCCAAATAATGGCAACAGCCGGTCGATTCTGTAAAAATCTCACCGTGAAATCATAAGTGAAGTGAGCACTTAATAGTGTTAATCCCTAGCGAATGACAGATGACAGCTCACTCCAGGCTCACTTCACCCAAGCTTTCACGGTGAGATGGTTACAGAATCGCACGGCAGGTACGTTAACTGATCCATTAAATACTTTTGGAACAGACCATAGTTCTCTACAATTGTTTTTTGGTGACCGTTGCACTATTTACCTTCCGAACATGTGGTACCAGAAGACGAAGCACCCGTTCTTGGCCAGATCAGCCTCGTACACGGGTGACATCAGGCGAGCGGTCTCATTCGTAATCCGACCTGTACTTTCTATGTACATGTAGTATCCTGAAATAAAAAAGGATGGGGTTTTATTTCTCGAAGAGTTGGGAGGAAGTATACAGTTATAACTGTATACTTGGATGGAAAGGCAGATATACCAAACTATCTAATATAACATGAATTATTACACTCGAATTTCGCCAGCCTCACTTTTTTTTTTGTAACATGTACGACTTCTAACCACGTAAGGCACCCCTGCAGGTTAATTGCGTAACACACTATCAGTAGCAATGGGTTTAATTTTGACAGTTCAACAACATTCATTGCGTTATTTACGTTGTTGAGCAGACACATTTTTCGAACATAATGGAGCAATGGATTAGCAATATGCTTAAAAATGATTCAATTTGAGAGTAATATAATAGTGTGTTACGCAATCTGCAGAGTAATTGCGTAACACACTATTAATAGCAATGGGTTTCATTTTGACAGCTCAACAACATTCATTGCGTTATTTACGTTGTTGAGCAGACACATTTTTCGAACATATGGAGCAATGGATTAGCAATATGCTTCAAAATGATTCAAATTGAGAGTAATAGTGTGTTACGCAATCTGCAGAGTAATTGCGTAACACACTATCAGTAACAATGGGTTTAATTTTGACAGTTCAACAACATTCATTGCGTTATTTACGTTGTTGAGCAGACACATTTTTCGAACATAATGGAGCAATGGATTAGCAATATGCTTAAAAATGTTTCAATTTGAGAGTAATAGTGTGTTACGCAATCTGCAGAGTAATTGCGTAACACACTATTAATAGCAATGGGTTTCATTTTGACAGTTCAACAACATTCATTGCGTTATTTACGTTGTTGAGCAGACACATTTTTCGAACATATGGAGCAATGGATTAGCAATATGCTTCAAAATGATTCAAATTGAGAGTAATAGTGTGTTACGCAATCTGCAGAGTAATTGCGTAACACACTATCAGTAACAATGGGTTTAATTTTGACAGTTCAACAACATTCATTGCGTTATTTACGTTGTTGAGCAGACACATTTTTCGAACATAATGGAGCAATGGATTAGCAATATGCTTAAAAATGTTTCAATTTGAGAGTAATAGTGTGTTACGCAATCTGCAGAGTAATTGCGTAACACACTATTAATAGCAATGGGTTTCATTTTGACAGTTCAACAACATTCATTGCGTTATTTACGTTGTTGAGCAGACACATTTTTCGAACATATGGAGCAATGGATTAGCAATATGCTTCAAAATGATTCAAATTGAGAGTAATAGTGTGTTACGCAATCTGCAGAGTAATTGCGTAACACACTATTAATAGCAATGGGTTTCATTTTGACAGTTCAACAACATTCATTGCGTTATTTACGTTGCTGAGCAGACACATTTTTCGAACATATGGAGCAATGGATTAGCAATATGCTTCAAAATTATTCAAATTGAGAGTAATAGTGTGTTACGCAATCTGCAGAGTAATTGCGTAACACACTATTAATAGCAATGGGTTTCATTTTGACAGTTCAACAACATTCATTGCGTTATTTACGTTGTTGAGCAGACACATTTTTCGAACATATGGAGCAATGGATTAGCAATAAGCTTCAAAATGATTCAAATTGAGAGTAATAGTGTGTTACGCAATGGTGCAGGGTGCTGTTTTGACTTGTGATGGAAAATTCGTGACCAAAATAGACTGCCTCGTTGGTCTAATGTTTGCAAGCACGACAGCTGAGCTTTGGGTTCGATTCAATGGTCGGGCAAAGAGCTATATAATGGGTTTATTTCTCAGTAAGAGCTCGGAGGTAGTAGATATAGGGATTGCCTTTTTGGAGCCTTGTATCACATGGAATTTAAAAAAAAGGAATAAATTAAAAGAAGAAAAGAGGGATTGAAAAGAGTATGCTTAGATGGTTTGGGCAAGTTGAGAGAATGAATGAAAGACGACGACTAACAACATTTACAATTCAGATGTGAGTGGAACCACCGGGAAGGGGGTACGGCCTAGGAGGACATAGTAACTTTATTGGTGATAATAATAATAATATTCCACAACTTTCACACAACGCCATCTAGTCCCAAACTAAGCAGAGCTTGTACTATGAGTACTAGACAACTGATAAATTTACATATATATTTCTAAATACATACATATTATATATAAACTACACCCAGACAAAGAACAAAATGATCGTGCTCATCACACAAACATTTGCCCTAAGTGGGAATCGAACCCACGACCTTGCGCATAGCAGTCAGGGCCACTGACCACTAGACCAACAGGTCTGTCAAATGATGTTCTTTAGAAAGGTTAGGTGCGAAGTACTCGCAACCAGTGTGCGTGTATGCCCAGATGAATGAACGTAACGGAGGCAAAAAGAGTATAATAAGGACCGTAACAGATGGCGTTCTGTAGTTTCTGCCTACCGTCATGGGAAGAAGGCGTGAGTTTATGTATGTGAGAGTGTTAAAAAACATCGGCCAAGTGCGTGTCGGAAGGATTCCGTAGTTGGAATGAATTTATCTCAAGAACAAACTTCACATTATACTTGAAAATCATGTTCTCCCATACTCGTACATTGCAACTGCAAATTTTCAAGATTTTATTTTAACACTTTGTCGGCGTGATTAATATGTATATTGTATATCCATGTCAAATTATAGCTTTCTAGTACTAAGAGTCTCTGAGCTAAGCTGCGGACGGACGGACAGACGGACATGGCAAAACAATAAGGGTTCCTTGTTACATATGTACGATCCTTAAATTGTACCGTTGCACTTTTTGACTTTGTCACATTAAACTCGTTCGCTGACGCGTCACATTCTTGACGTATCCATTTGCATCGTTTAATATGACAAGGTTCTAATGATAATGTTCTAATTCTAAACAACTCCCTAATTGCGTAACACACTATTACTCTCAATTTGAATAATTTTGAAGCATATTGCTAATCCATTGCTCCATATGTTCGAAAAATGTGTCTGCTCAACAACATAAATAACGCAATGAATGTTGTTGAACTGTCAAAATGAAACCCATTGCTACTGATAGTGTGTTACGCAATTACCGTGCAGAGTCACTGTGAAAGTGGTATTTATAATAGTTCCACCACGGCTGCAGTTGGATTGCTGCCATTGACAGGTCTGTCAAAATCACAGTATTTTCATTATTATATGGATGCTACGTAGGGGGTCGCTGCTGTCAGATGTTAATGTTCTGTGAAAGGAAGACCAATTCCCCTAATTAAAAACGTTCAAAATCTAGTCGCCATCTCAAGCTCAGCGAAGTCAATGTCAAAAAATTGTCAAAAATGTAGGAAAATTGGAGGTATTTTTAACAGATTGAGACTGTGATCAGACTGTGAACGTTCTTAGAATTGCCCTTAGGACTGTACGTGGAACTTTATGGTACTTACCCGATCCATTCTTCCCATAAGTATGGTCGTACGTAGGTCCCGTCTGTAGGAAAGAACTAGGGGTCTTCATATTCAGCCTCCTCCAATCAAAGTCATGAAACTCATCCGGTTTCCAACCGCAAATGTTAGGCTCTTCGAAGTCACATTCTGTTTCAGTCTGTTTTGTGGAACTATCTAGTAATTAATAAAGAATTATTGAATTTATCTGTTGGTATTGGTTGATTTTTCACTTGTAGTCGGACACCATAGTAATTTGACCGAGTTATTGAGATTACTGACATAGGAGGATATTACACTTTAATAATATCATTCTTTTAATAGGATAAAAGACCTACGAAATATAAGTAATATATGTATAACGAAGCAACATTATATTACATATATATGTCTATATTACATTGTCATCTAACTATGACTCGTAATTTATTTATGATGAATGATCCGTAATATGCCAAGCAAGCAGCGAGGTAGCGGAAACCACCAAGCGCTATTATTTTGAGCGGTTCCCGAGTTTTATCCGGCTCGAGGACCTGACTCATGATTTGAGCTGGAGCCTAGACCGTGCAACAGATGGCGCTGGCATCATTACGTTCTATGACATTGAAGTTGATAGTCTTCTCCTGAGAGTAAATGTGCTCTGTGGTGTGGACTCAACTAAGCCTATCCCAACTTTGTAATCGCAACTTTTTCAAAAGTCGTTCCTAAACATCACGCAATCATTTAATTTTGAAGATGTCGTTGTCCAAAGTAGGTACAGTCGCTAGCATATCAAGCTACTACAATCTGTCAAATTTCTTTAATAGATTTTCAACTTTATCGCCAAAGCATAAGGTTCAAATAATAATAATAATCATAAAACATTTTATTTCGGACAACTATGAGATCCATAAAAGTTGATTGGGAAAAGGAGACCGTTTGGCGGTTTCCTTTAACAGTTTCGGGTATCTAGATGTGCAGGCATCTGTACATGTTTTATTTTTTATTTCGTTAATCCAAACCAGTAAACCTTTTTTAATACTGTAATGCAGGCAGGCAGAGCAGTAAAAATAGACGACTAAATTGTAAAAAAAAAAAACAAAACCTTAAATGATAATGCTACCAGTTTACTAAACATTTACCCCAATTATGGGTAATTTGCAAAAAATATAATGTGTTTGTCTACGTGTATTAAGTACTTTGCGCATTTAAATCTTCAGTATGTATTACCATAACATCCAGGAGCAGTTGAGTTCCATTGTGATCCATCGCAGTAAATAACCGGTGAACCCACGAGCTGATGCCCGGGTAAACAGAAGAAGACTACCCAGGCATCCTTATGAGATGTCATATTCACCGCATTCTTAACCTCTTCCAGCTGTTGGCAGCCCGATCCTTTCAAAAATGAAAGAAAACACTTGTGACTATGTAAACACGACATGCGGAAAAAAGATAGTAAGTAGGTAATTTAAAAAAATGAATTAGATTTTATTTCTATATTATTTGAGTGCATTTTACGTTGTGGTCAATGAGGGAGAAACATTATTTAGAAACTGCGTTTTTAAATCTAAAATATACTGGAATAAAGCGTATTCTATTTGTAATTATTGTTAGGCTGGATATCACCATGGATGATACTTACTAACACATACGGGTGTGGGCACGTCCCACTGTCCAAACCTACACGTGGCATATTTGTTGCCCACCAGCGTATATCGAGCGCTGCAAGAATACTTGATAAATGTCCCTCTCTGCCTCAACCGAGCTCGGCCGTTCTTAAGTCGAGGAAGCACGCACGATGACGTTGAGCCACGGTAATATTGAGGATATTCTGCAACAAATAGTAAGCCGCTTCTTTTATAAGTAACCCTGGCTGATGGCCTGAATTTATTAAGGCATCCACAGGATAGGCCGGTTAAGCAGCCGACAACCTCCTTTTTTTTTTTTTTGTTCTCGGGATGGAAAATCGGGTATGTCAGACTCTTACTGACTAAAAACCACCCCGGTGTTCCCTCTCTCACCTACGCCGAGAGTCGCGGGAACGAACGATACTTCCGCAACCCCCGGCTGGTGCTGGCCCGCACCTGCGGGCCTCCTCGTGTCAGGGGAGGAGTAAGGTGTTAAACTCCCCCCGTGACGTCTAAGAGGGGCGCGCGTGGAACACTACGCGCCAAGCCGACAACCTCCTAGGTTAATCTGCAAATACCATGCACAAAAATACATTATTTTATGTCATATCAGCCAAAAGACGTACACAGTTGGACATGGGCCTCCCCAAAGCGTCGCCATATCGTTCTGTTCTGTGCGTTTCGTATCCAACGAATTACCGCGACCATACCACTGGTAATCGGTTCGGCTTTGGGAGGCTTACTAACACTGCACCTTGCTCCAGAATCCATCGGCCATGCGTTTTGCGAGCAATATGCCTTGCCCAATACCACGAAGTTTTCGATTTTTTCAAGTACCTATTACAATATTTTTCAGTAATATTTAAAGACCAGCCGGTCGATTCTGTAAAATATTCTGTAAAGATCTCACCGTGAAATCATAAGTGAAGTAAAAACTTTATAGTGTTAATCCCTAGCGAATGACAGCTCACTCCACGCTCACTTCACCCAAGCTTTCACGGTGAGATAGTTACAGAATCGCACGGCTGCACCCTAATTGCGTAACACACTGCCGAACCCAATTTGGATCATTTTGAAGGATATTGCTAATCCATTGCTTATTATGTTCGAAAAATTTGTAAAAAAAAAAAAAATGTATTTCAATTACAATGGGCATTTATTTGTCTGCTCAACAACGTAAATAAAACAATGAAAGTTGTCGAACTGTCAAAATGAAAGCCATTGTTACTGTTGGTTTGTTACGCAACTACCCCGCTGGTCTCCAAAAAGCTTCTCTAGCTGTTTCTAGTAACGTGACGGGTATTTCCTCGCCCATTTAATATTTCCAAGTGGGATGATTAATCTGTATAAGTTGCTATGAGATCAGCTAAAAACGGTTTTTTTTTTTCAACTGAGGACTGTAACGCTACCTACGCTGTTATTATTTCCATGAGGACGGAAGTTTGATGTCACGCGTACCGCCAAGAGCGTGCGTCCGGCTGATAAAGTTTATAAACCATGTTTTTAACGTTTAGATAAGTTTATATTATTGTTTATTAATAATGTTAAGTGCTTAAGATCTCTGTCCTGAAATTAATTCTCGATATTTTTAATTAATTTTACAAACTTCAGTAAGGAATCTTAACATGTAGTGCTAATTTGAATGAAAAGTCATTCGCTTTTTGTCCTTTATATGGCGCTGGGTACGGAGGAGCGTGCCAACGTGTGTTGGTGCCACGTAATTTTTAGTTGTTTTAGTTTGTAAAAGTTTATTAGCATAGTTTTAAAATCATTGTTACCAATACTGAATATATTGATTGTGAATACTTTATTTGTAGCCCGAGTTATTGTCTGAAATAAAGAATAATACATATACAACGTGTAACGTTAAATGAAAATAAGTTATTTAAAAAAAGTTAAGGTTTTATGTGCTGTTTTAGCTTTACTGGCCATTCTGATCGTTTCTTGCGTCTGCGACGGCGCTTTATCGAGGGAGGAGTCATCACTGAGCCGCTGCGCCGCGCTGACATTGGCTTACTAGACCTATTAGTAAATAGACACCGCAAAGTTTTTAATGAAGATTTTTTGAAAAATGTGACCTATATTAAAAAGTGGTTCAATGAACACTGCTCGTTATTCTGATCAAACTATTTTAAGGTTTTGCGCATTTAACGTTACACGTTGTATGTACTTATACAGTTGCGGACATATAATTAGGAGCGACTAATACCGAAGTCACTTTTCGATAAACAAGTTGCTGTTATTTTTGTATCAATTTACTGATAATAACTTTTAACAACATGGTAATAAACATCAATTGTCATAGGTACAAAATCCGTAGCTACGCCGATGAGGATAATCTGCCTATATTTCCTTAAGCTTATTTAATTTAATAGCGTTACAGTTAATGCGTTACGAAAATAGAATAATATTAAACACGACAGGTATTTTATTAGAGGCACCTAAATTGTACAAACATAACCATTTTGACATGCATAGTTGGATAGGCAGATATGACAATATTCTAATGCACAGTCAACGGAATGAATTAAATTTGTTATGATTTTATTGCTAGATAAACTATGCCCAACTTTATAAAACCAGCACCCTAATTGCGTAACACACTATAATCACATTCTGAATCATTTTGAAGGATATTGCTAATCCATTGCTCCATATGTTCCAAAATTTGTCTCCTCAACAACGTTAGTAATTCAATGAATCTTGTTGAACTGTCAAAATGAATTCCACTCCTACTATTAGCGTGATACGCAACTACCCTGCTGGGTCGTACGTACAGTTGAACCAGCTATTGGGTATACAGTAGGTACAGGCAAACATATTTATCTTTCCACTACACTGCCAATATTCATTTAAGTACCTAGGTAGGAATATTGTATGTGTAGATAATAAGAGATGACTATACAGGATATCAAAAAGTGAAAAAATGTCTACGCTAGGGGTTCAGAATCATATGCTGAATTCATGGTTTCAGTTTGCGAATCCATGCATGCCTGCCACCCTACATTGTATGTGTAGGTAATTCCATTTTATGCTTATAGCACACTAAAGAGTATTCGAAGTAAAAGGATTGACTACCTATACACCAAATAGCCTGTTCGACTGTACTTGACCAGACCTCCAAACATATGACTTTTTGCGAGCGCGCTCAGCAACATCCTCGTCGAACAGTCTGTTGTTGAGTGTGGCTGCTAGTTATTATTGGTACCAGTACAGTTACTAACAAAAAATACCAATTATTATTAGACAAGATTCAACAGCGATTTTCTATGATCGTGACTGTACTATGTTGGTAGATTTTTGGCAGGCGTTACGGGTAGTCAGAAGCCCAAAATTCCGACAACAGTCGGTCGATTCTGTAAAAATCTCACCGTGAAATCATAAGTGAAGTGAGCACGTAATAGCGAATGACAGCTCACTCCACGCTCACTTCACCCAAGCTTTCACGGTGATATGGTTACAGAATCGCATGGCAGGTCTTACCAAGGGTTTTCGTGTTACCCAGTAACTGGTTTGTGGAGGTCAAATAGGCACTTCGCTCCATGTAAAATACTGCTGCGGTATTCAGCTGCATGCGATTAGACTGGAAGCCAACTCCAAGTTAGTTGGGAAAAGGTTAGGCAGATTCTTTGGTAGGTACTAATAATAACCATCATACTACAATCGGAAAGTGTATTAAGTGCCAATTAAACGATTTTCACAATTGTAACTTTTTGAAGTTAAAAGAATCTCAATTTGTTTCTACTATTCCCATTTAATTAGACCTATCAGTAGAAATTACTTCAATTTCTAAAGTGGAACAATAAGATAATATAGTTTTTATAGTACTGCTATATGGATATTTGTAATAGTTATAGGCTTGCCACATGCGACATGAAAATTAAACTTAGATAACTGCCGAAATACGTGTGTCTATATAACTCTGCCTATGTTTTTGGGGAATAAAGGCGTGATGTTTGGAATTTGTATTTTCCTCGAATACTTGTTTATCAGTTCCATAAGTTTAGTTAAAAAAAAACACTAGGTATAATAGGTAAAATACAAAAAGTAACACACTGGTCCATTTTAATGAACATAACTAAGCTTCAATCATTAATTTTGGTTATCAAAAAGCCAATTAACAACTGTTAACAGACTATAGAGCACTTGGTATTTTTTATTAAATTCGAATACTACTTAGGAGTATCTGTATATAATTTGATTTATTCGAAATAGGAGGAAATAACCAAAAAACGCTAGTCATAATCAAGCTTAGGAAAAAAAGACCTATTTCTCAGAAAGTGATTACTTAAATAAATAAGGAAATGGGTTAAATATATAAAGAAGAATTATGTTTAAACTATATGTTATTTATATTATAAATGCGAAAGTAGCTCTTGTCTGTCCTGTGTACCTTTTCACGCTTAATCCATGAAATTTGATAAATAGGTAGCCTGGGACCTAGCACATAGTCTACTTTTCATTCTAGATATTTGTATAAAAAATAATTAAGTCCAAAATACACGCAGACAAAGTCGCAGGCAACAGCTAGTACAGACGCCAGCACATCAATCTAATCCGTCAAATTTCTTTAATAGATTTGCAACTTTATCGCTAAAGCATTAGGATCAAAATTGATTAGGAAAATTTTACATTTTTGGGTAGCTTGTTATGCTGACGCCTGTTAATTTCTAGAACTAAAATTAGAATAATACATAATTATAAGGGACTTTGTGTGGTAGTTTGAATTTACATAGGTACTCGTAGATCAAACTTTAAATGTTTTTTAGGGTTCCGTACCCAAAGGGAAAAATGGAACCCTATTACTCCCGCTCCGCTGTCCGTCCGTCCGTCCGAAGGTCTGTCACCAGGCTGTATCTCATGAACCGTGATAGTAAGACAGTGAAATTTTCACAGATGATGTATTTTTGTTGCCGCTATAACAACAAATACTAAAAAACAGAATAAAATAAATATTTAAGGGGGCTCCCATACAACATACACGATTTTTTTGCAGTTTTTATAGATAATATTGTTTTTTTCATGATCAGCCTACAATGTTCCCACTGCTGGGACAGACCTCCTCTCTGTGATAGGGAGTGGGCTGTAATCTACCACGCGGGCCCAGTGCAGGTTAGTAGATGTCACATGTCTTCGAATTTTTGTTCCTAGGTCCTGCTGGTTTCCTCAGGATGTTTTCGTTCACAGTTTTGAGAGCAGTGGTGATGAAATGATTTACATAAAGTAAAGCGCCTGCCTGGGTTCAAACCCACGACCTAAAAACTCGTTAATCGGGGCCGTTACCACTGGGCCACTACTGCCGTGCGATTCTGTAACCATCTCACCGTGAAAGCTTGGGTGAAGTGAGCGTGGAGTGAGCTGTAATTCGCTAGGGATTAACACTATTAAGTGCTCACTTCACTTATGATTTCACGGTGAGATTTTTACAGAATCGACCGGTTGCTCGTGATGAAATATTTGAAGTAGTTCTTTTTCTTTTTTGTCACGAGAAACAAACCCACGCAGTCACAGGCGGATGGACATAACCGAGATAGCAACGGATGTGAACAGAAACCAAAAATCACTCGCTGTGTGGTGTTATCAAATGCTGAAAACAGCCTCACATAAATAACTACCCATTTATTATAATTCGTGTCATTTTAATGATTATTGATTATATGTCAAAAATACCTCTAATTTCCATACATTTTCGACTAGTTTTTGACATTGATTGTCGGTTAGATCAGATTGTGACTTGAATTGGAACGTTTTTAACCTTTTGAACGCCAATCACTTCTGTAATACGAACTTGTATACAAGTGATTGGCGTTCAAAAGGTTAATTACGGGAATCACCCTACAGACTGTGAACGTTCTTAAAGTTACGAGAATTGCCCCTCAGACACTTGCTGCCGATCATAAAAGGTAAAGGTTCGATTATGAAATCGAAAACTGAATTAAAAAAATATATATTTATAAATTGATTATAGAAGAAATATAAATCAAACTCTTTGTCTTCAAAATAATAAGGTAACAAAATATATTTTAAGTTAGGTAGTAGATAATAATAGGTACAGAAAAAAAAATTACCTGCTTTAACAAAACTGAGCACAAATAACAATAAAAAACACTTTAGAAACATTTTGCACTTTTAATACTATTCTAATGTAGCACAATATTATTTCTCTGTTATTTTAAACTATTTAATTAAAATAATAAATAATGTTTATGTTACTTCATATTTTAGGACTAGACTGGATGTCGTTACGTACTCATTTTAAATGCTGCTACATTTATATTGTTGTATGTTGTTCACATCGAACCCGACAAAGAGTAAACTCGACTGCAGATCCTACATCCGATTTATATAATGCCTACGGCTTAGTGCGGACCAACATAGAGCGTGGAGCAGGATAATTTTTAAATGAACCTTACATTCAATTATGGGAGCAAACGAACCCGCACCCTAATAGCGTAACACACTATTACTCTCACTTTGAATCATTTTGAAGCATATTGCAAATCCATTGCTCCATATGTTCGAAAAATGTTCTGCTCAACAACGTAAATAACGCAATGAATGTTGTTGAACTGTCAAAATGAAACCCATTGCTACTGATAGCGTGTTACGCAACTATCCTGCCGCGCCAAAGGAGGACACTCTTTGCAGTTTTTGAATCTGATTAATAAAAATCAGTTTTCTTTGTCTATTTCTTTAAATTGTGTGTCATGAAACTACCTAATAAACGAAGTTTTTATTGTAACTTCAGCCCGCGTAAATACGTGAGCTACTTTTCAACTTCTTGGCCCTTTCTCACAGTTGGTCGCAATAACTAAGTTAGTGGGGGACCTTTTTCCGGGGTGGAAAATCCTCATGGATGCCCTCCGTCATGGGGTGGGCGGAGTGTATGTCAGACTCTTACTGACTAAAAACCACCCCGGTGTTCCATCTCACACCTACTCCGGGGGTCGCGAGAACGTAAGATCCTTACGCAACCCCCGACTGGTGCCGGCCCGCCGCTGCGGGCCTCCTCGGGTCAGGGGGGGAGTAGGTGTTTGACTCCCCCGTGACGTCTAACAGGGGCGTGCGTGGAACACTAAGCACCGCCACCTCGGGTCCTGGTGTTTGGGGGGCAACCCCCGAGTCCGTCGCCCCTGGACCCATTTAGGAGGGCTGGAAGAAGGCCGTTGTCCGCCCTCAGCGGACGCCCGGTGCGCCTGCTGCAGGCCGGATGAGAGGATAAGATCTCCCGTTCCCTTTCCGCAGCCCCGATGAGGTGGTTTGCTTCAACGACCGTTTCACAGAAGGAAACCTTGAATATTTGAGGTGCGATTAAATAAATGCCGTTTAAATTCATTTTAAAAATCCTTATGTCATAATGTCATTTCTGTTTATTTTTATAATCTATGCGCTGAACGGGATGTACATATATTTATCAGAAGGCGCTTCCTTTCAACTTTCCAACCAATATTCCATTGAATACTATCAGCCATCCATGGTTTTCGTAAAACAGATTAGTAGACCTGCTGTAGCTAATTTCTTATCTTATCGCTAAATACCCTTAAACCATTGCACTGTGAGTCTGAGTCACTAGGCTTTTTTACATTCCTATTACATTAATGTCCAACGGTTTTGTAGTACCTACGTATTCAAGTACAGGGCGATGCCACACGGACGTTGCCAATCATATAAAGAGCGTCATGCCACACAGTGTGTTAAAACGACGTGGGGTGACAGAACGCCTGCGCATCAGACAATGGGCCAGGAAGACGAATCAGGGAGGGGTGCTGCAGTGAGATGACGGAGTGACAACGGAGCGCAGCGCACTTTTTTTTTTAATATCGAAGGGGGACGTCGTGAAGGTGCGACGTCGGGATAAGCTGCGTTGCGTTACGACATCGCAGCGCTCGTGTGGCACTCACTGCGTTGAAATCACTGCGCAGCGAAGACGGTGACGACGCAACGCATTGGCAACGCCCATGTGGCATCGCTCTAAGTCAAGGAAGCGCCCCTTGGGTGGAAACTGCAGTCAGCCATCCCCGCTAACAACCTTGCCGACTGGCATACATTCTTCATCCTAGCGAGATATTCTCGAATAGATCATGCCAATATGCGACACGAGGGAAGAAGAAGATCAAAAACATCATATTAGGTTCGCGTGACGTGACTGCTTTTTAGGGTTCCGTACCCAAAGGGTAAAAAGGCACCCTATTACTAGCGCTCCGCTGTCCGTCCGTCCGTCTGTCACCAGGCTGTATCTCATGAACCGTGATAGTTAGACAGTCGAAATTTTCACAGATGATGTATTTCTGTTGCCGCTATAACTAACTAAAGAACAGAATAAAATAAATATTTAAGCGGGCTCCCATACGACATGATTTTTTTTTGCCGTTTTTATAGATAATGGTACGGAACCCTTCGTGCCCGAATCCGACTCGCGCTTGGCGGGTTTTTAATTTTGGAATTGCGAGGTACGCGCCAGTCTAGCAGTTACGGTAGCTATAATTTTAATGGATATCTAAGATACTCAATGAGACCAATTTTAATCGTAATTCTTTAATAACGCATCAAATGAGCTTACTCAGTTAAACTGGCTAAGGGTCAAAATGAAAACTGGAATCACATAATATACTTCGTAATTTATTTAGATAGGTAAAAAGCAATTATGTTGTGAAAGGTACAGACGCCAGCACATCAAGCTACCCGAAACTGACAGATTTTCCCAATCAACTTTGAACCTTATGGTATAGCTATAAAGTTGAAAATCTATTAAAGAAATCTGACAGATTGTAGTAGCTTGATGTTTTGGCGTCTGTACATTGTATCATGTTCAGGTTTTACCCCATGACATGGGTAGGTAGGGGAACATGTGCATCAGTGGATCACGGGGAACAGTGAATCATTTGTTTAAACTCTGTATCTATTATACTCACACATACACCCTTTGGCTTCGCTAACGCTATCCCTATCCCGCACCACCCGACTAGTCGCCGTCACTGAATCACACCGAGATGACCCGCGACAGCACATCGATCAGTAGGTAAGGACGAAAAAAATAATTTACGTAATGTTTGAAGTTACTTTGGTTCAAAGTTATTTAGATATTTTAAAGTCTTTGCATATGTTCTTTCAGTATGTGTGTCTAGTTGTATAAAACTGCATTAAGTTGTGTGATATAAGCGATGTATATTTTGTTAAAAATGTTATTTCTGTTATTGGTAAATGGGTTACAGTGAATCATGTGGTAATGGGGTTCGTTGGATTGTGATCCACTGGAGATTTACTCATGTTCAAGAAGGTGTATTTTATGTTGTAAAACTAAACAAAAGTAGTACAAATTGCAGATTTGGTTTTCTCTCATAATTTTCTGTAAGTACTTATTAATCTTACCAAGTAGGTATGTATATTGTGATTTTACAACTAATACTGATTAAAGCAATGACTGATAATTACATTATATTTGTAAAAAAAAAGGAGTTTAATTAATATAACAAGTCCTATAGCATTTTAAACGCTTATGATTCCTAGCACCCCGATCCTGTAAAGTAAACCAAACTGTAAAAGAGGCATTTGAAAAAAATATATTAAAGATTAGACATGCTTTTATATATTTAAGTAAGAACCTCGGTCAATAAAGCAGAAATTTAACCCAAAATAGCATTAGAATAAAAAATGATCCACTGAGCCCCATGTTCCCCTACTGCGAAAAATACAACCTGAACAAACGGGTTCAAGTTATTACTTTCGCAGCTAGCTATGCCATGCCAGTGCATGGCATAGCTAGCTTACAAAAAAAAATAATAACTGCCACCGAGTTTCAGTGCTTCAGTTGTTCTTATTTTTAAAGTTACCCAGTTTATGTTTCAGGGGTAATATACACTTTAAATAGGGCAACATTAATAAACCAGTTGTCAAAATAACTTTAACGTTCCCAAACGTTCCAGCGACCACGAATTGCATTCTATATTTCATTTGTATTTCAAAACTAGAAAGAAAACCCGAACGCAATGCTGATAATCTGTGTTCATGCGACGCCTATAGCTGGAATGTTTGTCGTGTCGTGTTATTTGAGATTATGAGTATTTTTTGTTTTTTCGCAAATAAATAAATGAAACATGGAGAAAATATGCAGATTTTGTTTGAAAGTATCTATTAAAAGCATGTGCAGTTTACAAGAATGCGATATACTCTATAGCATTCAAAAATTTCTAACGATAAAAGTAAGTAATCGTTTACAATAGCTATACTTAGCAAAGTTGTGTGCTTTGATCGTGTTTCAAGTTTTAAATAATTATGATTATAATGCATACAAGTATTTAAGTATCCTCTAGTCGTTTTCTGAAATAGGAACACAAGTAATTGTAAAATAATTATGATTCTTGTCTCTAACCTCAGCTTTACCCATAGCTTGGTTTATAGAGAGTATTCGTCCTTTTCAGATACCAACTGAAGATTCCTTCCCGAGCAATTTATGCAAGGAATGCTTTAAAAAAATATCGCAAATAATTAAATTCTGTATAACTGTCAAAGACAATGAAGATAAATTACAATATTATTCAAGAAATGGCCTATTACAAGATTATTATTCAAAACTTACAAATAACCAGCAAACGAAAGATGAACAAAAAGACTTAGAAACAAATTATAGTGTGAAAGTTGAAGATAGTACAAATTTTGGGGATTATGATCATTTAAAAAATGAAGAATTGTCTAATGATATTATCGAGACCCATTGCAGTTCTGAAGATGAAATAACACTGTCCTCAATTAAGAAAGAAAATGAACTTAATTCCACTGCTCCATTAAAAAATATAACAAAATTTAGACCTCTAAAGAGTCTCATTCCTAAAAGGAGAAATTTAAAAGAACCAGAAAACGTTGAATACGTAAAACCATTTACTTGTCTGACATGTTTAATAGAATGTAATTCTCAAGCAGACCTCACTAAACATTACTATGCCAAACATTTCACGAAAAACACGGGTCATAAAAGTTATACAGAACATAAATTGGAGGACAAGATTACATACAGCTGCAACAGTTGTGAGAAAACATTTAATTTGAAGAAAGATATTGTAAAACATAGTAGGAGTCATATTGATGATGAAAAAGATGAGAGACCGTTGATTTGTAAACTTTGTGGTAAGATTTTATTACTGTTATTTTATTCAAAATCAAATCATTAAAAAAATAAAAGGCACTTTTGAACATCATAATTTGCAAAAAATAGAATTGATACTCACTGCCTCTTCCAAAAGGTTATTTTATAGGGAAAAAAAATGGGCATGAAACTTCATAGTTACTCTTTTAAAATGCTTTACTATATTTTGCATACATTAATTATAATTATATTATCATATGAATAAATATATCTTTTTAATTTTTTTTTTTTTCATTCTGTTTTTATTTATTTATCAGCAACAATTTATATTGTTTGAAATATTACATACATCATAATTAATAATATTCTAAAAGTGAACATACAGCAATAATAATTAAAAAAAAAAATGTTTACAAAAATCAAAAATAATAAATGGCATTTTTATTTTAAATCTAAAATTGGAATATTAATATTAAATTACAGTTTGTCCATTAACTACAAGTTTTTATCTATCAGAAATGTTTTGAGCTTAGCCTTAGAAGAGCTAGTTTTTAACAAAATCTTCAAATCTGCTGGCAGTCTATTAAATATTTGTACAGTTTGGTAATGAGGGCTATTATTATTATTATTTATTTTATTTCAGGCATAAGTACCAATATTATTACCATAATATTAAAATTAGGTACAGCTTTATTTTTAAAGTCCTTTCTATGAGGGTTTTCCCTGGCTATTCTTTTTTCCTCAGACTTTGTATTCATGGATATATTTTTTTTTTAATTAACTTGAGTCTCACTCCTGGGCATAGATTTTATCTTTGCCCAGGAGTGGGACAGAGCAGGCTAGGAATGAATAAAATCATTGAGTTTTTTTTGCTGAATTTTTTTTTTCATAGAATACAACCAATTGGAACTTAGCTTCTGACGTTACATAAATCACCGGATGGAGGTATAATATAATAAAATAATATGATTTTTTGAAGTTTATACTCTTTATTATTTAATCCATGTCCTACATCTATATCATGGACAGCCAGAACATACCGGAGAGTTCCTGACATAGTTCGCCATGCTAGAGCCCACAACGGCATCAAACTGAAGTGCCCATACAACTGTGGGTTCACCACCGCCTATGCAGGCGCTATGAAAGAACATAAGAATAGACACTTGGATGAATATAAGGTTTGTGTACCCTTAGTATCAATCTATCTATATAAATAAAGCAAAGTTTGGTTAGTTGCATCATTTACCTATAACTTAAGAACGGCTAGACCGATTTTTGATTTGCCGAATTTGTCTACGCCCCTAATAATAATAATAAACTAGCGGAAAAAATAATAACAATGAAGATAATTAATTTTCTCATACATTTTAATTATTTGAATCGGCTTTTTTGATATCTCGAGAATGGCAGACAGATTTCGTTAAAATTTTGTTTTCATTCGTCAAGAAGTTTCCTCGTTAAGAAACTAACGCGCGACTAAGAAAATCACAAATAAAAAATCCGATTAAAAAACTGAATTGTAATAATTCAGCTAATAAGTTAACACGACAATTATTGAATCTGGGGCAGTACGAAGTTTGCCGGGTCAACTTGTAATTTATAACTTGCTAGCTTCTTCCCGCGACTTGTCCGCGCGAAAGGACGATGGAACTTAGCGTCCCTAAAATTTAAACTTAGTCAACAGACTTGAGACATATCTAATTTAAAAGGTCTTTGCTTACTCATAATTTTTTACTATGACGACGACCGTCTAAAGTATGGGGTTTTCAGGGCAAAGAAGGAAATATAAGGTTACAACTGTAGTACCAACCTCGCTGTTTCTCGTGCCATCACCAGCTTCCATAACGATAATTACCCCCTCTAATTACCCATGCATCGCATGGCTTTTACGACATAAAACATCTAGATTTCATTTTTCATGTAAGATTAGTATTAATTTACAGACGCCAGCACATCAAGCTACTACAATATGTCAGATTTCTTTAATAGATTTTCAACTTTAGCGCTAAAGCATAAGGTTCAAAGTTGATTGGGAAAATCTGACAGTTTCGGGTAGCTTGATGTGCTGGCGTCTGTACATTACAAACAAACAATCCGGGATGAATTCTCCAAATGATGGTGAAAACTGCATTAAAATCCGTGGCGTAGTTTAGAAGGACAACGCGGTCTCACACGAAAAGCGATTTTGTTCTATCATATTTACTAGGTTTTCCCGCGGATTCGCCTGCGTGGATCTCAAGAAATGTCCCCATTTTTTTCATATAACTATCGGTGTACGCGGCGCACACCAGTAAAGCTCACAGTCAGCATGATTTTTCCGACATCTTCAACAATTATCGTCATATTTCAACCAATTTACACAAAACCTTAATTAATTATATACTTAAACCTTCTTCATGAATCACTCCGTCCATTGGTGAAAGCCGTATGAATATCCCTTCGGTAGTTTTTGAGGTTATCGCGTTCAAACAGACGCGGCGGAGGACTTTTTTTCATCAGTATTTTTAGTGTAGTGTAACGTGTAACGTTAAATGCGCAAAACCTGAAAATAGTTTGATCAAAATAAAGAGCAGAATTAATTGAACCACATTTTAGTATAGGTCACATTTTTCAAAAAATCTTCATTATAAACGTTGCCGCGTCTATTTATTAATAGGTCAAGCAAGCCAATGTCAGCGCGGCGCAGCGGCCCGGTGACGACTCCTCCCTCGATAAAGCGTTCGTCGCAGACGCAACAAATGATCAGAATGGCCAGTACATAAAACTAACAGCACATAAAACCTTTCCCATTTTTTTAGTGACTTGTTTTCTCTCTGAAATAGGTCAATTGAATTAAAAATCAGTTGGGGTGTCTGAGGTTTTGCGCATTTAACGTTACACCTTGTATATAGTGATTATCTATCGCTACATATTACACTACAGTATACTTGTCTTTAAAAACAGTAAGTACCTCCACAGTACCTAACCTATTTATTATACCTTTTCAAGTATACCTGTAAGACATGCGGCAAGGGTTTCAACATAAAGACGTGGTATGAGCAACACCAGAACCTCCACACCGGACAGAAGCCATTCGTCTGCAACATATGTGGCGTCGCCTTCCCTCTGGCCAGGTTAATTCGTACAAGTGATAAAGTAAAATAAACTTAAACCTGATTACAATGTGTTTGAAGATTTTTATATGCAGCCTGGCATACCTAAAGTTCAAAGTTGATCACGTGACTCAGTCATCAACTTTGAATGTTAATATCTCGGAAACGTGACACTACTGGATTTGGTCTTATTATGTTTTCTGTTTGCATTGATTTTTATTTATCTTTCTGACTCCTCTGAGAAGAAAGGCTGAAATAAACTCACGAGGTCACAGTATCTTTTAAAGTCCAGACATAATCATGGTCAGATCATGTGAAGACCATCTAGTTTGGTGTCTGATGTGGTCTTTTGCAGAAAGAATCACACTGAGTGGACCTGTCCAGTCAGTGCACACATTTGTCAGTTCATTTGTTTCTTTTCGGGCAACGCAACTTACGATCTTGTTTTCAGATATCTACAAAATCACAAGAGCTCGATTCATCCGCAGTCGTCTAGCTTGAAACGCTACCAATGTCTCCACTGTGACGAAAAGTGCGACAGTTCCAAAAGTCTTTCTTTACATTTGAAGGTAAATTTTAAACCCATGCATTTTGCTACTGATGAACATGAGGTCCTGGGTTCAATTCGTAGGTTGGGCAAAGTGTTATAGTGTGTGTTGTGTAGTGTTATTTGTGGGTGTACTATACGTTGTCTTTAAAAGATCGCTCTTAGCGATAAGACCGCCCATTGTGTCACCCTTTGTAAAATTTCTATATTTATGTCAGTAGTTTATATGGTGTACATAATAAAGAATATTCTATTGTAGTCTATACACCTCTACCCCTTTGTAAGGAGGACTGATATCTTGATGTCAATGCCTCTCCCATAGTAGTGCACGGTTTTCGGCTGATAAGATGATGAATTAAATATGTGGCTGCATTATGTCAAATCAATCTATCTGCCTAGCCTTATCTCAACTATGTTGAGGACGGTTTCCAGTCTAACCGGATGCAGCTGAATAATCCAGTATTTTACATGCAGCTAAATAATAACAGCCGCACAGGTCGATCGGTCAAGCTAAGCTACGCTTGCCGCGGTTGGTCTGTGGATGGGTGACCATCTTTACATACCGAGACCCCTTCGTGCCTCGGAAAGCACGTTAAGCCGTTGGTCCCGACTGTCATTCGTAGATCTTTGACAGTCGTTATGGGTAGTCAGAAGCCCGAAAGTCTGACAACCAGTCTTACCTAGGGGTATCGTATTACCCAGTAACTGGGTTGTGGAGGTCAGATAGGCAGTCGCTCCCTGTAAAATACTGGTATTCAGCTGCATCCGTTTAGACTGGAAGCCGACCTAAACATAGTTGGGAAAAGGCTAGGCAGATGATTATGGTAGTTCCGGAGATGAGCGCGTTCAAACAAACAATCTCTTCAGCTTTATTAATATTATATTATATATTTTTTCATTATTATTATAGATTATTTTAGATTAATGGTGTTAATTTCTCTCTTCCAGAAACACGGTATAAACAAAGAAACGTGTTCTCTTTGCGACTTTTGTGGCAAGATTGTTACGTCCACTTCTCAGCTGCAGTACCATCATAGGATGCACTTGGGAGTGAAGCCATACTCATGCGCGTATGTTCCATAATTATACTTAATTTAAATACGTACACACATAAAGCCACGCCTTCTTCCCATGGAGGTAGGGCAGAAACTAAAGAACGCCACCGTCTACGATCCTTACATACTCCTTTTGCTTCGTTTACGTTCATATATCACCTGGGTAACTTCGTAACACACTATAGGCTGACCGCTTAACTGAGAAGTTGTCTGAGGTAGCTGCGCGCTGCGGGAGGGGATCACCCCTGTCCCTGTGTGTGTGTGTGTGTGATTCGTCAACTTGTGACAACTATCAAGTTGTCACAAGTTGACGAATCACACAGCTCTCGCATCACGTCACCCCTCCCGCATCGCGCTGCTACCTCAGGCAACGTCTCAGTTAAGCGGTCGGCCTATAACAGTAGCAATGGCCTTAATTTTGACAGTTTTATTTATTTGATTTTTTTTTGCCAACAAACAACTATATACCGGGTCCCATTAAAATAGATGGACAAACAACACAGCGCTCAGTACGTCTAACCAAAAATATCCAAGCAAAAAAAAAAGCACAGATTAAAGTGATTTTATTTTGACCTAAAATAATAAATTACCGGCACATTAGTGTATTTTCTTTAGCTGATTATTTTTCTTGTAAGTATGTAATGCGTTTTTCTTATATATTTTTTTACCATTGTCCTTATTTTGGTGGTCTGAATGATTTCTAAAAGTTTGTCCATCTATTTTAATGGGACCTTATATACTCGTACAATTATAAAAATGTTTTTTTTTTTATAAACTAAGGTTAGTATTACAGTTTATTATAGGTTAGGTTAGGTAGGTAGACTTTTTCGAACATATGAAGCAATGGATTATCAATATCCTTCAAAATGATTCAAATTGAGATTAAGTGTGTTATGCAATTAGGGTGCTGGTCATACATGCCGGTTGCGATTACTACGCAACTGACCTTTTTGAAGAACATTACCTTAAATAGTCACCAATTTACTCCAAAGTAGTCCAGGTTAAAAATAAAATTGCTAAGCTGATATCAGACGTTTCACTTTTTGTTCATTTTGGCATCTTACACACAAAGTGAAACGTCTGAACTCAAAATGAATCAAAAGTGAAAAATTAACCACTTAACACTAATGGACCAATCCAATGATATAGGATTTCGCCTTATTTCACTCGTCTACCGAATGATCGAAAAATGAAATGAATGGGGCAGGTGAACGTTCATTCCTATACCGGCAGACTTTTTTAACGCCTGGACGACAACAGGGTATCAATGGTGAACAGAGTAGAAGCCTATGACACCTAAATTACATTCGCTACGAATTTATTGATTTTTTTTTATTAATTTTCGATGGATTTGCTTTTTTTTTTAATGAAAAGTTTACTTCATTTATGTAAAGGTGTGCCCAGACCTGGCGAATGCGCCGCTTGCGAACTGCGCGCGTGCATTTCATTTTCGTACGCAGCCCCTTCGCCGTCGCGCGCAAGCTACGCGCCGTACTCAAGCCTTGCCGGAGTTGCACTAGAGCGGCGCACCAAACGTAGGCTGTAACCGCACGCGAGCAACACGCGCGCAGTTCGCAAGCGGCTCGCGAGCGGCGTATTCGACAGGTCTGAACACACCTTAATTCCATATTAGGTGTTTGAAACAAAAAAATAAATAAAAGAGATTTTTGTGCCATAGGCTTCTACTCCGTTCACCTTTTAAACTGTTTTCATTCAGACGGTAAAAAAGTCACTCGGTATAATTTTATCGGTGTCCTATGAACGTGGAATTAAAGAAAAATGAAACTAAGTGTCTGATAAATTATATCGGCATCATGAAATATGTTATGAGAAAGAATCGACACTTTTTCAAAAACTTCACTATGCATGAAATTATTTTTGTTTACCTCGAAAAAAAAAATTATTTATTTTTATTTCTTATTGCGTTATTTGTATCCCTTCGTATACTGCACCGGTTGAAGTCATCACGTCAAAGTCAAACCAGCGCTGGAGCTTTGTCTCACATAGGATCGTAGCAATACCTATGCTGAACGATGGCCGTTTTGCGTGAAGTGGCGCATACTTTCCCCCAATTAGTTCTTTTTGTGTTTGTCTTCTTTCTTGGGATCATGTTTACGGCAAATAAACGTATACTTATTCTTTTTACATATTTTTACTCTGTCAAGCCCGTTTTTGACCGCAAAATCCTGTTTTACAGTATATGCAAAAAGAAGTTTGCGAAAAAGTACAACGTACAACTTCACATGTCTATCCATACCGGTGATAAGTCGCACGCTTGCGTTCATTGCGGCAAGCAGTACTCGCAGCGAAGCACCCTGCTCAGACATCTCAAAAGGTATTGTAACAAAACACACACATATACACGGACACATTGTGTGTTTGTGTTTTCGAAATAGACGTGACAATAGGAAACTTAGCAATTCTAGATCCAGGACAACTCTATTTCGTAAAAGTATATTCTGTATGGCGCCAACCCTTTATAATATGTTGCCAAAATATTGGAATATACAAAAGAAAACTTAAGAAGTAGATTAAAAAGCCTTCTGTTAGAGAAAGCCTATTACAGCACTGACGAATTTCTGACTGAGAAATGATTCTGACTTCTGTGAAATATCTAGATTTTGTTCCAATTTACTTTGACATTTAATTGCCTATTTTATTATACATTTCTATATTGATTTATGACACTATGCTGTAGTATATTTTAATTTTTAAGTTCTAATTTGCTTTGAATAATTGTTAAAGGAGTTCATTCATTTCGTACCCAAAAACTAAAGTGCCAGCCAGAAAAAAAAAGTACTGCTGTCTTAGTAGGAAATTACCTCTTGAGCATTTTTTTACTATAACCTAACCTAACCCCTTGGCTGCTATTTGAGATTGAAAATGCCAAAAATCATATTTTAATCATTAATTTATAACTTAAAACAAGTTCAGAGTGTTAAATTCAATTAAAAGTTGGTATTACTTTAATGTTGTGCTTAAAACCTTGATGGGGGGTGGCCATCCATTACAAAGCACGTTAATCCGTTGTTGAGAGTTGTTACTGGTAGTCAAAAGCCCATAAGTCTGACAAACAGCTAAGGGATATTGTGTTACCCAGTAACTCGGTTGTGGAGGTCAGATAGGGAGTCGCTCCATGTAAAATACTGGTATTCAGCTGCATCCGGTTAGACCGGTTGCCCGATCCCCACATAGTAAAGTATTGTCCAACCTGTGATTGCGTTGGTTGTCCCGCACCTGATCCGAAAGTCGTTAATGGCGCCGATTACCTTGTTCACAAACTAAACTAAATTTAAGTTCAGTGCATCTTTTTCTTTTTATTTCATTAAGAAAAGGACAGAAGACAAATTTTAGTTTAGTCGTCAAATTAATCAGCGCCTGACATAAATTGACGTATTTTTAGTAGCCAATTTTTTAATCACGTCTAAACTTGTCTATGGAGTATCTTAATATGACAGGACCAAGAAGCTTTTAGATAAAAGTGGAGACAACACTCTAAATACTCAAGTGAAGACGACTGTGGTCGGACACTCTCTTTCTGAATACGTAAATATGACAGAGAAAACATATATCTCTGTCTCGTTCTTATGTGTGTGTTTAGAAAGAGAGTATCCGACCACAGTCGTCTTCACTTGAGTATTTAGAGTGTTGCCTCCACTTTTATCTACAACCTTCTTGGACAGGACTAAGCTAATATTTATATTCTGTCATTTTCAAAACGATACACTGAACTTAAACTTTTAGTTTGTGAACAAGGGACTCGGCGCCAATATCTTTCTTTCTGTCTTTCTCAGACAAAAATTGGGTAACTGACGATTGAAAAGTCAGCCCTAAAACTAGTAATTAATTATTTCAGCTACCACGGCGGTGACACGTCAACATAGTGCAGAGGGCGCACAGCAATCAGGATCATAGAAACGTAGTAAAAGTAGTAAAAGATATTTGTGTTTTTGTAACTTGTAATTGTATTAAATATGTAAACATAAATATAATAATAAAATAATATGAATTCTTAAGACGTACCTATTTTTATTTAAAAATAAACCTATCCTTTAATTATTAAGTTTACATAGTGGGATTGGTTCGCGATCATTTCTGTCGAGTGTCGCATGTCAGATCAGCTGTGGGCCTAATAGAATAAACGAGTGAGTCCCACTAAATATAAAATCTATGGGTCCCACGCATGGAATCAAAACATCCTGCGCCATCCCACATTGACTCCTAACCCTAAAGGCTGGTGAACATGCATTAGCAGAGAATAGAAGTGTGTGGAAAATCAAGGAGGCCTTTGCCCAGTTTGCCCTGACCTGCATTAGACAGCCATTGTATTTGTAAGTACTTCTTGGCGACAACATAACTAAGCACACTTGGTGATCTAAGCAAGGTTAAAAATATGTCTCCTATTTCTGTATGAGTTATCGTAAGAAAACCTAACCTTTCTCAGGAGGGGTGCTAATTTCGAGCTCGCTTCCCTCGCCTTTGCATACTACATTCTCCTGCTTTTCTACATAATGAGGCGCAATGCCCAATTTAGTTTTACCGCCACTGCATAAGCTAGAATGCTAGATCATTGAGGTTCAAAGATGGACAGATTCTTGAATTTTATAGCACGCTTTTATTTGCATAACCATCCGTGACACGAAACGTTATACACTGTTCCAAACTCGTACAATCCATATTTTGAACAAAATAGTACGTCAGGCTAAACACATTCATAATACCATCCTTGTCTTGTTTAATCGAAACGACTGAAAGAGGCTGTCTACCATCCATGCTTAAAATCGTGTATACCAAATGGATAGAAGTAGAATTTTATTATTTACCTAACAATCAATTCAAAATGTCATTACATTTTTTATTGAATGATAGTTTTTTGTCGATGTATGCAGTGTTTTTATTATTTATCTCTCTAATTTTATTATAAGCGCTGTCTAATATTTTATACAAGTGAAGCAGGCTGCTTTTGGAATATGTTTGTGTCGACGGACTAGTGAAAATCTGTCGTTTTACAATCTTGGTAAACATTTGCTATGGCTGAAGGACAACGCAATGAAAAACTAGAAATGATGACTCTTCACAAGATCTTATTTACTATTTGCGCTCTCTCCATCATCTATAAGTACTATACTGGCAGTGCGACTAACATTATACGGATAAAACATCCAAAATTCAGTACTTTAGGACCTTTTAACACGACTCAGATAACGGTTGAGGATAACTACACTCAGTTGATAGATATCAGTAATTTTACCTTCAAAATTAACCCACAACCGTGTAAGGACTACCCAGCAGGCTTGCTGCTAATGATAATTATATCCTCCAACCCACATAACCATGAAAACCGAATGGTTATACGGAATACGTGGGGTCGAAATCATGATTCGACTAAAGTCGTGTTTTTGGTTGGCGAAACTGAAAACGTGACTGTAGCACAACGAGTAAAGAATGAAAGTATAAAGTACGGGGATATTGTACAAGGAAACTTCATAGATGTATATAGGAATATGACTTACAAACATGTTATGGGTTTGAAATGGGTAGCACACCATTGCCCAAAAGCTAAATATGTTCTGAAAACTGATGATGATATTGTGGTGAATTCTCGAGAGATGACGCACTTTCTGGCAAGGGAACTGTCTCCGTGGGGTGCTAAGGACCTGATCACATGCCAGGTGTTGGAAAATGCCAAGGTTCAGAGGTCAAAGAAGTCAAAATGGAAGGTGACTACTGAAGAGTATGCATCAACTTATTATCCAACTTATTGTGCAGGTTTGTGATACTTAATTGTTTCTTAATTTATTCATTTTATTATTTACTAACAATATACTGCCTCAAAACAGTAGTAGTTTATTTATTTTCTAATAAGATAATATTTACATAGTATAAGCTAAGAGACATAAAATAATATTAAAATTATGTAAGTACATGTATATAAAAAAAAAAGCCTTTGTACCTTATTGTGTGCAAAAAGATTAGGTACTTAAATAAATAAATAAATCCTAGGGTAGGGACACTGTCAACAAGAAAAGTGCCCAAAAGGCTAGCAACTATACAATGTGTAACGTTAAAAGCGTAAAACCTGAAAATAGTTTGATCAGAATAACAAGCAGAATTAATTGAATCACTTTTTAACATCTTTTTTTGGTCACATTTTACAAAAAATCTTCATTAAAAACGTTGCTGTGTCTATTTATTAATAGGGCAAGCAACCCATTGTCAATGCGGCGCAGTGGCCCGGCGACGACCCTTCCCTCGATAAATGCAGATACACAGACACAGATACACAGATACACAGACATTCTGATAGTTTCTTGCGTCTGCGACGCAAGAAACTATCAGAATGGCCAGTAAAACTAAAGCAGCACATAAAACCTTTACAATTTTTTTAATGACTTATTTTTTCTCTGAAATAGGTCAATTGAATTAAAAATCATTTGGGGTGTCTCAGATTTTGCGCATTTAACGTTACATGTAGTATAATAATATGCTATATTATATAAATTTATATGTATATTATACTACACTAGCGACCCGCCCCGGCTTCGCACGGGTGCAATGGAGAAACACTGATAATTTTAGAGCCATTATTTCTCGTAAAAAGTATAGGATAAAAAATGGTTATTGTGGGTTATCCCTAAGAGATAGACATATACCATCGCGGACTTTTTTGTAGACCTTTTTAAGGTGTACAATACTGTAGTACATTATTTTGATCTATCTCGACGGGTTCAGCCAGCGTTTACAACGTAAGCGCAAAAAAAATGTGTTTGTTTACGACATCACATTAGAAACCTCTAAAATTATCAGTGTTTCTCTACTATATTATGCATGTATTATACATATAAACCTTCCTCTTGAATCTTTCTATCTATTAAAAAAAACCGCATCAAAATCCGTTGCGTACTTTTAAAGATCTAAGCATATATAGGGACAGACAGACAGGGAAGCGACTTTGTTTTATACTATGTAGTGATGAAACTTTTTTTGCTAGTTCGTCTTAGGGGTGGTTTCTTAACTTCATAGAATCATAGCTACTTACACAAATCTGTAACTGTTTTCAGGTTGGGCCATCCTCTACTCTACAGATGTAATACCACGACTACTAAAACAAGCTCAGTCTACTCCGTACTTCTGGATAGATGATGTCCACATAACTGGTGTAATGGCAGAAAAGATTGGTGTAGCCCGCACTCCGCTATCTAGTCTAATATTGACCCCAACCAATGTAAAACAATTGAAGGTGTTTGGACCGAAATACATTGGACCGTTTGTTCTTGGTCCACCTGATCTAAGCTCTGGGAAGATTATGGAGATTTGGACTTCCATTCCTGCATAAGTTTTATATTTATCTAAGCAGTAACTTGCACTAAAAGGGTTTTTTTTTTGCATAAGTTTACACAGTTTATTTTTTTACGTAGCCAACATTGTGGACCAAAGCCTCCCCCAAATTCTTACTTTTTCCCTCATATTTATCTTGCAATTGGTTGTAAACCTTTAGCGAGCATAGCGGAACTAAAATCGTTTGAAACAAGGGAGAAATAAGTTCCTCTCAAATTATGTCATTAAGGCGAAAGTCAGGTTGTCCCGCGAATTTAAAATTTTCTAATTTTTTATTTTTTAGATGAGTAGGTATCAAGTATTGTTATTTGTATTTTTGATCTAAATAATTATGATTTGCGGCCGCAACAAATATTTATTTATAAAATTATAATCATAAAAATCATTAATACAACTCTAAATGCATAATTACTACCCTCCTATTTCATGAACTCAAGGAGTTTTACTGCTGATTCGAATGATTATAATTCTAATTCTGCTGATTGGAATGATTATAATTCTGTAAAGTCATATTTGTTACGGTCGCGAATCTTATTTTAATCAACATGTAACCCGGCACTGATCTGCAAATTGCTCTTCAATTTCATAAAAATACGCCCACCAAAGCATAGAATAAGTTAAGTTAAATATTTAGTGTAGGTCTTGTCTCAACAAATTTGAATGTGGTTGGGTTTCTCCATCTTGTTTTAGATTTTGTGAATTGTGACTAACTAGTTATCAGCAGTTATCGGAATAGGCTGAGCATATTTACCTAAAGTTTAAAGAACAAAGACGGAAATCGGAGACTTTCTTTTTAGACTTTTTTTTTACTGGTTAGTTTTGCTGGAACCTTAACTATGTAAATTTTTACATCTAATTATTACAATTAAAGCTTCTATTAGCTAAAGATTCTTCCTTAGAACAGTTTGCACATATTTTTTTTTTTTCAACTAAATTAAAAATACATAATTATGTTGGATCATTTCTCAGGTAACAATGTTGATGATGAATTTTTTTTAATGATTAAATAAGATATTGAAAGTTACATAATTAAAGTTCCGGTAAACTTACCGGTAAAAAAAAATGTAAGTCCCCGATTTCCGTCTCTGTTCTTTAAACTTTAGGTAAATATACTCAGCCTATTTCGAACACTGGTTATCAGTATTATAATTAGAAATTGTGTTAACTACAGCACCAAAGATTATTATGCCCAAATCACAAATAGGAATACTGATATATAATAATCACAAATACTGCTATGGAAATATCCATCTTATGTGTACCAAGTTAAGGTCCTGATTTTATTGTTTTCGTATTGTTATTTAATTTATTGTAAGTAAAAATGATAATAATAAACTAGGAAATTTAATTCAAGCTGTGCTTGCTTGAAACTTGCTATCTGTTGGAAATCTCTGGATATTTTGTGAGAATGGACTTTAAAATCAGATTTTGCCTTGCCGCGGTTGGTCTGTGGATGGGTGACCATCTTTACATACCAAGACCCCTCCGTGCCTGGAAAGGCAAGCTAAGCCGTTGGTCCCGGCTGTCATTCGTAGATCTTTGACAGAAGCCCGAAAGTCTGACAACCAGTCTTACCTAGGGGTATTGTATTACCCAGTAACTGGGTTTTGGAGGTCAGATAGGCAGTCGATCCATGAAAAATACTGTTATTCAGCTGCATCCGGTTAAACTGGAAGCCGACCCCACGGACCCCAACATAGTTGGGAAAAGGTTAGGCAGATGACGATGGACTTGAAATCAGATAGATTATTGATATTGTTTGTCGAAATATAGCAAAAGTGTCTCGTTGGTGTATGGCCGCTACTGCCGAGCATCAGCAACCTAATTGCGTAACACACTATCAATCTCAATCTGAATCATTTTGAAGGATATTGCTAAGCCATTGCTTCATATGTTCGAAAAAATTGTACGCTTACTAACGTAAATAACGCAATGAATGTTGTTGAACTGTCAAAATGAAACCCATTGCTACAGATAGTGTGTTACGCAATCAACCCGCAGGTCGGGTCCTGAATTCGATTCCCAGGTCGAGGAAAGTGTAATTGGGTTTTTCTATCTGGAATTCCTTAGTAGCAGACCGGATTTGACTGGCGAACTGCTGTGGGTATACTATAGGTACGTCTCTGCTTATCTCTTCAAGGAAATAACGCGTAATGTTATGTTTGAGAAATGTAACTACTAACTTTCATTGTTACATAAATATATAAGTGTTAATTTTATTTTGTATTAAAATGTTATGTATTGTATTCAATGGATGAAATATGTAATAATGTGCCTTGAGAAAAATATAAAAATTATTCAACTATAGCCTAACAATTTTTTTTTATTTTTCTTTTTGGCAACTGAGCCGATGTCGACTATTCTGCCAGCGTCATTATGGTGACGGCAGCACAACAAGATGAGCCGTCGAACTTTGCATTGAAAGGACAAGTTTTGTTACTTAGTTAACTTTTTTTTCTACCTAACACTAATAACTAATAAACTACATACCTATTAATTTATTAAAATCCAATGAGACATGCCAGCTTTGTCTCTGGGATGGTAACACACGTAAAGTAAAATGCGAATTGAGCGCGCAATGCGTTTCATTTTGACAGTTCAACTACGTTCATCGTAATTTAATTTTGGACGATCGCATGTAAAGTCAAAGTCAAAGTCAAAGATTTATTTGCAATAAAATATGGTTACAAAAGTTCTTAAAATGGTAGGTAATATTAGTAGCTTAACATATTTAATCATAACATAATGACATGCAAAATTTTTGCTATAGATAGATTTACATTATTAATTAGATTTAAATTGAAAGAATTCCTGTATATTATAAAAGGGATTCTCAATTAACCACCTACGTAAGGCCCTTTTGAAGCGAACCATTGGAAGTTCTTTTATTTGGTTTGGAATCTTGTTAAAGATCTGAATACACATAGGATAACAGCTTCGCCCATATAGTTCCGTTTTTACTCTAGTATTAATTAGTCTATTAGGATATCTGGTTTTGAACGCACATTTATCTCCCAGTTTTTCAAACATCTCTGGATGGGATTTGGTAAATTTACATACTTCCTCAATATAAATACAAGTCAATGTTAGTAGTCTGAGTTTTTTAAACAGTGGTTTACAGGATGTGAGTGGGTCTACATTACAAATCGCACGTATACACCTCTTTTGTGCGATGAAAGCTCTTCCGAGATGCACCGAGTTTCCCCAAACCAGTATACCGTAACGCAATACTGAACTAACATATGCATGATAAGCTTGCAGTGTAGCTTGTCTATTTGTTAGATTAGATAAACGCCATAGAGCATAAGCAAACTTACTGAGTTTTCCACATATCATATCAATATGATTAAGCCAGGAACACCTCCCATCTAGAACTATCCCAAGAAAAGTCATACTGTCTGATTGTTCTATTTGTTTATCTTTATAAGTGATGTTTAGATCAATTTTATTCCAGTTTTTGTTAGAAAATTGTACATATTTGGTTTTATCTATATTAGGTTTAAGGTTATTCTTTTCCATCCAAGTTATTATTTTGCTTACGGTACTATTTATTTCCATATTATAGTTGCCTGTAGTTTTAGGGATGATTACGGACACATCGTCTGCAAAGAGTATGCAGGGATGGTCGGTTACTTTTATCAGGTCATTGATGTATAGCAGAAAGAGTAGAGGGCCTAAAATACTGCCCTGTGGAACGCCTGTGTGGTTGTAGCCTAATTTGGAATTTAGTTTCTGTTCACCATTTTGATCGAGTTTATTCACAGTAATTTCTACAACTTGTGATCTGTTTGTAAGGTAGCTTTTTAGCCATGCATTTGCTTAAGTATATACATAGTTACTTAAAGTATGGGTTTAGAAAATCTTAACACCCTACATTTATATTTTGGATACGTACGGGGCCACTAACTCCAAACTGCCTCTTATTCAATATATTTTGACCTTGTCTAGGATTTGATTTAAAAGTAAAAAATAAAAAAAGTCAGAAAGAACGCTGAGCGAATAATTACTAGCGTGAGTTGGCATGCGGGGTCGACGGAACAAGAAAATTCACGCGAGCAGAAGCTAGTGTAAAATAAAACCAAGAAATATAAAACAAATCTATGTCTATTTGTACAATATTGTAATCTTAAAAATAAGTGTCTTTAAAGTACATGTTTGTTGTTCGTAAAAATATTATATTTGGGTTAATGTTTTAGGACTAAAGAATAATTATAATCTCACTAAAAATAATTGAATCACTCATCACAGGAAGTAAAGCAACACATCTAAATATGGCTTGTTTTAAATCACTTAAAACTAAATTCTTTTGTTTCTTGGCTCATTTTAGAAACCGAAGGGCTTTCTTTACAAATGCCGCAGACGCGCGTTCTGTGAAACGCGCCCCTACAGCGCTTATAAAATTAAACTTTAATACACGGGTGTAATTGCGTTACACACTATCAATGGCAATCCAGAAGCTTATAGATCAAAGTGGAGGCAACACTAAATACCCAAGTGAAGACTCTGAAAACGCATATCAATGTCTCGTTCTTATGTGTTTATTATTTAGAAAGAGAGTATCCGACCACAGTCGTCTTCCCTTAGGTATTTAGTGATGGCTCCACTTTTATCTATACGCTTCTTGGTAGCAATCGCTTTCATTGTGACAGTTCAGCAACATTCATTGCGTTATTTACGTTGCTGGGTATATGAAGCAATGGATTAGCAATATCCTTTAAAATTTATTAATACATATTGAGGATTGATTGTGTGTTACGCAATAAGGGTACAAAACTACATAATATCAACTACATTGTCAAATCGTTTTTCTAGCGACGCGCGTCGAAAAACATTGTGCTTTTATAGAATTTTAAAAGTAGAGCACTATTTATATAAATCTTAACTGAATCTTTCATAAACAAAACCCACCGATTATTATAAAATATATAATAGCATCTAAAGCTTTGGTTTCCTTAGAAAACGGTGAAAGGTCAAACAATAACGCCTGTCCAAATACAGAGCGTCACGCCACACAACACAACACACAACAACAACAGTGTTTGACTTTAAAATGTCAAATACTTGTGAAAATGATAGATTTTCATGACGGCCGTTATAATAGGTATGACGGCCAACTCTTCTAGGAAATCGTAGCTTTAGAGGCAATTACATACACATAATCAGCATATAATGTTCCCACTGCTGGGACAGCCCTCTTCGTTAGAGGGAGTGGGCCATAATCCACCACGCGGGCCCAGTGCGGTTTAGTGGATGACACATGACTTCGAATTTTTTGGTTCTAGGACATGCCAGTTTACTCACGATGTTTTCCGTCACCGTTTTGAGAGCAGTAGTGGTGATGAAATAATTTACACAAAGAAATGTGCCTGTCTGGATTCAAACCCACGACCTACAACTCGTAAAGCGCTGCCGTTACCACTGGGCCACCATTACTCTTCACTGTTTTATAATGATTCGAGGGTTTTATGATAAATTCAGTTAAGTTTTCTATACATGGTACTCTACTTTTCTTTATCACTTTCTGCCGGTCGATTCTGTAAAAATCTCACCGTGAAATCATAAGTGAAGTGAGCACTAAACACACTAACACACTTAATAATGTTAATCCCTAGCGAATGACAGCTCACTCCACGCTCACTTCACCCAAGCTTTCACAGTGAGATGGTTACAGAATCGCACGGCTGTTCCTTACTTGCCTAGAGATTCAATCAATTTTTTGCTTATTTAGTCTAGATGTATGTCCTAGTTGAAAGGACCTATTCCTTTCATTTCGTAGTTCACAACTATGTTGGTATTTACTTAAGTTTGCTTGGATACAAATATACCCTGTAATTTTAAACTTACAAAATTCATACTTATATTTGGTACTTTAAAAAAGGTTAAAACAAATCGCAAGGAATGACTTGAGTACTCAATAATCTCTAGTTAACTACAACTCCTTCTTCTTTTATAATCAGTTTCATCTGTGCCTCCGAGTCATTACTCTTTTTACCTTTAAAACTATCTTCAATGTCCTGTAATGTCCTATCCTTCGTTTCAGGCAATAGCATATACATTACACCTAGGAACACAGTCAAAATCGCTGAATAAACCAAGTAAGCTCCTTCGACTCCTACTGAAGAGTACAAATGTGGTGCAGATTTCATTGAAATCACGAAAGAAGGAGTCAAAAACGACGTGGACAGTGTTGACCCTAAACTTCTATAGGCTAAAGGAAAAACTTCGCCACATATCACCCAATTTAGAGGTGCTAAACCTAAACAGAAAGATAAAGTGTACAGAACCATTAACGCCATTGGAAGTATGTCCAACATCCATGGTTCAGTAAAAACTTCCGCTCTCCTTAAATAAACGAAGATCGAAATCGCTGTCATAGACAGAACAGTCATCACACCACTCGAGAACAAAATAGTCCTTCGTTTAAAGTATTTTAGTAAGAATATAGCTAAGAACGCGCACACTGTCCTCAATAGATCTATGACTGTGAACTGCCAAGCAACATCTTTGGCATCTTTCTTATCCAGCACCACTTGAAGGATTATATTGCCGTATGCAGCCACCATATGGGCTCCACCGAACTCAAAAACAACCAACATGCTTATAGCTATAATAGCTGGTTTATAGAACTCTTTCTTCTTGAATATTTTTACAACTTCGCTGATAGCTTCGACTATTTTCTTGAAAACATTGTTGCAAACGTGAGTTTCAGGATATTCGGGTCTCTTCTCGGCCTTTTCTATCTTCTGTGCGTTGATCATGGCTTCTAGTTCCTCCTGTTGTTCAGCTCCTTCGCCTCTGACCCATTTGAAAGCCTTTCTGGCTTCGGCAAACTTGCCTTTCGATACCAACCAGCTAGGAGATTCTGGGGATAGACTTATAATCGTCATGGCTATCAACGGGAAAAGAGAACAGACTGCCGCTGTCATCTTCCAAGTCATATGCGCTCCCCACAAATGCGACAAAAATATCCCCATTCCGAGAGAAATAGCGAAAGTCCCCAAAAAGGCTCCTCGATACTTCGGATCAGTGTATTCCGCGACTAGAATGGCTGCTAAAGGAGTCCTAAGTCCCAATGCTAGTCCGTGCAAGAGTCTGGCCAGTAAGAAGAGCGGGACGCTGTTTCCGAAGATGAAGACTATCCATCCTAGTAAGGCGGGTAAAGTGGAGATGAGGTGAGCGCGTTGGCGGCCAAATCTAGTCATCAGGACAGGAGACACGAAGTTGCCCACGATGCCCATCACGCCAACTACGGACGCTGAAAAAAAAAGGTGAATATTTTAATATGATTAATGTCTGATGCTTATTTGCTTATATTCCTTTGCCAATCACTTCAACGCTTGTAAGCCAGCGGGGTAATTTCGTAACACACTAACAGTAGCGATGGCTTTTATTTTGACAGTTCAACAACATTCATTGCGTCATTTACGTTGTTGAGCAAACAGATTTTTTCGAACATATGAAACAATAGATTAGTTATCCTTCACAATTCACGATTCAGATTGTAATTGAAGGTGTGTTCGCAATTAGGGTGTATGGTCTTAAATGACGATCAATCAGAAAGCACAGAGTCAACAAACCGCGGTATGTCAGTAGGAAGTGATTTTGTCTGACTGGTCAACATTGTCCTGCCTTTATAACAATTTATTTGAACTGACTTCTTTAAAACTTCTCTATTAACTATTCGTCACTGACCCGTTGTTCCTGGGTCCTGGGTTCGATTCTGGGTTTTTCAATTAGGGAATTTCCTAGTAATAGCCCGGAGTTTGGAAGTTGGCGGTGTGATACCCCCGTGCCTCGGAAAGCACGTGTGGCCGTTGGTCCTGCAGCTGATCTCTCTCCGCGAGTGTCGGATTGGCGGGACGGCACTATGAGATTAAGGGAAGAGAGTGCACCTGTCTGCGCACACACTTGTAGACTATAATATTTCCCGCGCCGAAGGCTAGTGTCCGTTGAAATTGGCCGCCGTGGCTGAAATACGGTCTAGAGATGAAGAATAATATAGTCATATTATTATTCATCTCAGTAGCCATATTCCAGTAGAGCTTTCTAGTCATAATATCATCTTTTACACAGTCCATCCATCGTATCTTTAAACTTCCATAGCAAAAACTTTACATATGACATTTTTCCCGTACTCAATTTTAGAAATGATTTAGTTACCTTTAGGGCTGATTTTTCCAACGCCAGATATTTTTATCGGAGGAATAATTTTTAATTGTTGACAGTTCTTCCTTACAAAATCTGCCAGACGTCAATTTTATTTCACGAATAAAAATTATCTGTCGATTGAAAAATCAGCCTTTAGTAAAGTAGTAACTAAATCTGGACAATACTGGACATTCACATTTTTGCCAAATGTGGTATTTTTTTATTGGATATGAGGTATGTTTTATTTTTTATTAGACAAAACTAGAACACGTATCTACATAATCTACGCTGTTTTTGTGTCCTTTACAAAAACATGAGATTCTGACTACGTGACAGGAAAAGGCTTTTTTTGTTAGCAAACATCATGTCACCTACCTTTAGTGCAAATAGCAAATACTTGTAAATAATAATCTCGTTTACAATAAACTCGTTTTACAATAAAAACCTTGACAGTCAGAGACCTTGAGAGTTCAGGGCTAGTTGTTGACCGTACGCACGGCGGCATATCAAGCTATACAGTACCAGTATAAGCTGACTTCTGATTGTACGAAAAGCCTATACAATGCGAGGTCAGCTAAAACTGGAAATGTATAGCTGGATGTCTCGCCGGGTGTATTTACTTACTAGGTAGACTTATTTTACTTATTATGTACTGGTTCCAATCAAAAAGGGATTCTTTTTCTTGTCAAACTTCCACTTACTTTTTTATCGTCAAGCGGTTTTTTGTGGCTGATTTATTCAGTTAATATATTTTGTGCAATTCATTGTAACTCACATAGGAAGGTATTTATTTAGCATAATCAGCTTACTCGTATAATGTTCCCACTGATGGGACACAGGAACTGGGACATCTCTTCGAGAGGGAGTGGCTGTAATCTACCACGCGGGCCCGCAGTGCGTGTTGGCAGATGTCACATGACTTGGGATTTTTGATTCTTAGGACATGCCGGTTTTGAGAGCATAATATGTCGGCTTCCAGTGTAACCGGATGCAGCTGAGTAACAGTATTTTACATGTAGCGACTGCCTATCTGACCTCCATAACCCAGTTACTGGGTAATACGATACCACTTGGTAAGACTGGTTGTCAGACTTTGGGGCTACTGACGACCCGTAACGACTGTCAAAGATCCACGAATGACAGCCGGGACCAACGACTTAACGTGCTTTCCGAGGCACGGAGGGGTCTTGGTATGTGAATATGGTCACCCATCCACGGACCAACCGCGGCAAGCGTAGCTTAACCTGATCAAACGACCCGTCCGGCTGTTATTACTTAAAGTAAAGCGCCTGGCTGGGTTTGAAACCACGACCTACAACTCGTACGTCAGGGCCGTTGCCGCAGTGGTGGCCACTCCTCAGGTATTCACTTGGGTTAACCAAATTCTAAAGCAAAAGCAACTTGCAACTATTATCTGTCCTAATATCTGCTTTTTGTTAGACTCGTGTCATTAGCCGTTAGGAGATATATAGGGTGACTGGTAATTAGTGACCGATACTTAAACACATGATTCTACTCATGACAACAAACAAGTTTTATAATGGGACAAAAATTGAAATGACGAAAAAAAAATCAGCTGTTCCCTACATTTTAACGACATTTGTGTTCGCATAACTCGTCAAAATGGATTACAATGTAGGGAACAGCTGGTTTTTTTCGCGATTTCGGATTTGGTCCGATAGTAAAAGTTGTTTGTAATGATGAGTACTTACAATCATGTGTTTAAGTATCAGTCACTAATTAAGACATTATAATATATAAGATAGTGCCAAAAGCCTTTCGCCTACCGGGTTGACGTGGATTCCAGTCTTAACTGGAGATGTCTGATATCAGTATTTTTTTCTTTATAGATTGGTTTGCATAGGTGTCAACTGTCATTTAGCCTGGAACTCTATATTTTTTGGTGTTGTCCCCAAATAGTTCATAATGCAATATTTCCGCTTACCAATCCATGAAGTGTCATGATCCGTCAGCGTGACGGGCCCGCCGTCTCTGGTGAGCTGAGCAAACAGCACAGCCGGGTAGCCGTGTGCGCATCCATGTCCTGCTATATTTAGAGCTGCACCGCTCACCACGAAGGCCTGTAACGCAATGTATTATGTATTTTAGAAGAGATCTTTAATCTGTGAATGCGGAATAAATCCTCAGGTCTTTGCCTGGTTGTTGAAGAAGCATCTTCGTTATAAAGTTCCTAGAAATCTGACATAGCCCTTCGTCTCCAGAACGCAGGGTATCCATGACAGCTTCCCCATGAAAAACAAAATGTCGTATCGATTTTCAATAGGACAATTTGTTTTGTTGATCAAAACGTTGCTCTCAAAACGGTGAACGAAAACATCGTGAGGAAACCGGCATTTCCTACAACCAAAAATTCGAAGACAAATGACATCTACCGACCCTCATTGGGCCCGCGTGGTGGTTTCCGGGCCACTCCCTCTCACCGAGAGGAGGCCGATGTCCCAGCAGAGGGAATATAATAGGCTGAAGGGTTCTAAGTCATGTCCATTTTCTTCACAATCACTGGCGTCAAACTTTTTAAACCCCTGAAGCTATAATCTTCGAATCTAAGGTACGAAGTTACCAGTGCACCTAGCTCCTTGCAATGTCCTAAGTACCTAAGCTTATCGGCAAAGGTAGGTAGGACGCCCTCAGGTGGAGCGACGATCTTCGCAAGATGGCTGGTAGCAGCTGGACGAGAGTTGCCGAAAATCGAGTTGAAAGGCGTGCAATAAGAGAGGCCTATGTCCCTCAGGCTTATGCTGATGAACTAACCTTATAGGATTTGGCTAGATTAGAAAGCACAACGTGACAAATTGCGTAGATCGGAAACAATTATAATAACCACTTATTCGTTAGAAAATTTCCATTGAAGCTTAAATATTGACTGGATTGTTTATTCTCTTGCGCAGTTAGCTCCATAGACTATAGGTACTATTTACATAGGTACTTACTTAATTATCTGTGGGAACCAAGAAACTTCTTATGCAATGAAGTACGATGGCCTTTCTTTGTTAACAAGGTGAATCATGATAATCATGGTCGATGTATCTTAGTCCCCTTAATTTATGTCCTGTACCCAATGTCACGTACCTAATGCATTTCGGGGGAGCGGTGAATGCTTATGCGAACAATGGGCAGAATTGGAAAACCGCGGTGGTTTAAGAGTCCGGCAGGCCCCTCTCTCACCCCCCACGTTGGAGGAAGTCCATGAGAATTTACACCGTACACCAAAAAAAAGATACCTAATGTAATCTTGCCAGCCTTGCATTTTTTAAAGCGACCTGTGATTGGGTTGATGTCACCTTGAACCTTAGCCATTGTCCTTATACAGCGTGTAACAGAAGGGGGGTAGCAATCCTGAAGGAGGTGAATGTTCTCATGAAACTCAACAACTTTCCCCAAAGAACATAGGTCGAAATATGAAAAAAAAATTTGGCCCTCCCATAGTAAATCAATCAGCTGGTAGTCAGTTTTGTAAGGGAGGGCCAAATTTTTTTTTCATATTTCGACCTATGTTCTTTGGGGAAAGTTGTTGAGTTTCATGAGCACATTCACCTCCTTCAGGGTTGATACCCCCCTTCCGTTACACGCTGTAGAACGCGATAACGCGACCATCGCGCGATTGTATCGTGCAAATATCAATTATGAATTAGGATACCTATGCGACATCTGCCAATATATTCTGTAAAAATCTTAGTGTGAAAACTTAAGTGAGGTGAGCTGTCAATAGTATCAAATCCCTAGCATCAGTGGGATGACACTGACAGCTCACTCCATGCAAGTTTTCACGGTGAGATTTTTACAGAATCGACATGGGTGGAATGAAAGCCGGTCTGTTCTGTACAAATCTTACCGTGAAAACTTAGATGAAGTCAGCTTGAAGTGAGCTGTCATCCTACTTAACGCGAGGGAATCTAGAGAGCTCACTAATTCACCTAAGTTTTGACGGTGAGATTTTTATAGAATACATCGACTGTGCGTTCAGTTGACCTCACTTCGGTGGTAAAACTTTGACCTTGAGCTAGCTTGAGCTGGCCTAGACTGGAACGGAGTTTAAAAAAAAAGGGGAATTATAAAACGAGCGATTAAAAAAAGCTTTGCGACTGATGATGACATACTGTATTAATAACTTGAGCGGTATGAATTTGAGTAAGCGAAAAATTAACTAAACTAACGACGAATATTGATTAATAATAAAATCCAGAACGAGCTTACAAAAAGTGGATTGTGATAAATCCATTTCATATATTAAAATTTTATCCGAGCGACTACATTACTAAGTGAGCGACTGGAAATACAGAGAGGGCAACTTAGAAAAACACAAGATTGAACTTGAGAACTTAGGATGCAAGAGCGAGCGAAGCGAGCTCGTGACTTGGGGCACCCCGACACGGACAGGTTAGGTTCGAAGGGGATGACGGGGGCTCAAGTGAGCGAGCGGAGCGAGCGAACGAGCCCCCGTCATCCACTTCGTGTTAGGTTCCTTTAAACCCTGCAGACAGAAATAGGGGCCCCGCGAAGCGGGGCTCCGTCGACTACGCCTTATTATTATGCTCATTTTGTATTTTAAGTAACTCAAATTAATGTTTGTAAGATACTATTCTGTTGATTTTTCGTCACTTACAGTCAGTCGCTCACTTAGTAATTATATAACCCAAATTAATTAATTTTGACACTTAAAATTGTAATTTACAGTCACTCGTTTTATTGCTACCCAAAAAAAAATACTCCGTCTTTTTACTGGTTTTGTTACCACTGACGTGCGTCGTACTGTACGTAGCCTACGTTTGATAGCTACACCCTATTTGCATAACACACTATCAAACTCAATCTGAATCATTTTGAAGGATATTGCTAATCCATTGCTTCATATGTTGGAAAAATATGTCTGCTCAACAACGTGTATAACGTAATTAATGTTGTTGAACTGTCAAAATAGCAAATAAAAGCCATTCCTACTGATAGTGTGTTGCGCAATCATCCCGCGGGTTTGTTCGAACAAAACTTTCGTACTTGGGATGGTCGCGCAATCGCGTTCTATTAGAACAGCGCATTCGAATTGAAATTTTCCAACAAACATTTTAAAAAATATTACCTGCTTTATAAAAGGCTTCATCACACCGTGGCTTCATGCAGGAGATTGAATCTGGAACTATAAAAGTAATTAAATTCTACCATTGTTATATGAAGATTAAACAACGCAATTAACTTAGGCTACTTTTATTTTAGAAAAAGATTTAGGGTTCCGCGTAAAAAATGTAAACCCATGAAATCCAATTTGTTTTCAGACATTTACGCGAAAGATGCTGCTGGCACAGCTAGTTACAAATATAAACGCAAAATTTTACATAGGGTGTCGCGGTCTTATCGGTTTCATTTGGTTACCACAAGTAAAGCGCGCGTGGCTTCGTGAGATAAAAATACAATACGAGAGGAGAAAATTAGCACCCTAATTGCGTAACATTCTATCAATCAGAATCTGAATAATTTAGAAGGATATTGCTAATCCATTGCTGCATATGTTCGAAAAACTTTTCACCTCAACAATGTAAATAACGCAATGAATATTGTTAAACTGTCAAAATGAAAGTGGTTGCACCGTGTGTTACGCAATTACCCCACAGCATATTACGTCACGCCTTGTTTACCGAGATGATAAGCTTAAAAATAGGGGCTTTTTCTTGAGCATATAGGTAACATGAATAATGAGGTCCCTTAGATAACATTACCGTGCCCATATGGTTAAAAGTACTTTGCAATCTTCTAAACATACTAATAATACAACTGAAGAATTTGTTTGAACGCGCTTATCTCTGGAACTACCAGTCGAAATTAAAAAAATCTTTTAGCAATTGATAGCCCAATTCTGGAGGAAGATTTCATTTATTTCATTACCAAAAAAAAAAAACTCTAAGCGAAAAACGCAGTCATAGCGTAGGCAGGTGATGCAATGCCACGGGGTGGGTCGGAGGAACAACAAATTTTACGCAGACGAAGTCGCGACAGAAGCTAGTACAGACGCCAGCAGATCAAGCTACACGAAACTGTCAAATTTTTCCAATCAACTTTGAACCTAATGTTTTAGCGTTAAAGTTGTAAATCTATTAAAGAAATTTGACAGATTGTAGTAGCTTCATGTGCTGGCGTCTGTGCGAGATATAACTTTTAATCACACTAATATTATAAAGGCGAAAGTTTGTGAGTATGTGTGTGTATGTGTTTGTATGTTTGTTACTTCTTCACGCTCATACGGCTGGACCTATTTTGACGAAATTTAGCGCGCAGATCGTTTATAACCAGGAAAACAGAATACTTTCTATCCCGAGATTCCTACGAGATCGAGCCTTATGCGGGTGAAACCGCGGGGAGCAGCTAGTTTTGTTAATAAAAGTTTATAAGTAATCTCATAAAAAATAAATACACCGAATGATGAATAAATCTAATTAATATTTTATTAATTAAAGTACCATTGTTTGCTTATTTCATTATTAAATTGGCTCATGGTAGACAGGTGTTTAAAATATATTTATTATTTGGCTAGTTATTAATTTTAGTAATTTGAATTAAAATAATGAACAAGATTCACAGATAGCACTTTGCTTTTAACTTGCAAAGCACAGTTAGAGTTTTAAACGAATGTGAAGCTTATTTCAAACTGCATAAGGTTTGTATTCGTCATATTCGCAACGAATATGCACATTACTCGCTTAAAAAAAAAACTTTGGGTGGTTTTATTGTCAAAAAGTTATTACTTTTTAGTTGTGGCACACACATACTCGACAAAAAATCATATTCTGCTAACTTACGTACTTGCTATGAACAACAGTGACAGGAAGTACCTATTACAACATCAACATACACCAAGTGAATGAAATACGTATTATTGAAGCTAACTCGCAAACATCTTAAGCGAAGTTTTATACAATTTATATATGGGACCATCACGGGGAGCTTCCTCTACCAAATGAAAGAATCACGTAAGGAAGGGCGCCCACGAGCAACTTAGTTGCCCAGTAACTTTCTCGTCTCTGTCGCAGTCTTCTCGCCGAGATTTGGAGAAGTGCACTCAGAAACGACAGCAACGCACCTTTTTAACACGCTTTTATTAGTTTCACCTGTATGTTTGTTTGTATCTAATTGACTCGTTTGGGCTCGATTTTGCCCCACTTTAAGCTATCAGATTTACTTTAAACGTTGTAGACTTATCAACGACCGACGACAGTAGAATATTTTGACAAAAAAAAGTCGAAAAAAAAAAATCGTTTAAAAATCGAAGTAGCGTTTCTTTTTTGTAGTCTGTTAAAATTAGGGTTCAAAATTTTAAAGGTTAAAAATAAGGTAACGCTAACTTAGCAAAGACTATGTGAGGTGTGTGAATTATGCCCTAAGTCTGTAGGTATGTTCTTTGTACTGTGCTTAAATTACAAGTAAGTATGTACTTAATAAATTCGAGAATCAACGCTTATCTGATTTACTTACGTGTTTTTAGGGTTCCATACCTATAAAGGAAAAAACGGAATCTTTATAGGATCACTTTGTTGTCCGTCCGTCCGTCTGTCTGTCTGTCAAGGCCCTTTTTCTCAGGAACGCGTGGAGGTATCAAGCTGGATTTTATGTCAAATACTCAGGTCTAAAGTCTGCGCTGGATTTTATATCAAATACTCAGGTCTAAAGTCTAGAGCTGTGAAAAAATCAAAGTTCTAAGCCAACGCAATCAAAAGATACAACCGTTTATACCGCAAATTTCCGCCAATTTTCGACACTCGCAAGGAAATCAAAACCTACAGGGTACTTCCCGTGAACTCAGAATCTTGAAATTTGGCAAGCAACGTCTTATAGCACAGATAAAAGAAAAATTGCAAAACCGTAAATTTGTAGTTACGTACCTACAAATTTGTACGGAACCCTCGGTGCGCGAGTCCGACTCGCACTTGACCGGTTTTTTTTCATAGCTAATTAGCTAAAGAAATCGATCTCCGGCTGGTTTTAGTCTATACCTATGTACCTGGGTACTTATTGATTATATTTAATATCAAAGGGAACAGCTAGACGTCAATAAAACATCCTATTTTGGTAGCCAAAACTGTTGGTAGGTAAAATCAAACTCAAAGCATTTGTTTCAATTGGGTAGAGTAATTAGCCCAGCGGTGTAATTGCGTAACACAGTATCAGTAGTAATGGGTTTCATTTTGACAGTTCAACAATATTCATTGCGTTTTCTACGTTTTCTAGCAGACAAATTTTTCCAACATGTGAAGCAATGGATTAGCAATATCCTTCAAAATGATTCACATTGAGTACTATAGCGTGTTACGCAATTAGGGTGCAGCAGGGTAATTGAGTAACACACTGTCAGTAGGAATGGTTTCTTTTTGACAGTTCAACAACATTCATTGCGTTATTTACGTTGTTGAGCAGACACATTTTTCAAACACCTATGGAGCAATGGATCAGCAATAAGTACGGCGAGTAAATTTGTGCGAATCGATTTATAAGCCGTATCGATTGATCGGCCATGACTGGCTTTTTCGATTATCACGATATTATTTATTCCCGAATACATACAAGTAGGTACCTACGTATCAAAATAGATTACTATCCAAAACAACAATGGTCTCTACATCGTAGTAACACTTTTTCACAATGCTAGTGACCTTGTAGTTCCCAGTGCATTTCCGTACCTATTAATTCTGAGAATTAATATCGACATGCCCATTTATTCATTCTGATGATTTAATTTTAAGTGTTTGCTTTTAAAACTAAGTGTTTTTTGTCTTTTTACCCGACTGCGGCGAAGCCCAAAAGGAGGGTTATTGTTTGACCTGTATGTATGTATGTAGGTATGTCCGTTTCTTTGTTCCCTCGTAACTTCTAAACGAATGAACGGATTTGGATAAATTATACGTCTTTAGATTTGTCTTGGTAGCGCGAATGTCACTGGCTCGTTAAAATAAAAAATAAAGTAAAATGGCGGATTTAGGGTGCCAGAGCGCTCCCCGCCCCACAATCTGTAATGTTACATTACACGCGAATGCTCGTCAGTCAGGGAGGTAGTATTGTAATGTACTGCTCAAAGTCGAATCTGTAATGTTACATTACACGCGAATGCTTGTCAGTCAGGGAGGTAGTATTGTAATGCCCATGCACCATGCACCATGCTCATGCACGCATGCGCGCGTGTTGCTCCATGTACTAAAATAAATAAATAATGTAATGCTCAAAATCGAATTTGAAATGTTACATTACAGGCAAATGCTCTTGGTGAGGGAGCACCTTTACAAACTCAATTTACATTAGGTACTTTTAAGCAGCATCGTGGACGATGGGCATAAGCACCTAGGTATATCGAATGACTTTTTAAAACTTGATTCGATACGCAAGTCAGACTAAATCGAGCAAAGATTTCTTGTTGGCTTGTCATTGGACATTGCATTAATCTGTTTCACGCTGGCGGGAGGAAACTGAACGGTCTAAGAATAATCCTTTGTCAGGATTTTCATTAATTTATATAAAATGCCCTTCACAGATTAAATTAATGTTTTATAACACCCATTTAAAATAGTTAAGTGTTAAAGTAATTCAGCAGGAAGTTGGAAGCGTGTCTTCATTAAATAGAAAAAAGTTTATTCGATCAATTAGACACGATGTCTGTACAAAAGAATAAACAATCAGATCGTATAAAGATAATATTGCCATATCGTTATTAACATGAGAAAAAAAAGGAGGAAGCCAAGGTTGTATTTTAAGTGCCTTGTTTCATGCTTCTGCTGTCGGGTAGGTACCCAGTAGCGAAGTGGGGAGCTGCCGGTCGATTCTGTAAAAATCTCACCGTGAAATCATAAGTGAAGTGAGCACTTAATAGTGTTAATACCTAGCGAATGACAGCTCACTCCACGCTCACTTCACCCAAGCTTTCACGGTGAGATGATTACAGAATCGCACGGCTGTACATAATTACAGATACCTAAGGTACTTGTCCCACCGCCGCCGCCGACGAGAAAGCGACTATATCAGCGACAAAAAAACGTATAAAAGATTGTTGGTCCCGTATAAGAAAAAGAGATAGGTACAAACGCCAGCACATCAAGCTACCCGAAACTGTCAAATTTTCCCAATCGACCTTGAACCTAATGCTAACAGCGATAAAGTTGAAAATCTATTGAAGAAAGACAGATTGTAGTAGCTTAATGTGCTGGCGTCTCTACCTATCTTAATGAATCCTATAATTTATATATCTAAATAAATTAATCCTATGTAACAGTTGTTCGCAAACTGCTCACTCCGGACGAGTACTCGTTTGTCGCAGCGACAAGAGCTATCAAATCAAAGTGTCTAAACACACTATGCCGAAGTTACGCGACCGAAGTTCAGCACAATTACGCCTGCAATGCTATTTGAATTATTGACGACATACTATGCCGAAATTACGTCGCGTCATAGCGTACAGCCTAACTTCGGTCGGGCGTAAGTTCGGGTTTCGCACCTCGAAAGTAATAACAAGATTGTTTTGCGTCTGTCTGTGCAACTGTGTAGATAACACGACACGACGCCAAGACAGCGCTCGAGACACTTAATACACACACAAAGTTTCGGAACTGAATTTCTGCCGCGTAAGTTCGGCACTTATGGTGTGTCATATCAGCCGAATACGTCGGATCGTAAAATCAGCCGCTGAACTTCGGTCGCGTAACTTCGGCATAGTGTGTTTAGACACAAAGAGAGTACTCGCGGAATAACTAATAGTACTTGACCGAACAAAGACAACAATTAGCTTACGTGTTAGTTAACAACTAATTACTTATGTATGCGCCGCGCCAATCTTAACGAAGATCGTGACCGAGTAACAGAATATCTAGCGTCGTTTACTGACATTTGTAGTTCTGCCGGGCGCCGTGGGGTCGAGGCGTGATGTTATTACGAGTCAATAGTTTTGCTAGGAAGTGCAGTTTAATATGCAGTTGTCTGCAAATTGTAGCGATTTAAAGGTGAGTGCAATGACATTGTGATTACGGTGGATTATAAAAATAAACCGCTTTATTCATAAACGTTGCTTCAAGTTAGGTACTGATTAGCGACTGTTTAATCAAACATTTTTACGTTTAAACGTCACTTATCTTTAAACATCGCTTCTAAGTAAACCCCATAATAACTAAAAGTTCATCGGCTCAGTTGCCAAAGTAGAAAAAAAAAAACTAGAGGCCAGTTTTAGGCGCAGTGGTGGTGCGACTTGCGGGTATAGTTAACGAGAGGTCGTAAGTTCGATTCCTATCCGTTGTATAATTTACAGGAAACCACTCCTAAGTACCATATTTCTTTACTGTTAAGGCTGGCGACTGGTGGTCATTAAGGTTGCTTATATGTGTAGGCTGATGAATAAATGATGAAACGCAATCAAATCATAGGTAGAATCTGGCTTTATTCTTCGTTCGTCGTATAATAATATGCATACATATATACCCTTTTGTTGCCGATTGTACAGACGCCAGCACATCAAGCTACTACAATCTGTCAGATTTCTTTAATAGATTTTCAACTTTAAAGCTATAGCATAAGGTTCAAAGTTGATTGGGAAAATCTGACAGTTTCGGGTAGCTTGATGTGCTGGCGTCTACAAAAAAGTAAGTTTGGCATATTAATTACTCATCTGCCTAGCCTTTTCCCAACTATGCTGGGGTCGGCTTCCAGTCTAACCGGATGCAGCTGAATACCAGTATTTTACATGGAGTGACTGCCTATCTGACCTTCACAACCCAGTTACTAGGTAATACGATACCACTTGGTAAGACTGGTTGTCAGACTTTCGGGTTTCGGATTCTGACTACCCGTAACGACTGTCAAAGATCCACGAATGACAGCCGGGACCAACGGCTTAGCGTGCTTTCCGAGGCACGGAGGGGTCTCGGTATGTAAAGATGGTCACCCATCCACAGACCAACCGCGGCAAGCGTAGCTTAACCTGATCGATCGACCTGTGTGGTTGTTATTATTTAGCCACGTGGACCCCCACGGGCATATTAATTACTATTATACAAAAATATGGGCCGTAGATTATGTCGAAGCGGGAATAAAATAATTGAAATTATATTTTGGGTGTTTGGGACGACCCAGGATTTTTTGGAATGTGGGACAAAGCTTCAGGAACGAAGAATAAATCAGAATCTGGATGAGGCTGGCACAGGAGCGTGGGGATTGGCACAAGAAAAATGAGGTATAAGTACAACGTGTAACGTTAAATGCGCAAAACCTCAGATACCCCAACTGATTTTTAATTCAATTGACCTATTTCAGGGAGAAAATAAGTCATTAAAAAAAATCTAAAGGTTTTATGTGCTGTTTTAGTTTTACTGGTCATTCTGGTCGTTTCTTGCGTCTGCGACGACGCTTTATCGAGGGACTCCTCCCTCGATAAAGCTCGTCACCGGAGCGCTGCGCCGCGCTTACATTGGGTTGCTTGACCTATTAATAATTAGACACGGCAACGTTTTAGCGAAGATTTTTTGAAAAATGTAACCTATATTAAAAAGTGCTTCAATTAATTCTGCTCGTTATTCTGATCAAACTATTTTCAGGTTTTGCGCATTTAACGTTACACATTGTATTACTCATTGTCAGTAGTGGGTGAACTCGGGTTGTGGACAACGATAATGATGACGAAATCATGTTGTTGTCTTGTTGTTTATGACGCTAAGAAAACAATGGAAGGAGTATTACGAAATCGTCACAATAATGTCTATCGCAATACTTTGCAACACATCAGGTGAAGAAAATGTGAGTAAGTGAGCCCCTAAATTCGATGAAGAGAATTTTTCCAAAATATGCGCACGGCCAAAGTGGTAGAACTCTCTGCTAGCGTCTGTGTTCTGTATTCCCTTCCACGTATAGCCGGTCAGCCTTCAAAGCAAGAGTGAGCAGACATCTTCTGGGCTAGCTCGTTCCATCACAGACCCCATCCATCGCTTTCCACTAGAGATGTAAGTGCTGTATTATACCGTTTGTATTGAAATGTATAAAACGAAAAATACCGTATAATACGGTATTATACCATTTGCTACGGTATTTTATGTATACCTAAATCGATTGTTTCTATATTTTTTAAGTAAATTATCTAAGTAATAATTAAAATACTGAAAATACGGTGGAAATGCACAGATATAAAACATGAAATGGTATTTTAAATCTGTATTTTGAAGTGAAAAACATCTTTAGCATCGTTGTGATTTGAAAATCAATGAAACGAAAAAGCGACAGTAAAAAGAGATAAACACACATCTATTATTATGATTTATCGTTCGAGAGAATGAGATAGAAGTAGTGATGAGCAAAATTGGTCTTGGTCTTGCAGTCTTGGTCTTGGTCTTGCAAAAAAGCAAGACCACGACTACATAAACAAGACCAAGATCAAGACTCGAAGTATTTGAGCAAGACCAAGACTATCTATACACTAGCAAGACCAACACCAAGACCGAACAAGCAAGACCAAGACCAAGACTGAGTAAGCAACACGAAGACCAATACCAAGACTGTCCCAGTCTTGCTCTTGGTCTTGCTTTGCTCATCACTAGATGACGATGACGATGACGATGACGATGACGACGACGATCACGATGACGATCACGATGACGATCACGATGACGATCACGATCACGATGATGATCACGATGACGATCACGATGATGATGATGATAATGATGATCTTCGTAGATTGTCGGTACTGCTCTGGGTGCCTTCAAGCAGAAACCTAATACGCTGATAGTCGTGTTACGTGCTACGCACGACGCTTGGGTCCGAGCGTTGTACGTGTTTAGTACGTGTGTGCGCGCCTGCGTATTACGAAGCTTGGGTAAAAGCATCATAACAACCGTGGTGTATTGTACACGTGTATCGTTTACATAAATATTTCATTATTGAAGGCTTCACTTCTATCGCGTGTGAACTGCACACATGTTTTTTTTTATTAATAGACAGATTCAACATTATTACCATAAAAAAAATAGCTAAACACAATGAAAATATTAAAGGAAAAATAATAACCCAATTATAAAATTGTTTAGAGCGAACTTAAGAGGTTCCTAAACTTATTTGAATCACAAACTATTTTTATTAATTTAAATTCTTCTATTTTATTATTTTCATCACTAAGTGTCTGAAAACCCTGCCATACATCAGATGCGTGTCGGGACATTTTTGCCAAAAAAGTATCACGTCAATGCGTAAGCGAGACAACACTAACACGGCGCGAACGCAGCGCGATGGATTGGACGGCGACGAATGCAACGTTGAGCCGCGGGAGGGCCGATCACGCGGTAAATCGTACCTACTGTGCGGTACATTTAAATATTTAACAAACACAATAATTAAAAATAGACGGAAATATAATATCTGTGAAGTTTAATTACTAAGTAATCATTAAATTAAAATTAGTAATTCTAAAATATAGAATACAATCGACACTTCACTACATAGTATAAAACAAAGTCGCTTCCCTGTCTGTCTGTCCCTATATATGCTTAGATCTTTAAAACTACGCAACGGATTTTGATGCGGTTTTTTTAATAGATAGAGTGATTCAAGAGGAAGGTTTATATGTATAATACATGCATAATATAGTAGAGCAACACTGATAATTTTAGAGGTTTCTAATGTGATGTCGTAAATAAACACATTTTTTTGCGCTTACATTGTAAACGCTGGCTGAACCCGTCGAGATAGATCAAAATAATGTACTACAGTATTGTACACCTTAAAAAGGTCTACAAAAAAGTCCGCGATGGTATATGTCTAGCTCTTAGGGATAACCCACAATAACCATTTTTATCCTATACTTTTTACGAGAAATAATGGCTCTAAAATTATCAGTGTTTCTCCATTGCACCCGTGCGAAGCCGGGACGGGTCGCTAGTAAAATATATTTTAAGTATTTATTAAACTAGAACTCTTCGTAATAATGCAGTATCTTAAAAAGTGAATCAAAATATAAAATACATAAAATACCAATAATACCGTAAGTTATAATAAAATACCTGTTTAATACATAGCCTTTTGGTACTATACGGTATTTTTACAACCATACTTTCTACCAGGCGAGATTGAGGTTAAGAGCTGGCTCATTTCGCAAATTGCGAAGATTGAACGTTAAAAATATGTAGGTACGAGGGCCGCCTTTAAAGTCGTGTCAATTGCAAACCCCCCGCAATTATAAAAAAAAAAACATATGGCTTTTTAATATTTTTGAATTTAGAATTCGAAAACAAAATAATGTTTTTTGATCGGTCGAATAGTTTTATTGTAGCGTCTATTCAAAGGTGACAAGTCGATTGAAAAAATGGAAATATCAAAGGAAAATAAGTGGGCCTAATGACCCCTAACCCAATATGCGTGCGAACTTTCAAATGGGATTAACGCGACTTCAGTGTTTTGAGGAGATCACTTCTGTGTTTAGTGATGCAGCACCGTGTCTTAGGACTGTAGAACGCTGGTATTTAGAATTTCAACGTGGGCACTCTAGCTTCAGTGACAAGCCACGTGAAGGTCGTCCAAAAACCACCATGACGCAAGAGAATATCGACGCCGTGCCGCAGCTAATCGTCGAAGATCGTCATGTGACGTACAGTGAAATAGAGGCAGCCGTGGGCATTTCACGGACTACTATCCAAAAAATCCTGCATGAAGAACTCGGCGTAAGAAAGTTGAACTCTCGTTGGATACCACATTTGCTTAACGACGACCAAAAAGCAGCCCGTGTTAGATGGTGTCGCAAAACTCTGCAGCGATTCAACCGAGGAGAGTCAAAACACGTTCATGATATGGTTGGTGACGAGTCTTGGATATATGCTTACGATCCAGATTCCAAGCAGCAGTCAACTGTCTGGGTCTACCAAAATGAGCTAAAACCGACCAAAGTCATCATACACTCACGGAGCACTTCAAAAAAAAAGGTTGCCTCGTTTGTGGCAAAGGGTGGTCACGTCGCCACTATTGTACTAGAAGATCGCAAGACGGTTACCGCTGACTGGTATACCACAGTTTGTTTGTCACAAGTCATCACAGAGTTTCGAAAAAACAACTCAAGACGTCGTATGATACTGCACCATGACAATGCAAGTTCGCACACCGCCCGCGATACAAAGATGTTTTTGAGCACCCAAAATGTCGAAATTTTAGATCACCCGTCTTACAGCCCTGACTTGAGCCCTAGCGATTTTTATACGATCCCTAAAATTAAGCGAAGTCTTCGTGGTCAACGTTTCAGCTCACCCGAAGAAGCTGTTGCAGCATAGGTACAAATGGGCCATTTTGACTATCCCCACTTCGGAGTGGAATAAATGTTTTAAAAACTGGTCCGAACTCATGGTCATGCAAAAGTGTATTAAATATCGCGGAAAATTCTTAGAAAAACAATAAATGGTAATAATCTATTAGATTGTCTATACTTATTTCAAACGACACTACTTAAAAGGCAGCCCTCGTACGTACGTATTTTTAATTTCGTCGTATTAACTTGAACGAGTAAAGTTCACTGATAATTTGCGAATTGTACGGGAGCCGAGTAGGCCGTCTGGCGACTGCCTACTGCCGCGCGTGTTCGTATATTCATATGAAGATATTGTTTTTGTTCGGTATGATAACTTTGTGAGTTTTTTATTGTGGGGCACACGCACTAAAATGTAATTGACAGGCTTATGGTGATTTATCGAGGTAGGCACTGCTTATACATATGCCTTTATGCAATGCACGCCACTGATTATAGGCTGATTATGTAAGCCAAGGCCTACCAGCAGATGATTGGCCCACTCTCAAAAAAGACTGCAAGAATATAAGTATCTACGTAAGGTAGGCTATTCCCACAGTAATTTTACATTTTATTCTGATTCTGACACTTTTATAAAAGCAAAAGAACCTACATTTGCATATTCACGAAAAAAGGAACTAAAAATACATACCTACGTAGGTACGTGCGCGGTATAGTGGGCAAGTACTTATTTAATTTAAAAACGAATAAATTGAAAGTCGTGGTTTTGAGACTGAGTCATCATCATCAGGTAGTTGGTTAGGTTGCACGTTTTTATAGCAAAAAAAAAAACAATATGATATTATACATGTGCAATTAAATAAAATTAAAGTATATCTGTCTGTAATGTCAAAATAACAGCTTTTTACTAAATGCATTATGACAGTATACACGGTACTTATAACAAAAAAACTATTTTAAATTTTTATGTCTGTTTGTTCCGGCTAATCTCCGAAACCGCTGGACCGATTTTAACGGGATTAGATAGCTTTATACACAGGATAGCTGATGTTATAAGGAGTAATTTAAACTACTTTTATTTTAGAAAAAAAATGAGTTTCGCGCAAAAAAAAAACCCATGAAATCTAGGCTGCATTCCGAATTAGCTATAAATCGCTCACAGCACTTACACAATCTCACATGCGTTCCGATTTAGATATTACGATTATGACAGCTGAGTGCTGTCAACAATTCGGAACGCTCGTGAACGCGCTCACAGTGCTCACTCTCAATGTCAAAACGATATTACAGTATTTCTTTTGTGTATACCATAGACATATATATATGGACTGGAAATACCTACGAAAAAAGGGTGCCTACCTACAACTCATATTGTCTCAAAAAATGGCTGCCATTGCTAGGGTTGTATCAATCAAGGAACATTGGTGTTACTATAACGAGTATCGATACTAAATACGAGTCGTACTAGTTATCACGTTTGGATCATAATATAGTATACTAACTTATAGTCCGTTCTAACTAAGGTTGCCTACTTTATAGTAACGTATCCTAGTTTATTTTCGATAAACATACTTTATAATTTTGCATAAAAATACAGTATGCGAAAATACTTTATTTCTAATCTTTTGTTATGCGTAAAAGACTCATATGAACTATTTATCGATAGGTACAGACGCCAGCACATCAAGCTACCCGAAACTGTCAAATTATCGCAATCAACTTTCTTCCCTGAAAATAAAATTAATGCCAAGTGTTTTTTCGGCACATAAATTAAAAAACACTTTTTAATTGCATCACGTTTACGTATTAAATTGAAGGAAAACAGCGTGAAGAGATATGTATCCATATGCCCAAAAACAGGTGCTTTCGCATATTATACCTTTATTATTATACCTATTATACCTTATAATATGTATGTATTTAGAAATATATATGTATGTTTATCAGCTGTCTTAGTACTCATAGCACAAGCTCTGCTTAGTTTGGGACTAGATGGCGTTGTGTGAAAGTTGGGGAATATGATTTATTTATTTATTATTATTTTTATATATGTAATTAATATATATCTATTTATTTATTTCAGGCCAAACGGCCAGGCTATTATTAATCAATCATTTTAATACACATTTACCAAAAATGCTGTGGGAACAGAGTTATCATGTAATCTCATTACATCAAGTGTTCTATTGAAACAGCTTTCTTCAAAGTGAAGTGAACAGAGGTACCATTCTTTATGTCGGGGATTAATATTTTCTTCACCAATAGCCTCTAACCACTTTTTCTTTAGTCCTTCCTTTTTAGGAAACCTATAAAAAGTGCAAGTATTTTTATCAATAAATAATTTTGGTTACAGCTATATTATATTAGCATATGAAACAAAAATCAATAGGAAACGTCAGAAGCTATGTGCACGGTTCCAATTGGTGGTTTCTATGGAGAAGAGTCGGCAAGAAACTCCACGGTTACTCAAAATAATTGGCTTTTACAATGTTAATAGGTAGGGGAGGACAGTGTAGGCCTGTCAACAAGTACCAGGTACTTAAAAAAATAGAAGACATTGTAAAAGCCAATTGTTTTTAAAAGAGTAACCGTGGAGTTTCTCGCTGGTTCTTCTGCATAGGAAACCACCATTTGGAACCGTGCATCTAGCTTCTGACGTTTCATAAGTGCCCATGTAGGTTTATGTGAAAGAAAATATTTTGATTTTGGTGCTGTGAACCACGGGCCGGACCTAGCAAGGTCAATCGGAGCTAATAAGACGCAGGACTAGAGATGGGTCGAGGGCAAAAACAAATATGGGCAGAATGGGCATAAACTTGGCATATTGGGCGTAAACGAGTTTACGCCCAAATAAATGCCCGATCACTGGGCGCAAAAACTAATAACTTTGTTTTGTAAAAAATAAAGCAGGAACTTAACTTAAAATTAAACTTGATGTCAGTATTTTGTATGTAAATTAAAATTTTAATCAAATAATCAGTCTTGTTAAAAAAATCACAGTAGGTAATTATAGAAAATATAATTTTAACTCTCTTTAAATGAAAAATGAAGTGGTCTTGTAATTGGCTTTGATCCTACAATAGTCTTTGTACGTAATATGTAATAATATACTGCCATAAAAATACCGGGAAAAGCGACGTGAGGTCGAGTGTTATCTTGTAGTAAAACTACATTGACTCGTGTTCGTCGGTTTTTCTTGATATCAGCAGATAGTTTGGTGAGCTGGGTTGAATATTTGTCAGCGTTTATAGTTTCATTGTGTAGTTTACTAGTCATAATAAGATAAAAAAATATATTAAAATTAATAGATTAATAAAAAAAACTCAAAAATCATTAAAATGCCAAAAAGTTAAGAAATCAAATATAAAACTGAGGCAAAAAAATTTAAATTTAATACAAGAATTAAAGAACTGTAACAGAGAAATAGAATTATGTAATACTAGGTATGACACTGACACTCAGCTCCTGCAGGATGAGTTGTTTGTTAGGGAATATGCTCTGAAGGACATCTTCAGTAAATATGAGGCTTCTCAACAAGACCTGAGTAAGCGCATGCAGGAGGCTAATGAGTTGGCAGACCTGGTCAAGTACAATGCGGAGAGGTATGAGTCTCTGACTAATAACCTCTCTTTTAGCTGTACCTGCTCCCAGGAACCCCAGCCTCAAGTTATTACACCCACACCCTCAGTAGCTCAGTCAGTAGATAGCTGTATTAAAGATGATAGCAGTAGTATGAATAAATTGTTTAACACTACTTATGTATTTTCTGACAAATTTGGTCAAGGTTTTGGTAGTATATTTAATCAGTGTTCGCCACAATATGTAATTAATCATTGTTTACCCGGTGCCAGTATTAGCCACTTAATTAGTAATATTAAATTGACAAAAATAAATCCCAATTCAACTGTTATATTATTATATGGGGATAGTTTAACTGTACGTAAAAAGGACATAATTGAATCTGTCCAGTTAATGTTACATCTCAATGAGTCCAATAATTGTAAATTTATTTTCTGTGCCTTGCCTTATTCTCATTATTTGTCTGATGAGCAAAATAGGCACATTTATAAATTAAATATGTTAATTTATAATAGGACATGTCATCACAGTGATGCTATTTTATATTTTGATTGTAATCAATTCATTACTGATTACAAACTGACAAATTATACTATGTATTTGCCACCTAGTTGTAGGAGACAAATTGCTAATCTTTTAGCATACAATATACACAGTGACACCGGTACCTGTAGGGTACCATCGATTACTGTTAGTAGTGGTACTAACACTACTTTTGATACGCCTTGTAGTTTAAACTATTAGGTGCGACAACGGGTCAGCCACATATGTTGAATGTTGTACATCAAAATATGCAGGGTCTGTCCGGCAAAGAGCTAGAGTTAAGTTTGTTTATGGAGAACTATGATGTTCAGGTGTTATGTTTGACTGAACACTGGTTGAAAGAACATGAAGTAGTGTTTATCAATGATGATAACTTTACCGTACAGAGTGCATTTGTGAGAAAAAGTGCTATTCGCGGTGGTTCTTTAGTTCTTGTTTCAAACAAGTTAAAATGTAAACAACGTTTAGATTTAGTGAATCTTTCAATCGAACGCACTATAGAGTTGTCTTGTGTTGAACTTGAGCGATACGTTATAATTTGCGTTTATCGACCCCCCTCTGGGGATTTTATTAGTTTTGAATCGGTAATGGAGGATTCTCTCAATAGGTTGAAATCAAGTAACAAAAGTATTATTTTATGCGGAGATTTCAATATTAATATTTTAGATGTTACTCCATTAAGTATTAGACTTCTCAATTTGTTTAGGTCTTATAATTTAATTAACTTGTTTTTTGAACCTACTAGGATCACGGCATCTTCGTCAACCTGTCTTGATAATATATTTAGTGTTTTTGATGCCAAAAACAAATTAGTCCTAACTGACTTAACGTCCGACCACTGTGGTTTATTAGCTAGCTTCCCCATGCCATTACATAAACAGCCGTGTAAAATTGAATGCAGGCCTTATACAGCTACCCGTTGCAAAATGTTTAAAAATAATATAGTTCATAGAATTACACCATCTATAGTAGAACACGAGAATCCTAATGAAATTTATGGTGCCCTTTTTGATGTTGTGCAAAAAGAGTACCAATCTACTTTCAAGACCAAAACTGTTAATATTAATGGATCCTCCGTTGGCTTTAACCAATGGGCTACTCCGGGTATTTATAAAAGTAGAGCGAGACTATACGAGTTATATGGTTTGAAAAAATACAGGTTTGACACTCCTTTCCTAGAGTATGTCAAAAATTATTCAAAATTATTTAAAAAGATTAGTGCTTTTGCTAAATCAAAATTTTTAAGCGATGCTATTAAAAATTCTAATAATAAAGTAAAAACAACTTGGAAAATTATTAACAATGAAACGGGTAAATCGGTTAAACAAGAAAAAGTACTTGAGATTATGGTCGATAATAAATTAGTTAATAAAGCCGCTGACGTAGCTGAAGCTTTTAATGAGTTTTTTGCCAACATACCCATAACTACGACTCGCTCCTTAAATTCGTCCCCGTCTAAAGCTGAAAACCTTTTGCATAGTAGTGTACCTCAATGTAGTCGTTTATTTAGTTTCGAACATGTAACCCCACATGATGTAGTTAATGTTTTTAACCTACTTAAGTCTAAAAACACCGGTGACTACTGGGGCATCTCCATTAAACTTTTAAGTAATATAATAGACATCGTAGCCCCCTATCTAGCTGTTACTTTTAATAAATGTGTTGATTTAGGAATTTTTCCTGACCTCATGAAGAATAGTAAAGTCATACCTTTATTTAAATCAGGTAATAAAAACGATGTTGGCAATTTTAGGCCTATTTCCATCTTACCTGCATTTAGCAAAATATTTGAAAAATTAATACTCAAGCAGTTGCTAAGACATTTTAATTTAAATAGCCTCCTTCATAATGAACAGTATGGCTTTACAAAAGGTCGTTCGACTACAGATGCGGGTGTTGCTTTGCTGAAGCACATATTTAACGCATGGGAGAGCTCGCAAAATGCTATCGGAGTTTTCTGTGATCTTTCCAAAGCCTTTGATTGCGTGCACCATGACACGCTTTTGCGTAAACTACGTCATTACGGTGTCCAAAACGAAGCTCTCAACGTAATAAATTGTTATTTACATAATAGGTTCCAATGTGTAGATGTTAATGGTGTGAAATCTTCCGGGCTACCAGTTCAGTTAGGTGTGCCGCAAGGCTCGATACTGGGCCCATTCTTGTTCTTAGTTTATATCAATGATTTACCATTCCATTTAAAGGGAATCTGTGACGTTGTACTGTTTGCTGATGATACATCTCTTATTTTTAAAGTAGACAGGAATAGACTAGATTTTGACGAGGTAAACAGTGCACTCTCAATAGTTACGGATTGGTTTACGTCAAATAACCTAGTTCTCAATGCCAAGAAAACGAAATGTGTAAAGTTCGCCTTACCGAATGTTAGAAATCTAGGACCCAACATCGTCTTAGATAAAGAGGCGCTTGAGACTGTGAGCTCAGCAGTTTTTCTGGGAATAACAGTAGATGCCAAACTTCAGTGGGGACCACATATATCGAGCCTAGCAGGAAGGCTCAGTTCGGCTGCCTACGCCGTCAGGAAAGTAAGACAATACACTGACGTTGATACAGCTCGTTTAGTATATTTTAGTTATTTTCATAGCGTTATGTCCTACGGTATTCTGCTGTGGGGCAAAGCAGCTGATATACAAAATATATTCGTCCTTCAAAAACGAGCTGTTCGAGCTATTTACCAGCTAGGTGCTAGAGTTTCTCTAAGAGATTTATTTAAAGATATTGGTATTCTCACGGTTGCATCACAATTCATATTTGCCAACATCATATATATTAGGCAAAATATACACTTGTATACTAAAAACAGTGATGTTCACAATGTTAACACCAGAAATAAGGACAAACTACGTGCTCCCTTTCACCGGCTTCATAAGGTTCATAACTCATTTGTTGGGCTTGGTATAGCCTTTTATAACAAGCTACCCTCTTCTTTGCTAGATTTGCCTTTTAATGCATTTAAAGCTCAAGTAAAATCCAACCTTTGTTCAAAGGCATACTACTCCATCAACGACTACTTAAACGATAAGAATAGTTGGTCGCCCTGATTAACTCAAGACAATGTTTATGTTCTTTCTCCAGAATTAGATTACTGATAGGTTATTATACTATGAGCTCATTATACAATTGTTTTTATTGGGCTGTATAAGTCAAATCAGTTTAGTTTTATTTTTATTATATTATTGACATAATCAACCCATTTAAATGTTTTCTAATGAGTTGATTGCAATATGTGGTTAGCTAGTGACCTCGACGATTGATCATATTATTCTTACCTGAGCAACCGGCAGCAAGTTCGTCATGCTCCCTCAGATGTCACTGCTTGCGGTAGCGTCGGGGGTCGGGTTGCCTCCTTCCCTCAAATATGGCGAGGGGGGTAATGGCTGATCTTTGCGTTATGCTCGTGAACGGGTGCTGCTTGTGGTGACTGGTCGTCTTGCTGACCATGGTTTTATTATTGTTATAATTAGTAATAACTTGTTTATTTAGTTTCCTTCGATGGTCCTAGTTTATCATTTGTGACTTCAAGCGACAGCTATGTAAACAGAACCCAGCATTGCATAAATATGTTAGCGGTCACGCCCTTCATACCTGGAGGCTTTTATTTAATTTTCATTTATAAATTTTTGCTTGAGTACCTACGTATAGTTTTTTATTGTATTTCTTGGTATATTGGCGTTGCTAGCTGACATATGGCAGATAATTGAATTTAGTGTCCTGTGTCTTGTAATGTTAATTGCTTTGCATACCTTGTATTGTATTCAGTCAAGTATTTTCTAACTGAACAGACAGCTGTGCTGCTGGGGAGTTTGTTGCGCCACTTCTTCTTCCCAGCGAAAGCACTAGGAAGTGGTGAAGGGCGGGCGTTTTGGGGGACTGTCTTTTGTAATTTTGACGTTCGAAAAGTGCTGATTCTCAGCCTAGTTTGAATAAATGACTTTTGATTTTGATTTTGAATCAATGTATGTTATAAAAGAAAGTGTGCAATGTGCATGCCGCTAAAACTTAGAAATGAGTCCCGGTACGATCAAGGGAGTTATATGGTGTGGTAAGCCTCTATCTCCTGTCCATGAAGAATGTAAAGAATGTTCCCGTTTTTACCAGAAGGGCATACTTTTGAAGATATAAGGGCTGGAGTTTTTGCCCTCTGGAAATTTCTAGAACAGTCCAGAACAATCGAGAGTATTCGAGAGCATTCCACAACATTCAAGAACATTCTGGAATGTTGTGGAATGTTTGGGAACATTCGAGAGTATTCAGGAACATCCTAGATCATTGAGTAGGAAATTCTAAAAATTTATACATACATACTGCATACATACCCCGGAAAAATGAAAAATGTTGTTTATAAACAAGTATTGTAGTTAGAATGTATTTTCAATAAAAAAAATGTTAATTTGTAGTTGTGTGTGTTTGTTGTAGTTGTTGTTGTAAGTTGTTGTTGTAAAGTTTATTCCAACTACCACACAATCTCATATCAACTCCCTGAGCGAAACCGGCTACCCCAGGTAGTAGTTCATAAAACAGCATGCCTTGCGCGTCCCAGAAACAGCAAAGCAGAACTTTTAAGTGGTTCTTTTGACTCAGCTTCGGTTGAGTTGGTGGCGTTTCTTCTCGAGGCAGTCAAAAAGCACGACGTGTATCGTTCTCGTGATGAATCCATGATTCATCTCCAGTAACCAGATCAGACAAAAACTATTTACGTCGGGGTTGCAGCAAAAGTGATTGATAAATAGCGACACGGACTGCACGACTGGCGTCTGTAAGGATGTGCGGTACCCACCGAGCCAAAACTTTTCGATACCCAAACTCATGCAGATTGCATTCCACGGCGTGGTGACTGCAGTTAAGTGCTTCCGCTAATTCACAACTGGTAGCATCCGGATTCGACTGCAGTTCGCGGCGTAAATCGTCATCATTCACAGCGGTTGGTCGTCCTGAACGTGGCTGACTTTCAAGGCTCCTGTATCCTCATTTAAAACGGTCAAGCCATCGGGACACCGTCGCATGGCTTGTATAGACGCCAGCACATCAAGCTACTACAATCTGTCAGATTTCTTTAATAGATTTTCAACTTTATCGCTAAAGCATAAGGTTCAAAGTTGATTGGGAAAATCTGACAGTTACGGGTAGCTTGATGTGCTGGCGTCTGTATTTCCAGCGCCCAATGCAGTATTGATATTGTCAGCCCCAGCCCGCGCACTGTGGCCTGAGGCCCCTCTCCCACAGCGACTTTTTCTAGCGAGGCTGTTCCGCGTTTCGTAAACGCGTGACAGCATCGCTACTACCGCACGTTTGTCGCATTTGTAACGCGCTACAGAAGCGATGACAACTCGCTACTCACTACATCGCGACTGTATCGAAGTAAACGCGCGACCGTGTCGGACGACATCGGGGAGAGAACGGAGGGAGGGTGGCGCGTGAGTGGAGATGTGGAAAACCGAGCATCAGTGCAACAAAGACAGGTCGAGTGCTGTAAAAACAGCACCAAAGACAACGTGACTAATGTTGCCTCAACGGAGTCCATCTTGCAAGTCTGGCATTTTTGTGTCGTTACTGAAACGCGTTTGCATCGCGACAGAAGCGCGACAGTATCGCGTTTGCATCGCGACTGAGAATCGTGGTGTGAGCGAGTGCAAACAACTAGCAACCTATGGTTGTAAAAATACCGTATAATACCAAAAGGCTAGGTATTAAACAGGTATTTTACCATAACTTACGGTATTATTGGTATTTTGTGTAGGTATTTTAGATTTTGATTCACTTTTTAAGATCCTGCGTTATTACGAAGAGTTGTAGTTTAATAAATAAAATATATTTGAAGTTTCGATTGTATCCTATATTTTAGAATGACTAATTCTAATCTAATTTAATAATATAATAATCTAATCTAATAGTCGTGTTACACGACTATCAGCGTATTAGGTTTCTGCTTGAAGGCACCCAGAGCAGTACCGACAATCTACGATGTCATCGTCATCGTGATCGTGATCGTCATTGTCATCGTGATTGTCATCGTCATCGTGATTGTGATCGTGATCGTGAGCGTGATCGTGATCGTCATCGTCATCGTGATTGTCATCGTCATCGTGACCGTCATCGTCATCGTGATCGTGATCGTGAGCGTGATCGTCATCGTGATCGTCATCGTGATCGTGAGCGTGATCTTCATCGTGATCGTGATCGTGATCGTCATCGTGATTGTGATCGTCATCGTGATCGTCATCTTCATCGTGATCGTGATCGTCATCGTCATCGTCATCGTGATCGTCACCGTCATCGTGATCGTGATCGTGATTGTGAGCGTGATCGTCATCGTGATCGTGATCGTCATCGTGATCGTCATCTTCATCGTGATCGTGATCGTCATCGTCATCGTGATCGTGATTGTGAGCGTGATCGTCATCGTCATCGTGATCGTGATCGTCATCGTGATCGTGATCGTCATCGTCATCGTGAACGTCATCGTCATCATCGTCATCGTCATCGTCATCTAGTGATGAGCAAAGCAAGACCAAGACCAAGACTGGGACAGTCTTTGTATTGGTCTTCGTGTTGCTTACTCAGTCTTGGTCTTGGTCTTGCTTGTTCGGTCTTGGTGTTGGTCTTGCTAGTGTATAGATAGTCTTGGTCTTGCTCAAATACTTCGAGTCTTGATCATGGTCTTGGTCTTGGATTTTGCTCATCACTACTTCTATCTCATTCTCTCGCACGTTAAATCCTATAGATGTGTGTTTATCTCTTTTTACCGTCGCTTTTTCGTTTCATTGATTTTCAAATCACAACGATGCTAAAGTTTTCACTTCAAAATACCATTTAATGTTTTATATCTGTGCATTTCCACCGTATTTTCAGTATTTTAATTATTACTCAGATAATTTACTTAAAAAATACAGAAACAATCGATTTATACATAAAATACCGTAGCAAATGGTATAATACCGTATTATACGGTATTTTTCGTTTTATACGTTTCAATACAAACGGTATAATACAGCACTTACATCTCTATAGCAACCGCATCGCGACTGTATCGATGCGAAAGCGCGACAGCATCGCTACAAAAAGTCGCCGTGGCGTGGTCGAGAGGCCTAAAAAGTACTCTTATAAGAACAGTGTTCGAACTTGTCGCTCGTCCATTTTTTCTTCAAACTTACTAAACCGATCGCGAGGGCGCCTTTATATTTCCCCACATCACAAGTACCTAGAACATTCTACCACACTCTAGAATACTATCGAAAACAATTGAGCAGATAAAGAAAATGTATAGAGTTTTGTAGTGTCTCATTAACAGGAAAAGGAACATATATGGGGTATTTTCGGATACCCCTAGGTATGAGGAATCGAATTTTTTTGTATTGACGTCGCTATTTGGACCAATTAATCTTTTCTGCACACTCAAATATGAATTTAATAAAATAATTTGAATGAAAAAAGTAATAAAAGTTCTGTTAAAGTTTCTGCCCAGACAAAAGGCATTTATTGGGCGTTTACGGGCATTCATCCGGCGTTTATTCAAAGCGCCCAATTTGCCAGGGCATAAACCCATCTCTACGCAGGACTATTTATGTTAACATAGCAGAATATACCGATATCGTTCCAGCGGAGGAACTAGTTCAGGAAACTATTAGGCAACGGTACAACACTATTCTATTATGACATATTATTGTAAACAAACGAATGAATTAACAAAATAATAAAAAGGTCTGTTATACGGAAATTCACCCAAATATCAATACTTTAGGCATAAATTCATGATCGCGTTACAATTATATCATCGAATGTCTATTATTGTATGTGTTATTGCATGAAAACCGGCTACTAACCTGTGCAAAGAAAGTTGAGGTTGATTTTCATTCTTCCTTGCACCACACTTCACAATACAACACACAGGCATGTTGAATTGCTGTTTTTCAACATTTACATGCAGTTTTAAAGGTAAAGTCCTCGTAATTTTCTCGCAAATCTCAATAATACAAAAAATAAACAACCATTTGACAGCTGAACTACCACGAAACTTGGCGACAAAGATGGCTGCTCTGGCACCTACCTACAACCGTGTATAGAATAACAGGGCATCTCCTGTTATATCCCATCTCAATGGTGTATACACTAAAATTTTCTTTTTCTTCACTTAGGTGGCAACTGTCGCCAGAAGCACGATTTCGACAGCACAACTGTCATTTTTGACAGCTCTCACGGTGATATTATTTTAGGGCATGGTCGGCATTATCGCAAGATGGCGCACGTCATGACTTCATCTATGACAATTCACAGGACATCGTCATCGCACTCACGCTACTTCGGTTCGGGTTTAAGCACGGTCAAGTTGATTACAGCGCAACTCGGAACGCACCCCTAGTTTGTTTTCCGACAGGCACGCGAAGTCTGTCGCGGGGTCAGCTAGTCAACAAAAAAGTAGATTAAACTACCTCGTTGTTTTCATTGCATGTGGAATAAAAATGGCTTATATGGCTGAAGCAATAAAAAAAAATACACGACGTCCGGCTTAGTAGTTAGGTTATGGGTTCGCATTGGTTGAAAAGATTTTGTTGGATTAAATCAACGGAAAATTGCGTAAAAGGGAGGAGGGGATGCTTTTCAGTAGGTCGGCAAAGGCTACATTTATTTAAATAGAGTTAAAAACACTATAACTCGGTACTTCCTTTAGTAAGTAACTAGCGGCACGCCCCGGCTTCGCACGGGTGCAATGCTGATCACTACATAGTGTAAAACACAGTCGCTTTCCGCTGTCTGTCTGTCTCTATGTATGCTTAGATCTTTAAAACTGCTCAACGGATTTTGATGCAGTTTTTTTTAAAATAGATAGAGTTATTCAAGAGGAAGGTTTATATTTATAATACATGCATAATACAGTAGAGAAACACTGATAATTTTAGAGCCATTATTTCTCGTAAAAAGTTAAGGATAAAAAATGGTTATTGTGGGTTACCCCTAAGAGATAGACATATACCTTCGGGGACTTTTTTGTAGACCTTTTTAAGGTGTACAATACTGTAGTACATTATTTTGATCTATCTCGAAGGGTTCAACCAGCGTTTACAGTGTAAGCGCAAAGAAATGTGTTTATTTACGACATCACATTAGAAACCTCTAAAATTATCAGTGTTTCTCTACTATATTATGCATGTTTTATACATATAAACCTTCCTCTTGAATCACTCTATCTATTAAAAAAAACCGCATCAAAATTCGTTGCGTAGTTTTAAAGATCTAAGCATATATAGGGACAGACAGACAGGGACGCGACTTTGTTTTATACTATGTAGTGATTAAGGAAGATGTATGTCGGAGTGTGCGTAGGAGCTCGTACTCAGCCCTTCTTCACATTTAACGCACGGCCAGTGTGGAACTCTGCCAGCGTCTGTGTTCCCTTCCACGTAAGTATAACTAGGTTAGCCTTCAAAGCAAGAATGAATAGGCATCTTTTGTGCACGCTCGTTCCATCATAAACCTCATCCATCGCTTCCCACCAAGCAAGATCGAGGTCAGGAGCTGGCACATTTTGCAATAAAAAAAAAATCATTGAAAACTTTGTATAAAAGTAAGTTTTAGAGTTCTGAAAATTACTTTCCACTAGCTTTTACCCGTGGCTTTACCCGCTGCCGGGATAAGAGTATCCTAGGCCCTAAAGTTACCAAAACTTTTGATTGTTTCAGTGTATGACGTAGTATGGAATAAACTAATTTTATAACACATTTGCTCGTAAAAGGTCTCTTACTGCACCAATTTCAATATCGTAATGTATCTCATTACGTACTTGTGCGTAATTGTAATGTAAAGCGCACGGTTTATCAAGATGCTCCGTCTAAAACGAACGGTACTTTTTCAAATCTTAGCAAAGAGTTTTATGTCAGAAAAGTGGTCAACATTTTATGAATAAAATTAACTTTGGGAGATAAAATATAATAAATAAACATTTAATTCTTTAATTTAATTAATTTTGACAGTTAATTACAACCATTTATCTGTAACAAAAACACAAAAGTATTAATTTACTTTATTAGTAATACTGGCTGTTTTTTGTGCCTTTGCCATAAACAAAAGACGCTGATGCGCGCGCATCGAATTTAAATAACTGTTTTAACAAGTAATTAAAGATTTATTCGTTTAAGAAAGTCCGAGTTTTATTTATTTCCTCACAAATGTGTTACAAAACGTCGTATGACATACGTGCAGTTTGATAATTACAGCCTCTGCTTTCTTATAGCCCTCACCTACGGCTCGGGCTAGCAATATCGCCTCAGATGTAATTTTCAACTTACCGCACTTATATCATAATGTACTAAAACGTGCTTTAACGGACCACACACGATTATTCTCAATTCGACCAAATTGCTTACGTAACTCTTTACTCTCGCACAATGCGTCAAAAAACACTAGGGATTTATAGGCCTACCTAGGTGTTAGCTAAAAACCCAGGAGTACACAATTTACAATTCACATTTCTGACATACGCTTACTTTCATTGACACTGATATATTTTCTTACAAATATAAACGGCGATCATAAAGACTCGCTAAATTATCTTATTTTTTTAACGCACTGGGTCAATAAACTGTGTTGAATTTCTTTTTATTATATCTTCAAGGCGGCCTTAACATTCAGCTTGTGAGAACGCAATCAGTCAAGGTTTCTGTACAGAAAAGTAGGATTTTGAACTTCTATGAACTTTTAGAATAAGCATAAACAGCCTATAATGTTCCCACTGCTGGGAAACAGCATCCTAATTGCGTAACACACTATTACTCTCAATTTGAATCATTTTGAAGCATTTTGCTAATCCATTGCTCCATATGTTCGAAAAATGTGTCTGCTCAACAACGTAAGTAACGCAATGAATGTTGTTGAACTGTCAAAATGAAACCCATTGCTACTGATAGTGTGTTACGCAATTACCCTGCGGGCCTCCTCTCGGTGAGAGGGAGTGGGCTGTGCTGTGATCTATACCACGCGGGCCCAGTGCGGGTTGGTAGATGTCACATGTCTTAGAATTTTTGGTTCTAGGATATGCTGGTTTCCTCACGATGATTTCCTTCACCGTTTTGAGAGCAGTGGTGGTGGTGATGTCATTATTTACACAAGATAAAGCGCCTGTGTAGGTTCGAGCCTTGTGTCACCACGTGGCCACCACTGCTCGCTATGAACTTGTGAAGTTGTGACTGATGATAATTTGATTGTGAAGTTCTTCTTCTGAAGTTGGTTCTTTCACACTCCATAGACTAGCGGCTGCCTAACAGGACCCAGAGTCCTAAAAAACGCTTGGTTCGTAAAAACTCTTGAACAATTGCTACAGGTGTCGAATAGGTGCCCTAATTCATTTGACATTACAAAACTGATTATTCTAAGTAGATATTAAGTGTCCTCGAAACGAACAATCGCGATTCAATCAAACAACTCAGCCTATCGTAGTCGATCGAAAGAGCTGGAAGTCATGCGGAGAGGCGTTTGACCAGCAGTGGTATGACGCAGGCTAAAAGTAACCAGTAACTGACCAATTTGGAAAACTAGGAGGTTTAAGAAGTCGTCAGATCACGAATCAAGTAAGACCAATTAAATCCTACTACTCGTAATGACCGTCATTAATACTGAAACTATTTGAATACAATTAGTTAACAACATTCATAAACATTATGCACAACATTTAATTTATGTAAAACGTTAATTGTTAAAAAATATCTTAGCATCGCATCAATTCTATTGCTAATTGGAGAGGGATTGAACTAGTGTGTCAGTGTCTTGTCAGACTATTGTCTTTATTAAGAAGAGTGATGAGATTTTGTCTAGGATTTAATTTAATTTACTCGGTAAAACGAACCTTGCAATTTCATTAGTGCTTCTCTGGTAAACGTACTTAGGCAGGGACATGGCGCGCAAACCGAATTTAGCACAATGACATGATTTTAAACCTCCTAGCGTAGAAAATATTAGTCATCATCAAAAAAAAAATCTGCTGTTTCATAAAAAAATGCGAAATACGAAACGTAACTATCACTCTGCAGGTAGTATTTGGAAAAGTCATAATGCGATTAACAAATGGCACCGCGCGCAGGGGACAAATGGAGCAACATGTTGCGGAACATGGCGCTCGGCAACTACGTGAATGTCCCGAGAGAATGTCGCGCCGTGCGCTCGCTCTCGGAGCGGGAGCAAGAAACATGTCCCGCGTCACGTAAAATGTTGCTGGTCATGTTGCGGGACACTATGCAACGTTGCAGCGTCACGTATATTTTGTGTTGCGCGGCATGTTGCGGGACAAAATGTTCCCTAGTGTATCCGGGGCTTAACAAATCCGTTGATACCTAACACACGTACACCGCCCGACCGCGCGGTCGAACGGTGCTCTCGCCGCCACCGCCCCAACAACATTCATTGCGTTATTAACATTGTTGAGCAGACACATTTTTCGACCATACGAAGCAATGGATTAGTAATATCCTTCAAAACTATTGAGATTGATAGTGTGCTATGCAATTAGGGTGCAGACGGTCGGTTCTGTAAATCTCACCGTGATAACTAAGGTGAAGTGAGCTTAGAGTGAGCTGTGCGTCATGCTGATGCTAGGGATTGACACCATTAACGACTCACTCCACGCTCACTTTACCCAAGTTTTCACGGTGAGATGGTTACAGAATCGTACGACAGTTTATATTCTTATAGCAAATGTGACTAAGCGAGTATACGCATATGAATGTTAATGTTATACGAATAACATTCATATTCGTTTACTTGGCAAAGTCAAATCACAGTGCGATCTGCGAATCTTGCCCAAAGTACTAGTAGGTTGGTACAGACGCCAGCACAACAAGCTACCCGAAACTTTCAAATTTTCCCAATCAACTTTGAACCTTATGCTTTAGCGATAAAGTTGAAAATCTGTTAAAGAAATTTGACAGATTATACTCGTAGTAGCTTGGTGTACTGGCGTCTGCACCTCACGCTAGTACTAGAACGTGACTAGGACTTATTTTTCAAAGACAATTGAAAAATCTTAATGTTGCATTTGTGCAGCAAATTAAAAAATAATTATGATCAAAGGAGTAAATTGATCAACAATTATAATTACTGACATGGTTTATTGTTGGAAAAGGGAAACTAATTAATCGAACAAAAGATAGCATCTGTAACTGTACAAAATAATTGAATAATTAGATTAACAAGGACATACTTTGTTAGATAAATAAGTAGGTATTGTTCCTCTGTATAAGATTTAATTCAAGGGTTCAGGTTTATTAACAACGTTTAATAAATGTGGCTGAATTGTTAAAATAAAAGGCATTGCGCCTTTTTAATTTAAGTATTTTTTCTCCTGAGTCCAGCGGGGTAATTGCGTAACACACTAAAAGTAGGAATGGGTTTCATTTTGACAGTTCAACAACATTCATTGCGTTATTTACGTTGTTGAACTAACAATTTTTTCGAACATATGAAGCAATGGATTAGCAATATCCTTTAAAATGATTCAGATTGAGTTTGATAGTAGGTCTGTTACGTACACGCCGGTTGCGAGTACTACGCACCCTATCTTTCTGAAGAACATCACCAATAAGGTCACTATTATTGTCTCCTCCTCCTGTAGTTTCCGCCTGTCCCCATGGGGAGAAGTCATGACTTTATGTAACGATATATTTTTCTTCTGGTTTGAAACTGCAAACTTGGACCATTGTTGTTTTAATAATAGCAACCCGTTCCTGCTTCGCACGGTTTTACGACTTGACAAAACATGAAGATTTCTTGATTTTAAGTAAGTTTAACACTAACGTAAACCTTATACACATAATCCTTCCAGCATTAAATCTCTACGATGCTCGCATTAAAATCTGTTGCGTAGGTTTTTCGTCTTTCGGCTAAAATCATAATAGATACGAGTACTTAAACAGATTCCGTGCTAGGAGGTTCAATAAATTATCTTCCTCCTGCCTTTATCTCAATTTATATGGAATCGATTTTGTCTTCCTTACATCTCTACCAGCAGCAGCCATCTCAGAGTTCACTTCCTATGTCATATGGACGGACCATGACAAGATTTGAAACCTACGTACATAAAAGTTTAATCCTGTAAATTACTACATTTGCTAACCGTTCTCGTCACCTATTCCGCAATGTTTGAAAACTAAGGTCTTCGACCAGTGCGTTTTGCTCGTCGTGAGTCGTGACGCACGGTGCCGAAACGTGGACACTGACAGTCGGGCTGGCCCACAAATTTATGGTCGCTCAGCGCGCTATGGAGTGGCCTATGCTCAATGTTGCTTTGAAGGATAAAATCAGGAATGAAGTTATTCGGCAAAGAACCGGATAAAGCTTGCAGGTTTCATAAACTTGGGCGCGCCACAATGGCGGCGAAAAGTCCCCTCTTTTAGGAGTGGCTAGAGACGCGGCACGGCGTCCTCACCTTCCGCCTGACGCAGGTCCTCACTGGACACGGTTGCTTCGGGAGGTTCCTGTTCCGTATAATGCGGGAGGAAACGCTCAGGTGTCACCACTGTGTGGATCGCCCGGAGGCCGCGGTGGAGCATACGGTGGAGGTCTGTCCGGCTTGGGCGGAGCACCGCCGCGTCCTCACGGTGGCGATCGGCGGCGGCGATCTCTCGCGTCCGGCTCTGCAGCAGTAACTGACGGGGTCCGCAGGGGCCGATGCTTGCCAGGGTCGCGGGTTGTTCGAAAGAGTTACCGTGACCCTTGGCACAGGCAACTGAAGGAACCACTGGCCGGATCTCCGCCCTGGGACCTCGAGGCGAAATTACTCGCGTCATTGTATCGGTAGCGCGAGGAAGTGAGAGCGCGGGGCGAGCGACCGATGCAGCGACACTGGAAGCTGCGTCGGTCTCAGCTCCGCGAGGTCCTGGTGGTGGAATGGCGGGACAGGCTTCTGCGCCCTACCGCCGGCCTCGCTATCGTCGGGGCGATCCGACCAGTGCTCGACGAATGGCTCGGGAGGAGGCACGACTCCCTGTCGTTTCGGATGACACAGGTGCTCTCGGGGCATGGTTGCTTCGGGAAGTACCTGTGTCGCATAAACACGGAGCCGGACGCTCGGTGTCACCACTGCGTCAACTGTCGGGAGGACACAGCGTGGCATACGCTGGCAGAGTGTGCCGCTTGGGAGGAGCCGCGCCGTGCCCTCATATCAGGAGTAGGCAGTGACCTGTCGCTGCCGGCCGTGGTCGAGTCTATGGTCGGCAGCGAAGAGTCCTGGGACGCGGTGGTTTCCTTTTGCGAAACAGTCGTCTCGCAGAAGGAGGCTGCGGAAAGGGAGAGGGAGATCTCATCCCCTCACCTACATTATTAAAATGACTTGGAATGTCATTAATAGCGAAACAGGAAGGTCATGCAACCGAAGTAGTGACTACAGCCTTGCTATTGATGATAATGTAATTAGATCAGATTCCCAGGTTGCCGCGGCCTTTGAAAATTTCTTTGCAGAGATTCCCGTGTCAACCACTAAATCTCTAAGCTCATCACCCACTGCTGCAGAGTCTTTACTTAAGGAAAACGTTCCAGTTTGTGATTCGGAATTTCACTTCGAATTTGTCACTTGTACAGATATAATTAAAACTTTTCACATGTTAAATGTTAAAAAGACTGCAGATCTATGGGGTAATTCTGTGGATGTTGCTAAGACAATTATAAACATTGTAGCACCTACTTTAGCTGTTATATTTAATAATTGTATTGAATGTGGTGAGTTTCCTGATCTTATGAAACACAGTAAAATAATACCGTTGTTTAAATCGGATAGTACATCAGACCCTACTAATTATAGACCTATTTCCGTACTACCCACCTTTAGTAAAATTTATGAAAAACTTATTTTAAATCAATTGCAAAGATTTTTCAATACCAATAAATTACTGAATAATAAACAGTTCGGTTTTACAAGGGGTCGTTCAACTACCGATGCCGGAGTTGAACTTTTAGGACATATTTATAGTGCATGGGAGGACAAATGCGATGCTTTGGGCATTTTTTGTGATTTGTCCAAGGCATTCGATTGTGTTCTTCATGAAACCTTAATCAGGAAACTTCACCACTACGGAATCCGGAACGCCTCTCTGGATCTTCTCACTTCTTACTTAAGTGATAGGATTCAGAGAGTTGATGTTAACGGGAAAAGGTCACCCGGATCTGTAGTAAGAATGGGGGTCCCACAGGGCTCAATACTTGGACCATTTTTATTTATTATTTATATCAATGACTTGCCTTACCTCATAAAGGACGAACATGATATAGTGCTGTTTGCAGATGACACTTCACTTTTATTTAAACTCAAACGTCAACAGCTGGTTACTGACAGTATAAATAGTGCCCTCGCAAAAGTAGTTAGCTGGTTTAATGTTAATAATCTACTTCTTAACGAAAAAAAAAAGAAATGTATTAAGTTTACGATACCAAATGTTAGACAAGTAGAAACTCGTGTTCTCATAAAGGGTGAAGAGTTAAAACCCGAAAATTCCACTGTATTCTTAGGCATAACTTTGGATGCCAAGCTTCAATGGGGCCCCCATATAGATAAATTGTCAAAAAAGCTTAGCTCTGCAGCATACGCCGTTAGGAAAATTCGTGACTTAACTGATTTAGAGACAGCCCGTTTACTTTACTTTAGTTATTTTCATAGTGTGCTGTCATACGGTATTCTGTTGTGGGGAAATGCCGCCGATATTCAGACAATTTTAATTTTACAAAAAAGGGCAATTCGTTCCATTTATAAATTAAGTCCCAGACACTCCCTCAGAGACTTTAAAGAGATTAATATAATGACTGTGCCTTCTCAGTACATTTATCTTTTGTATGCACATAAAAATATAATCTGTTTAAAAATACAGTGATATACAACGTGTCCCAGAAATCAACGTCAAGCCGAAAACGGGCAATAGGCCAAGTCGTGACAGCTATTAGAAAAATATAAAAAAAAATCTTGGTCATGTACTTTTCGAATTATAAGCATTCAAAAATAAATCTCAAAAAGTGACACCCTGTGATGATTTTTCAAGTCCTGTGACTACATTATTAACATTTCGGTAGTTTTTTTCTCTGTGATCTAACCATGAATAACCCTTCTGTAAATTACAGTTAAAAGTTAAAACGTAACTGCCTCAGTTTTAAATTAAATGTTAGATTTTTGCCCAATATTGAATTCAAAATAATGACATCACCCAACTTTAACCGACTGTACTGAAAAAAAAATCTACTACACTATTTTGGCAAGTAACTTTAAAAGATGGCGCGTTTAGTCAGGATTCCAAAATGGTATAACACATACTAATTGCTACTTCTTAATTGAGGAAAAAAAGTACATTGTTGGTTTTAGGTGCATTTGAAATAAAATTCAGTCGTTGGATTTCTTTTATTATAATTTTTATTAAATCAGATTTACGAAGTTTTATAACAAATGTTCAAACTGTTTTCCTTCAGCTGCAATGCAAGTTCTACATCTCTTTAAAAATGATCGCGTAATAAGACGGGCGTATCTTCTTGAGTTGATGTATTCAGCGGCTTCTGCAATTCTTTGGCGCAGCTCGTCTAAATCTTGAATTGGTTTAGAGTACACTTTATCCTTTATCGTACCCCAGTAAAAAAAATCTATGGGGTTTAAATCGGGTGAACGGGCAGGCCACGAAATTGTACCACCCCGCCCAATCCACCTATCGGGGTATTCTCGATTGAGAAACTCTCGTACAGTGAGAGCATAATGCGCTGGGCAGCCATCTTGTTGATACCACATGCTGCCGTAAATGTTCAGTGGCACTTCTTCCAATAATTCTGGTAATTGGTTCTGTAAGAAGTTCAAATAACCCTGGGCATTTAAATTCTCCGGCAGCTCGATTGGACCAATAACTTTACCATTCAAAATTCCCGTCCACATATTTACTTTAAACTGGTACTGAGATCTATCTTCCCGCATCAAATTTGGATTTTCCACGTGCCATTCGTGCAAATTGTGGAGGTTCATGTAACCGTCCTTTTTAAATGTTGATTCATCGGACCATAGAATTTTTTCAAAGAATCGCGGGTCCTCTCGGTGCCTCTGCAACATCGTTCGACAAAATCGTACTCTCTCTGGGTAGTCTCGGGGTAGCAGACTTTGTACTCGTCGTACATGGTATGGGTGAAACTCGTTCTTTTTTAAAATACGATGTGCAGTACTTTTGGGGACTCCTATGCTCTGTTCAATTCCACGTACTGAGATACTTCTGTCTTCTTCAACTGCTTGCAAGACTTCGGCTTCGTAGGGCATAACGGGTCTTCCCTCGCTAACCATTTGGCTAGGAAATCGACCCTCTGATAATGACCGATGCACATTAATAAATACTCGATGATCGGGATGACGCTCAGCATTCGGGTATCTCTCACGATACACTCTTGCTGCGGCATTGGCGTTGCATAAGCATTCTCCATAAATGAGATGCATGTTGGCGTATTCCTGTGCGGTGTATCGAGATGGCATGATAAAACACTACACAAACACGGGGTTGCGATTAAAACAAGTCCGGGGTTGTCAGAAACGGTGCAGATAAATCCAAATTACAATGCAAATCAAGTCCAATAAACAAAGCCACAGTTGTAAGTACGAAGTCAATACGAATACAAAAAGATGTGCAGTCAACGAAAGAGCGTAACGTACTGCAGTATTGCACAATTTGCCGACGCATCCCTGTTTAGCCAGAGTAGCGTCTCTATCTGTTTCACTCACACATATGAAATGATGTGTCAATCCGTCTCCCTCTTAGTTAGATAAAAGTAGCGTCACTATCTATCTCGCTCCCACTTGTCAAAGTAGCGTCACCTCACATTAGCTAAAATGAATCTTTCTCGCTCACACTAGTCAAAATAACGTCACTCTTCGTCTCAATCGAACTTTTATGAAATACGGCTTCATAAAAAAAAAATGTTTTTTCTCAATTAAGAAGTAGCAATTAGTATGTGTTATACCATTTTGGAATCCTGACTAAACGCGCCATCTTTTAAAGTTACTTGCCAAAATAGTGTAGTAGATTTTTTTTTCAGTACAGTCGGTTAAAGTTGGGTGATGTCATTATTTTGAATTCAATATTGGGCAAAAATCTAACATTTAATTTAGAACTGAGGCAGTTACGTTTTACTTTTAACTGTAATTTACAGAAGGGTTATTCATGGTTACATCACAGAGAAAAAAACTACCGAAATGTTAATAATGTAGTCACAGGACTTGAAAAACCATCACAGGGTGTCACTTTTTGAGATTTATTTTTGAATGCTTATAATTCGAAAAGTACATGACCAAGATTTTTTTTTATATTTTTCTAATAGCTGTCACGACTTGGCCTATTGCCCGTTTTCGGCTTGACGTTGATTTCTGGGACACGTTGTATATAATATAAATACTAGGAACAAACACAAATTTGTTGTTCCTACAACAAGGCTGACGTTTCATAAGTGCCCATGTAGGTTTATGTCAAAGAAAATATTTTGATTTTGGTGCTGTGAACCACGGGCCGGACCTAGCAAGGTCAATCGGAGCTAATAAGACGCAGGACTATTTATGTTAACATAGCAGAATATACCGATATCGTTCCAGCGGAGGCTAGTTCCTCCGCTGGAACGATATCGGTATATTCCGGAAACTATTAGGCAACGGTACAACACTATTCTATTATGACATATTATTGTAAACAAACGAATGAATTAACAAAATAATAAAAAGGTCTGTTATACGGAAATTCACCCAAATATCAATACTTTAGCCATAAATTCATGATCGCGTTACAATTATATCATCGAATGTCTATTATTGTATGTGTTATTGCATGAAAACCGGCTACTAACCTGTGCAAAGAAAGTTGAGGTTGATTTTCATTCTTCCTTGCACCACACTTCACAATACAACACACAGGCATGTTACAGCCCGTTTAGTTTACTTTAGTTATTTTCGTAGTGTGATGTCATACGGTATTCTGTTGTGGGGAAATGCCGCCGATATTCAGACAATTTTTATTTTACAAAAAAGGGCAATTCGTTCCATTTATAAATTAAGTCCCAGACACTCCCTCAGAGACAAGTTTAAAGAGATTAATATAATGACTGTGCCTTCTCAGTACATTTATGATAATCTTTTGTATGCACATAAAAATATTAATCTGTTTAAAAAATACAGTGATATCCATAACATAAATACTAGGAACAAACACAAATTTGTTGTTCCTACAACAAGGCTCAAGAAAATAGGTGGCTCGTTTAGATGCCAATGTATACGTTTTTATAATAAACTTCCTAGCCACATTCAAGAACTAAGCATTAATAAATTCAAATCTTTTATGAAGCTAAAACTATGCCAGAAAGCCTATTATACTGTAAAAGACTATATTGAGGACAAAAAAGCTTGGGATTGAGCTGCTCCAATAGGTCTAGACAGTGAATGTTGTTTATTTTTTATTTTTGCTGATTTACACTTTTGTTTTTTTTTTTTTTTTTTCTCTTTCTAAATATCTATTTATATACAGAATGACATGAACATTTACTGTTTAAAGTCTTATATTATTTTAATTATTGTGAATGTGAGGACTATGTGGGTCATTGTTTCCGTTTTTATCATGGTCTGGCAGTTTGAGTGGTTTATGCGGTCTACACAAATGTCCTGTCCTTGGTATTACTCGTCGAATCGTTGAGCTCCTTAAGTTCTAAGTTGAGCTGCACGGTTACTGACGAATACGTGCACCGACTGCACAGGTCCACTCAATCTGTGTGGTTCTTTCCTCAAAAGACCACTTCAGACACCAATCTACATAGTCCTCAAAGATCAAAGATTATTTCCGGATTTTTATATACACATTGACATTGATGAATATTATATAAACAATGACATGGATATTTACTTAGTAAAGTATCTTATTTTTTATTATTATTATTGTGAGTGTGAAGACTATTGTGGGTCATTTCTTTTTTCTGTTTTCCTTCTTAGTTAATAGTTAATCATGGTCTGGCAGTTTGAGTAATTTATGCGGCCTACCCAAATGTCCTTTCATTGGTATTGTTCGTCGAATCGTAAGGCTCCTCAAGTTCTGAGTTAAGCTGCACGATTTTTGACAAATGCGTGCACTGACTGGACAGGTCCGCTCAATCTGTGTGGTTCTTTACTCAAAAGACCATTTCAGACACCAATCTACATGGTCTTCACATGATCTGACCAAGATTATGTCTGGACTTTAAAAGAGACTGTGACCTCTGAGTTTGTTTCGGCCTTTCTTCTCAGAGTAGTCAGATAGGAAACGCCGACCTCATCTAGTTTAAAAAAAAATATGATTGACATGTAAAAGTGTTTGTACAAACCTACTTACAGAAAATAAATCATTTATCATTTATCATTTTATCACCCGGCCCGTAGCAGGCGCACCGGACGTCGGTGGAGGGCGGACAACGCCCTCTTCCAGCCCCCCTAAATGGGTCCAGGGGCGACGGACTTGGGGACGTCCGTCGCCCCCCACATATCAGGACCCGAGGCGGCGGTGTGTAGTGTTCCACGCGCGCTCCTCTTAGACGTCACGGGGGGAGTTTAACACCTCACTCCCCCCCTGACACGAGGCCCGCAGTAGCGGGCCGGCACCAGTCGGGGGTTGCGGAAGTTTCGTTCGTTCCCGCGACCCCCGGCGTAGGTGAGAAGGGGAACACCGGGGTGGTTTTTAGTCAGTAAGAGTCTGACAGACCCCGCCGCCCGCCCCAGGTCGGCGGACATCCATGAGGATTATCCACCCCGAGAAAAAAAATAAAATAAAGGCAACTGAAGGAACGAAGTCTGACACGCCCTCCCGCTCCGCCCAGAGCGGGAGGAGTTATAAGAAGTTATAATATGATACTTTCGCACCCAAAAAAAAAAAAGGGTGAGTAAACTAAAGTGGCAGTGGGCTGTCCATGTTTGTCTAAGGACATGACAGTTGGAGTAGACGAGTCATAAAGTGGAGACCACGTATCTGCAAGGGTGGCGTGTGACGCCCCCAGCTAGAAGAATGGATGTGGAAGACGGGGGACAGGGTTTTGTGGCGCGGCCTAGAAGAGGCCTATGTCCAGCAGTGGACTACGATAGGCTGAGTTGATCAATGTATACGTAGTTATTTAACAAAATCCTTGGTTCCACCATATTGTCAGGCTTCATTGCCTTCCTAGCCTTCATCACTTCGTGGCATCTTTCACACAATCCGTTCATATTTTCTTTAGTCTGTCTCTATTCTAACCTCTAAATACCTATCACATCTTACACTCGTATCTTGTCTGTTATCAAATCAAATCATAAATATTTATTTGCTAGAATATGGTACATAAGGTGTTACAGTAATTTTGTTTCAGCATATCCTGCCATAATCTGGCGTGCAAATGTCTTGAGTCAATTATTCTAAATTACAAATTACAGATTCTATTGATTTGTCTTCTAAATAGTCCTTAATGGTATAATATATTTAAACAGCAATAGTTTGATGAGTAATTTGTTAAACATTGTCAGAGGTAAGTCTTGAAAACTATTTGGTAAATGATTGTAAATGATAATTGCCATGCAGTATACATTTTTCTTAAATAATTTTAGTTTTATTGGTGGCAGCCGAAGTCTATCTTTATGCCGTGTTCGGCTATTTGGCCTGACTGTGCTTGTTTCAAATAAATTATAATGACTCTTAACAAAAATACATATTTCAAAAATACAGCGTGTAACGTTAAATGCGCAAAACCTCAGACACCCCAACTGATTTTTAATTCAATTGACCTATTTCAGAGAGATATTAATAAAAAAATTTAAACATTTTATGTGCTGTTTTAGTTTTACTGGCCATTCTGATCGTTTCTTGCGTCTGTGACGACGCTTTATCGAGGGAGGAGACGTCACCGGGCCGTTGCGCCGCGCTGACATTGGTCTACTTGACCTATTAATAAATAGACACGGCAACGTTTTAAATGACGATTTTTTGAAAAATGTGACCTAGGTATATTAAAAAGTGGTTCAATTAATTTTGCTCGTTATTTTGATCAAACTATTTTCAGGTTTTGCGCATTTAACGTTACACGTTGTATACAAACATGGCAAAGGTACAATTTTAAGTTTCTGAAACAGTGGTTTACAGCTGTCTAAAAAGTGAGCTCCAGAAATTGCTCCGATACATTTTTTTTTTGAGCTATGATAATTCTGTCAGAATCTACCGAGTTACCCCATACTATAATACCGTATCTAAGTACCGATGATCCATCACCATCCATCACCATCATAATCATTCTCTTTCTCTTATCCCAATTTAATTGAGGTCTTCGCATCATATCTTTTTCTTCTATTCATTTATTTCATTCTTTGATTAAAACGGTATAAAAACAATTAAAAAAATTAAAGACAGTTTGTACGTGGTTTGTACACATACACATAAAAGAGAAAATATAAAAACATCAGGTAAAAAAATTAACTACACTTTCATAAATCTCTCTCTCACAGTACTTTGGACATACCGACAAAACCTTCGTCCTTTCGTCCGCAAACATATCGTTTGTTGGATTAGAGTCCAAGAGATCGTTAAGTGCGGCCAGAGCACGTGGCACTGGTGACTCGGCACGCGCAACTGTGCGACATGGAAGCAAGCAGACGGGCTGCGCTTCCTGCCGCGGCAATAATCGTCAGGGACAAAGAAGCGAGCCAGCACAGCATGTAGATCAGGCGCGTAAGGGTGCGTTTCCACAGAAACGGAGCTGAGCGGAGCGGAGCGGAGACGTGTAGGAATCGTCCAATCACATTCGAGACGAGTGACGCGATGAGGATTTCAACCATTGTGATTAGTCGATTCCTGCACGTCTCTGCTCCGCTTCGCCCAGCTCCGCTTCTGTGGAAACGCACCCTTATTAGTGCCACGGCGCGTCTTACAGGCTATGGTGATTGGTGAGCTGGTCTTTTGCTCGCCTTACCTCTTACGACTTATATCCGAGGCATCCCAGTTTAGTCAGATACAGATAAGTATAATAGCCATGTTTACGCTAATAAAGATACCTAAGGAATGCTTTTAGTACTTTTTCCAATAAAAGCGCGTAGGTACAGACGCCATCACATCAAGCTACCCGAAACTGTCAAGTTTTCCCAATCAACTTTGAACCTTACGATTCAGCGATAAAGTTCAAAATCTATTAAAGAAATCTGGCAGATTGTAGTAGCTTGATGTGCTGGCGTCTGTACTATTTCGTGTGGATTCCACTCGCAGGAGCTAGATTCTAATTTGCTACGTACGAGTGCATTAAATAATATTTTGAAAGGATGTGTTCCACACTTCCCTATTAGTCGTCATCTCCGCAGTCACCATCTTTCTAGCCATATCATCATTCACACAGTCCATCCCTCATTTCGTTGGTCTTCCCCTACTCTTACAGCCATCCACATTCATACTCAAAACTTTCCTTACGACATAATTACATTGTCTGTCTGTGCTCTTCAATATTTTGCAACAGATGTCTGTACCACGCGAAGATATCAATCTGAAATTGAGGTAGGTAATTATCGATCAAAATGATCATGAATGCACCACAACATCTGTTTCGGGTGTCATTTCTAAACGCACCTTTCATACGACGCATACGCAACCGCACCGTCATTACATGCCATGAATCGCCCATGCGCCCGCGCCGGCCATTCTTTCACGTGACGTGTTTTATAACGACCGCAGGGTTTCCTCATGAGTGTCACCTTATTTTTTTAAGACATAATGTCACTGTTTTTTGTGAATTGTGCCTAGTCATTTAACGTCTACGATTTCAATGACAAGAATTGAGTCAACGTTTTAGTTTTAAAACTGAGTTTAGCTGTAAACTGCTTTACTATTTTGCTTCTGTTTTTTTTACAGAAGGCCAATTTCCGTACTTAAATACATTCAAATTCTAGTCGCCACCTCATCTCAGCGACAGTCAAATACAATAAAAAAGGTATTAAAATTAGAGGTATTTTTGGCAGATTGAGACCGAGATTAGTAGAATACGAAAGTTCTTTTAAAAATACGGGAATAGCCACCCAGCGATTTCCGGAAATTAAAGATACTTACACACAATATTACAACACTTTATGGTTTTGTACTCATTCCTTTTAGGTTCTGAGACATATCGACCAACACCCTAATCGCGTAACGCACCATTACTCTCAATTTGAATCATTTTGAACCATATTGCTAATCCATTGCTCCATAATGTTGGAAAAATGTGTCTGCTCAACAACGTAAATAACGCAATGAATGTTGTTGAACTGTCAAAATGAAACCCATTGCTATTGGTAGTGTTACGCAATTACCCCGCAGTTGTCATTTTATGTGTGATACGCAATAAGAAATCGTGCCCGCCTTTTTTAATTTTTTTTGCTCTTGAGACCTGCAGGGTAATTGCGTAACACACTATCAGTAGCAATGTGTTTCATTTTGACAGTTTAACAACATTCATTGCGTTATTTACGGTGTAGAGCAGACGTTATGTTGCAGGATGTTGGAAAAATGTGTCATCACAAATCAAATGTGTCAAATGTGTCTCATCAATTGAGAGCAATAGTGTGTTCCGCAATTAGGGTGCAGCTTCCGAAGTGGCCGATATTTCATCAAATCATATCGTTAATTTATTGTGTAGTGATACTTATTAAGATTTTTATTTTATTGAACTAATTAAGTATAGTTAACATAAACGTCAACGTCATCTTAAAAAAAACTAGCTGGTAGTGCGCTCTAAACAAAAAGTGACTTAAGAACGCAACGATCGTTTTCTGAGGATGCGGGACTATAGTCACGTAGTGTCAATTAAAACTGGAGAAATTAACTGCGCATAAAAAAAATGGCGTCAAATCATATCAGTGCTAACTGAAACTGATTACCTACCACTATTCCGTCTATAGAAAAGTCTATCAATTTTTAAATGTCTAATGAATGAATCAAGTTCACTAAACTATTAAAGAAGCTGATTTAAATTGGCAATTTAAATCAGCTTCTTCAAGCGTTTGTTTTTTTTTTTTTTTTAACCAACGATTGCAATCGTAGATTCTCAAAAGGTCGCGTTTCTGTTTCGTTCTGTCAGTTCTGACACCTCTGACACACACAATGTCACAAGGAATTGACTTGATTGTCATAGAAACCCCATTATTATTGTGTGAATCTTCTTAATATGGACCCTTTCGCGCGAATTAGTAATAATAGTCCTCCAGACAAAATTTCGTTATAGTGCACAGCACAACTGTGTGCGCAGACACAGGTGCACTCACTCTTTCCCACTCTCATAGTCCGACGTCTGCGCGACTTAGTACGGTGAGGGCAAATCTAACGATTTCAATCTTTGCCAAAAACACGATGACATTGCAAGTAAAAAATTGAAAAATGCTGACTTAAGACTAATTCACGATTGCCTTCTGCATTTACAGTCCAATTAGATTGATTGTTATACTAGTATTTAAATAAAGTATTGAAGGCACTGAAACAGTTTATTAGGTAAAATAGATGGTGCGAAATCGCGGATGGTTCAGTTCTAGGAAAAGTAATGTCAAGATTAATTTAAAATACATATTTACTTATTGAATGGATTCCTCAGCTGGGTAATTGCGTAACACACTATCAGTAGCAATGGGTTTAATTTTGACAGTTCAATAACATTCATTGCGTTATTTACGTTGTTGAGCAGACACATTTTTCATATATATGGAGCAATGGATTATCAATAACCTTCAAAATTAATCAGATTGAGACTAATAGTGTGTTTCGCAATTAGGGTGCGGGACAAAAAGTAGGTTTCCTTCCCCAGGATGCTATCTATCTCCTTGCCAAATTTTATCGAAATCCGTTCAGTGGTTTAGGCGTAAAAAGGTAGCATACAGACAGAGTTACTTTCGAATTCATAATATTAGTATGGATTTGATGGATTCCCCAGGACAGTTATTTAAATAATATATAATGCAATTGTTTCGAATACCACGGGGGTAATCTATGTATTATATAAGCCGGTGACAGAAGTACGTAATAAGTATCAGTTAAGTAATCTCAAAACCGAGGAAACCTGTATGTCCTAGAACCAAAATTCGTAGACATATATGTCATATGCACATCCACCAACCCACACTGGGCCCGCGTAGTAGGTTACGGATTTACGGCCCACTTCCTCTCACCGAGTGGAGGCTTGTATCCCAGAAGTGGGAACATTCCCAAGCAGCACATTAGCGGAAATTACATCCACAAACAAGCTATATTACAGTCAAAGGCTCTTATATAGGGTGACTGGTAATTAGTGATCGATACTTAAACACATGATTCTACTCATGACAACAAACAACTTTTACTATCGGACCAAATCCGATATCGCGAAAAAAAATCAGCTGTTCCCTATGTTCGTACGAGTCGTCAAAATGTAGGGAACAGCAGATTTTTTTTTTCGCGATTCCAGGTTTGGTCCCATAGTAAAAGTTGTTTGTTGTCATGAGTAGAATCATGTGTTTAAGTATCGGTCACTAATTACCAGTCACCCTATATAGCTGTACTAACGGATAAGACGATTCTTGAGACTGTATGAGGGGTGATCTCTACACTGTTAAACAGTACACCTGACTAATGGTTGTATAATGGAGAAAAAAACAACAAAATGCATTTTAGTAGAATTTGAAAGAGCTGTGTAGCCGGATATACAGCCCATGTACAGAAAGCATAACAGCTTCGAGTTTTCAACAATTCTGTTGTCCAGTAACTATACAGCTATGTGTGCTGCTTGGGTTGTGGGGTGATTACGAATAGTCTTATTTATTTATTTATATTATATATCTTATTTATTTATTTATATTAGGTTTACCAATCTTAAAAAATTCACGGATTTTAATTTTTGCACGCCATTTTGACGTTGTTTTCGTAAACTGCAGTAAGGTTCAACTAATTCATTACATATTATTTTTATGTTTACAAGTAAAATAATTAAATTAATTAGGTACGTACCTAATAATAATTTAGTGTAAAAACTTCACTTCTGCCTTCTGCCACTTACTTAGTTACTTAATTTATTTAAATGGAAAATCAAAAAGGTTGTATGGGAAAATGAGTAAATTAATTACAATTTTTTTTTGTTAAATGGTTTAAAATTATATTTAATGTATTACAATTATTATATGTATTTTAAACAAGTTCTATAATGGTAAAAGATAATTATAATGTATCTCATTGGTAATCCTTAAATAAATAAGTAAATTATACTTACAAAAAGTACATGCGTCACATTTTTATAAAATTAAAAATAATGTAAAACAATAGGTCTTACCTAGACTAGATATCACTGTAGCTATACTATTTTTAAAATTGAAAGACTCATCCACAGAACCAATAGTGATTGACTAAACCAATACAGACATGCGCCCGCGCTTTTAAACCGCAAGCTTTTTTCATAAAGCCTGACCTTGACATTGGAAAATTACTATTTTATTTAGACCTTGGAATGTACGGAAATATTATGACGAGGCGGGTCTACGTTAACTGGGTGTGTGACTACGTAATTAACTATCCATTTTTGCTTTATAATAATGTAGTTGGTACCTACCTACTACTTACTTAGGTATATAATTATATTTGTTGACATCCGCTGCTGAAATCGGCGTATCTATTAGTCGATTCGCACGAAAAAACATTTCGCCCAAAAAGGGCGAATCGCCAACATTTATTTTTTTTAGTTTTCGCGTACCTACGCGAAAACTAAAAAAAATAATTGTTGGCGAGTACCTACGCGAAAACTAAAAAAAATAATTGTTGGCGATTCGCCCTTTTTGGGCGAAACGTTTTAGACTACCTAGTCTATTCGCATGAAAGTAAGGATTGGTGGCAAAGTAACTGAACAAATGACTACAATGCAGGATCACCAAGCCTGGCAGGCGGGTCAGTGAACAAAAGTTTTTGAAAGCGTAATGTTTATGGAATGGTGGACACAACACATGCCACGCATGATGCTGACAGCTGGCAGGATGAGACTGAGTGGTCCTGATAAAAATCTCAGATTCAACCAGCCAGGTGATTGCGTAACTCACTATCAGTAGCAATGGTTTTCATTAATATAAATGAAAAGGCATTCTTTAGAATACCTTCTTCATATTTTATCTTCCCGCGTTTTCTTTTGATCATTCGCATCGGTCCTGTCAAACACATAATCAGCGGGGTAATTGCGTAACACACTTAACAGTAGGATTGGCATTTATTTTGACAGTTCAACAAAATTCATTGCGTTATTTACGTTGTTGAGCAGGCAAATTTTTCGGACTTATGAAGCAATGGATAAACAATATCCTTCAAAATCATTCAGATTGTGATTGATAGTATGTGACGCAATTATATTACCCGTAAAACGGGTAACTTAGTCATAAGACCTTCAGTGTATAAAAAGACACAAACTGGGAATGACAATAGAATACACCAACATCCTAAGACCTCCAACAACATCAACAGCGAGTGAAATCAAAGTCCAACTTACACTGGAAACTATTTGCATGCTTGCACGTTTCGTTAAAAATAATATCGAGGAAGTTAGGAACTAATTTATCGGGACAAAGATCTTTTTTGTTGTCAGTGTTAATTGACAGGGAAATATTTACGCACGTATTTGATATAATTTAAACGGCGAGTGATTTTCAGAATTTGCGTGTTGCCTATAGAATTGTGCATAGTTGAACGGAAAGGATCCAACCCACAGCGAGGTAGCAGGGCCCGATCTAGGGGGGGGCGAGCCGGGCATTTGCCCAGAGCGGCAAAATGAGGGGCGGCAAAATTGACTAATTCCTATCTTCCAAGCAACTTGCCAACCTGGGTGGGTGGTGAATGCCTAATGGAAGCCCCATTAGGCATTCACCACCCACCCAGATTGGCAAGTTGGAAGTTGAGAATTTTATGTGATATTTTTAAACGCGCAGACGACGCGCAGATGATTCGCGTTTGTTCTGTATTCTGAGACTCGCGTATACGCGCTTCAAATGAGATTCGAACGCAACCTAATAACCTATGCAAACGGGGCGATCGTGAAACCCGAAAATCAATCGTAAAATTCGATCCATTCAGTAGTTTCTGTGAAATTCTTTGAATGACATTGTATTATTGTATACTTACAAACATAACAACACTCAACCCCAACTTTCGTATAGGTACTTCTTCAGAAGGCCCCATAGACTCACGTGAATGTTATAGGTATAATCCCAACAATATCATATATTTTATATACTGAACATCCCCAACATAACAAGCTCATGACTTATATGGTGTTAGTGAATGTAAAGGGCGGCGAAAATTATCTTTGCCCGGAGCGGCTAAATAGCTAGATCGGGCCCTGAGAGGTAGTTAGGATTGGATCCTTTTCGTTTAACTATGGACGATTGTGTCTGATTGAATTGGAGTCAAATCGTCACTATTCTCCTGCCCTCATATCATCTTTTACACAGTCCATTCATCGTTAGACGAGAAAAATGTTTCCTTCAGGTCACAGGTGTTATTTCGTACATGCATACAGATAGCGCAATCCACGAAGACGCGCCCCACTCTCTTCCTAATCGTTAGTGGTTATCGCTAGTTAATTCCGCACGTGCTTTAATTGTGGCGATACTTACTAATTACCCACTAATAATTATTTACTGTATATTGACAAAACTAAAATAGTTGCGAAATGTTGCACACTTGTACTGTAAGCATTAAAAAGAAGAGTGGGGCGCGTCTTCGTGGATGACACTATCTGTAATCATGTTATATGCCTATAATATTCACTGCTAGCACACAGGGCCTCCTCTCGGTGAGCGGGAGTGGACCGTAACGTAATCCTCCACGCGGGCCCAGTGCGGGTTGGTGGATTTTACAAGACTTCGATATTTTGGCTCTAGGACATGCGGGTTTCCTCACGATGTTTTCCTTCGCCGTTTTGAGAGCAGTGGTGATGAGATTCATTTTTTTATTAGATTCATTCATTCATTCATTCATCATTCACACTAAGTAAAGCGTCCGACCGGGTTCGAGCCTTAAGCCACAACTCGTAAGTCGCGGCCGTTATCATTTGGCCACCACTTGACTGCTCTACACAGTTTTTTTTTTATTATTATTATAAAACGTTGCCCCTCACTAGGAATTTCTCCTGTATTGTGGGTGCGTTTAGAAACATTTAAACTCACATACACAAACAGCCAGACCGGGAACAACTACTTGTAGGTCATACAAATATTTTAATATATTTTAATATGATATATTTATTTTATATTTTAATAGTTGCACTGACGTTTACTAGGAAGCCGTATAAAACAGAGGACGCATAACTTTCTCAAATGATATAAACACCAAGTTTAATAGCCTATATCTTGCCCCGAATCAAATAGGTCACAGAAACCTTAGTTGATTCGCTAACTTTCTTCGACGCCCGGCGTCCTTGACAATGGTAATCGATGAATAAAGTATGAGTACCTACACAGTAATGTTTTGTCCTAGTTTTGTATAGTGCAGTTGCGTTTGCGAGCACTACGCTAACGAGCCAGTCAATCAGACTTACTATAGAGGGCAGTGGTGACCCGGTGCTAACGGCCCCGACTTATGAGTTTTACGTCATGGTTCCAAACCCAGGAAGGTAGTTTAGTTTTAGTAACTTATTTCATCACCACTGTTCTAAGAAAAAAAATGGAAAACATCATGAAGAAACCGACATGTCCTAGAACCAAAAATTTGAAGACATGTGGCATCAACCAACCCGCACTGGACCCGCGTGGTGTATTTACGGCCCATTCCCTCTCACAAAGAGGAGGCCTTTGTCTCAGATACAGAGGCTAATTATCGAGGGCAGTATTACTGTCATTGGAAAATAGAGAAGTGTCTGTTAATTAGGCAATTAGCAGTTTGAACCTACATTTTTTTCTTGCAATAAGTATGATTGTGGATCCCATAGATCGAAGGAAGTAAAGTAAACGTTATAGTGACTGCATGATTTATCTGGTGACGAGTATCCTAGTAAACAAACCATGACTAATAATTATTAGTAGTAAAATATTATTACTGGAGCATTCTATAATAATTTTAACTCAGAACGTAGTTAAACTTTATATGCTGTGTGACGTTACACGTTATGATTTTCAATGTCAACATTTGCTTGGTTGTCATGGCAATGTCAGCTCCATACTCCTGCTTAAACCGTCAGGTTTTGTGGTCTGCATAGCTGTCATTCGACAGGCTGTCGGGTCCAGTGGGGTAATTCTGTAACTCACTATCAGTAGCAATGGCTTTCATTTTGACAGTTCAACAACATTCATTGCGTTTTTTACGTTAATGATCAGACAAATTTTTCGAACATAATAAAACAGTGGATTAGCAATATCCCTCAAAATTATTCAGATTATGATTGTTAGATTGATTATACGCAATTGGGGTACTGTTTATTTAACCAAGTAGGTGAGTAGATACCGACGCCAGCACGTCAAGCACTACAATCTGTCAAATTTCCTTAATACATTTTCATCTTCATCGCCAAAGCATTAGGTTCAAGGTTGATTGGGAAAATTTGACAGTTTCGGGTAGCTTGATGTGCTGACGTCTATACTAATAAGGGGAGTACCAAACTTGGGAATCACAGATTTTTATATTAATATGTTGTAGAGTAGTCTCCCCTCAATAACTAGGTAAAATGGTAAGACGCACTTCACTTTCATTTTCGAGAAAAATGAATTTAAAGTTGAAGTCCACTTGACTCATTTTTTTCCAAATTTATTTATTTATTTTTATTAAATAATTTGTTATTTTAATCAATAAATAATTAAAGTGGTGGTAAAGTGGTATCTGATATGTTTATACAACGTGTAACGTTAAATGCGCAGAACCTCAGACACCCCAACTGATTTTTAATTCAATTCACCTATTTCAGAGAGAAAATAAGTCATAAAAAAAATTGTATAGGTTTTATGTGCTGTGTTAGTTTTACTGGCCATTCTGATCGTTTCTTGAGTCTGCGAGGACGCTTTATCGAGGGAGGAATCGGCACCGGGCCGCTGCGCCGCGCATACATTGGCTTGCTTGACCTACTAATAAACAGACACGGCAACGTTTATAATGAAGATTTTTTTGAAAAATGTGACCTATATTAAAAAGTGATTCAATTAATTCTGCTCGTTATGCTGATCAAACTATTTTCAGGTTTTGCGCATTTAACGTTACACGTTGTATATCTGTGTACCAGTTACCAGTTACATTCCATTTGTCTACCTACACTAATATTATAAAGAGGAAAGATTTGATTGTTTGTTTGTATTGAATAGGCTCCATTACATAGGACCGATTTGAAAAATTGTTTTACCATTAGAAGCCGACATTATCCCTGATGAACATAGGCTACTTTTTACACCGGGAAAATGCTTCATTCCTACGAGAAAACGGGTAATAGGATTTAAATGGCGGGAATTCCGAAATCTACGCAAACGAAGTTGCGGGCGGATGCTAGTCCTAAATACCTACCTAAGAAGATCGAGAATCACATAATTTCTGTTCTGTAATAGCACCTTGACACGAATTAATAATTACCGCCAAAATATAAGTTATAATATTAATTATGCGTTGCCAATTAACCCATAGATAATCAAAAATTATTATAAAAAAAAAACTTACCTACATCAATCATAAAATTCCTTCCACATTTTTTAATAATTTGTCACTCAAGTCCATTTTAACTTTATCACGTCAGTAATCAATTAGTTAATAAAATGAACATTTTTAGAAATATTATAAAATCCTAAAATACGGAAGCGTTCATTCAATTCATATTTTTTTTAATTTTCAATCGTTCTTTTTTTAAACTCGCGCTGTGTAGTGCGGGGAAAGCGGACGCGTCGATTTCTCCGTAGCCTTAACATCGACTGACTTCGTCGAGTTGTTACGAAACCCCGTCTTTCATCTAGTGATGCTAACTTACGTATCATGATGGTTATTTCTACATTGCCGCATCATTTTTTCCCTTATTGCCTACTACGATACTTAAGTACCTAGGCAATTTTATAAGCACGTTTAGTACACTTGGCCTGGATAATGAGCATGTAATTTGAGGGCAAGTCCTTTTACATAACTAACCGACTTACTTATACAAATTAAGTAACATGTCTTATTCAATAAGTTAATGATAATAACTTTCTATGAAGAATAATTTACGCATAAAAACGACAGGCGATAGATAGCGGAAAAAAATCCCATCACTAGCGTTAGCTAAATGATGGTTTGTTTGTCGCCTCGGCACGTAAAACACATTGTGCAAAACGCAGGCCTCATAATTTTGCACAACGAGAGAGGTTAGGTAGGTGACATAACTATGAATAAAGACTCTAAATAATTTGTCAGTAAGTAGGTACAGTCAGCGGGGAAAACTCCGATCACGAAGTATTAATGCCATCATGATTCCAGTCCGAAAATGGGATGGTATTATCGGTCATGTATAGCTACGTCTCTCTCTTACGCTGGAATCATGGTGGCATTAAATGGTTATAGGACAGCAGCACTGAGTAAGGGTGCGTTCCGAATGCAGCCTAAGACCGTTCGAGACGTAGGGATAGGAGGTCTACAAAAGCACTTCAAAAGCACGTAATCCATAATTTCGGCCGTAGTAACGGGCATTTTCTACTCCGTGTCACCTACGGACATTATGGGGTTTATTTAAACACGATGATTAAAGTTAAATGACGTTCAAACGTCAAAAATGTATGGTTAAACAGTTGCTAGTATCACTACTCAACTTTAAGCAACTTTATGAATAAAGGGAAAGATGATGAATGAATGACAACAACACGATTTGACAGTTGTCCCTACTCGTGATGACTTATGCCCGTTTGAAAAGTTTAGTGTGTCTTCTTCTGACGGATCAAGTACTTTCAAACGGTTCAGACGGGCCCGGTCCCCGATCTTTGGTTGACGGACTAAGACAGTAGCCCACAAGTTCGATTTTAGCATATTAATATACAGAGTCAAATTAAACTAGCTAGCGAAACTCCGCAGACGTGATGACTATCGATATCTAAATATGATAAAACAAAAAAAGGATCTAAATTTTTGGGGTCAACGACCTCTGGCGGAGTAGTCACTTGAAGTATAACTTGAGAGAAAAAGTTTTTTTTTTTTTTGTTTTATCGTGTTTACATGTCGACAACCATCAGGTTAGTTAAGTTAAAACTAAAAAAATCATCAAATATTTTATTTTAATTTTAATGATGTTTTGATATTATAACGTCTGCGGAGTTCCGCTTGCTAATTCATTTTGACCCTGTATACTTTAGCTCGCAGTGATACAGTGCAGAGCCACACCAAAAAAAAAAACTGAAAAAAAACCGGAAAATAAAGAACAATATAAAGCGCCTGACAGTACAAAAGTACCTACGCGGCCTGACAACCAAATGAGAAAGCCGAGACACGGGTTTTCGTTCTCCATCCATTGCAATATTGACACAGAAATTTTACACGACTGCTATAAAACCGAAATGGAATGCAAACAAATACTTTTGTCCTTTGTATTTTTTTTTATATTTTTTTATAGTGTGGTATTTGGCTTAACCCAGTTGTGGTAAACAGCCAACACTTCAGGCCACGAAAGACAGGCTTTAAAAAAATAACTTATGTATGTAACTAGTTGCCATTGCTAACTTCGTAAAAAACCCTTAGCTGTCGTACGCACGGGCGATTTTTTAATAGGTACTTACCTACGACAATTTTTGATCGCGCACTGGATTTTCAACTCTCGGTATTGAACTGAGTATTGAGAATCCAACAGAGCGCATCCCAGCGCGTCAAAAAACACTTGGATTTTCAACTTTGAGCTGATAGTTGAAAATCCAGCAGTGCGCTTTTTTAACGCACTGAAGCTAGGGCTAAGATGCGCTCTGTTGGATCCTCAATGCTCGGCCCAACACCGAGAGTCGAAAATCAAGTGCGCGATGATAAATTTTCGCGTAAAAAAATCTCCTCTGCGCTGGGAAAGACGTTGCATTCATAATAATGATTTAAAATAAAAAACAAAGTATTTAAATAAGCTGCTGTGAATGTGATCCGGTTTGCGTATGTAAACCATCATTGAACTATATTTTATGAGTCTTAAATCTATTTTACCTGGTTCCGTCACAATTTTCTGTGAATAATGTGCAGGATTTCGTCCGGGGAATTACTAGCCACTGGCGCTGATTCTCTTGTTCACAAACTAAATTTATGGTCAGTGCATCTTTTTCTTTTTGTTTCATTAAGGAAAGGAAGGAAGATAAATATTAGTTTAGTCCTGTCAAATTAGTCAGCGCCTGGCGTAAATTGACGTCTTTTTATGTAGTAGTCAATTTTTAATCACGTCTAAACTTGTCTATGGAGTATCTTAATTTGATAGGACTAAACTAATATTGTATATATTGTTTATTGAAATAATTGATTGATTTATTTATCTGCTGTTCCTTTTCTTAACGAAATAGAAAGAAAAAGATGCACAGCAGTGCGATTCTGTAGACTTCTCATCGTGAAAACTTAGGTGAAGTGAGCGGGGAGTGAGCTGTCAGTGTCATCCCACCTAATACTAGGGCATACATTTACAATCATAATTGAGATTTTAGTAATATTAATAAATAACAAACAATGTCGATGCGTATTTTCATCAGTCTGGTAGCTGTGAATATTTTATTCGTGCGTGACGCGCGTTTTTTTCTAGCTCGACGACTAGACGCAACTACAGGCTGCGGTCAACAAATTTTCATACATTTTGTTCATATGTCCACTTGGCGTCGAGTTGCAGAGTCGCAACGACATACTAGTGGCGCGCTCACGCTGTTTGCATAGACACACGGCGCACGCGCCCGCCCTACCACTCATGCCACAGCTGAGCGATTCTGTAAAAATCTCACCGTTGTCCTGTGTGTCCTTTCAGCTGCACGTTACAGGAACTGATGGACGCTGTTGATGGCGCCAAACAAGTAGCCGAATCCTGGGCCGAGTCCAGTTAGATTGCTATCGACACGTTAAGATCTCATCGTGAGAACTTACGTGAAGTGAACTGTCAATAGTGTTAATCCGTATAGCATCAGTTGGAATGACAGCTCACTTCACCTAAGTTTTCACGTTGAGATTTTTACAGAATAGATCGACTAGTCATAGTCAGCGTCCATCAGTCTTCGCAAGATGTACAGACGCCAGCACATCAAGCTACCCGAAACTGTCAAATTTTCCCAATCAACTTTGAACCGTATGCATTAGCGATAAAGTTGAAAATCTATTAAAGAAATCTGACAGATTGTAGTAGCTTGATGTGCTGGCGTCTGTACCAAGTCAAGTGCAACTAAAGGCTCCATATTCACTGACAAGATGAACAACACGATACCGTCTCTCTCGAATACTCAAAGAAAATGATCGCTTTCTGCAGGACATCTGTCGTAACGTCTAGTCGCAGCGGCAAGACGCAGATGCAAACGACACCTTGAAGCAAAAACGTAATTATTTAAAGGTCTAGGTATAAAAGTTACTATACCGCATTGTTATTGAAGCATGATATCTGACGCTATAAATGAATATAGGTAGATCAATGCTTTAAATACCTTCATACGCAGGTAACTGAGTTATTTTTTAAGTAGATTATTGTAGTACGTACAAAGCAAAGTAAGCAAAATGTTATTGGGTTTTTCTTCCAGGCGGGATAATTACGTCACACATGAATCAGTAGCAATGGCTTTCATTTTGACAGTTCAACAATATTCATTGCGTTAATTACGTTCTCAAGCAGTCAAATTTTTCGAACATATGAAGCAATGGATTAGCAATATACTTCAAAATGATTCAGATTATGAATTATGACTCGCCTCCTATTACAATAACTGCCGGTCGATTCTGTAAAAATCTCACAGTGAAATCATAAGTGATGGGTGCACTTAATAGTGTTCATCCCTAGCGAATGACAGATGACAGCTCACTCCAGGCTCACTTCACCCAAGCTTTCACGGTGAGTTGGTTTCAGAATCGCACGGCTGTAGTAGACTTAGATTGTGACTATAGGTAGTCATGGCATGTTCCCAGTGCTGGGACACAGGCCTCCTCTCTGGGAGAGGGAGTTGGCCATTATCCACCACGCGGGCCCAGTGCGGGATGTCAAGTGTCTTCGAATTTTTGGTTCAAGGACATGCCGGTTTCCTCACTATGTTTTCCTGCACCATTTTATGAGCAGTGGTAATGAAATTATTTACACAAAGTAAAGCACCTGCCTGGATTCGAACCTACGACCCAATCACTTGTAAGATATACGTTACCACTTGGCCCTTAGGCCCGGACTGGGACCTGAAACCGGCCCGGGCATTTTAGAGACGGCCGGCCCTCCACTTTAGAGAAAGGAAAACTACGAATGTAAATTTTGTTCAATGTAAACTCCGTTATTATGTTTGTTGTATGTAGGTACAGTTGTGGACATATAATTAGGAGCAAAGTCACTTTTGGATAAACAAGGGTTTTTACTTTTGTATCAACTTACAGATAACAACTTTGTGCCACATAAAATAGGTAATACGAGTAGCTTTATTAGTTGGTTTTAACGATATTCAATAATCAAAGTATCTTAGCATCACTTTAGATAGGTCCCTTAACTTCCGGAGAAACTGCGAAAATGTCAAACAGAAAGTGCATATATAGATGGGGGGCATCTGCTCAAGTCCTGTGAACAACTGGAATGGCGCTTTATTTCTCCACAGGCGAATATATACCTGTCCAGTATGGAGCCGATCAGCCCACGCTATGTTAGTGGATACAGCTCTAAATGAGACACGCCGGATTATTGGTGGTTGCTTAAAATCGACCCCTTTGCGAATGCTGTATCCACTGAATGGCATCGCGCCTCCAGAAAATCGCAGAACTATAGCCAGGCGCATCGAGAGGGCGAAGCTACAGGATGACCAACGCCACTCAATGCACAATAATAATTCAGTGCCACAGAAGCTTAAAAGCCGCAATAATTTTCTTGGGTGCGTGAGTCCAGCCAAGGGCAACCCGCGGAAAGATGTGATCTTTAGAAAGAACAATTTAAACCTCCTGTTCTCTTTATTAAACCATCAGAGAGTCTCTCATTCGGGCATAAGTTACCGTGGCCTACTAGGAAAACCTTAAATAGATTATAGACTTCGTACCCAAGTAGGCGGCAGCAAGGACAACCTCCACAAGTGGGGGTTCATGGAAGGCTCTGACCTCCGGTGTGTATGCGGTGTCTTTCCACAGACAATGGCTCACCTCCAATCATGCATCGCATTCCCTATCACCAGCACAAAAAACACAAATCCAACAGGTTTTGCCGAAAGCCGGGGCATTCGGCAAAACCTGTTGGATGTGTGAGTGTGTTGTCTAAGGAAGTTTTTCTCCAGAAATTAACCGCTATTCAGGCAATATTTAGGGCCTAGATGGAAATATCTGTCTATCTAAGAACTAAAAATTCATCAGTCTATCAATGAGGACGAACTAGAGGCTCCATCAGTTAAAAAATATATCTAACTTTTTTTGACGCGGAACACAAAAGTTAGCGCGAACTTTAAATTACGTCATATCGTTATGGGTCACATAGGAATTAATTTATTTTCTTTGTTAAAATAAAAAAAAAACGATTCTTCTTTATAGTAAATTGAAAAAAAAAAGCGTTTTAGCTTTAAGGAAGTGATTTCAGTAATACACCTCGTTCAAGGTCGCGTTCGGAATTTTTACATAACAATAATTGGTTTGTGTTGAACATTAAACGAGTCATTACGGGTCAATCAAATAATAGAAATAATATTATTGTTTATAACAGTAATGCAGTCTCGTCTATTCATAGAAGTTATTTTGACGTTATAATTATGATGACATTTTAATCAATCAAAATCGAGATATCGATTAGTGGGTAAACGATTAAAACAGTTATTTAACAACATCAATTAGACATTTTAACTGGTTTTCTTTACCTCTCGCTAGAAATAGATATACTTAATAAATATATATGTAATAGGTAATACGGGCTGGTGTTCGCAGCTCCATGTGAATGCGCGTATTTTGCGTACGGGTGGGAAAATCGATTATTCGATCCACCCCAGCTCGTCATGGAAGGCCAACGCCTTGGTGTTACTGTCCGTCTCAGGGAACCTGGGTTACCGGAGCACTTTGCACTAAACTTACGTGGCCACCACCAGTTGGCGGTTTAAAAGCACATTTGCTGCTGTCTCGTCGTCCTCCATGCAGCGCACAGCGGACTGTCTGTGCCTCCTGTGACAAAAACGTGTTTATTAAATGACCCATGGTCGGTTACAGCTGCTGTAACAGTACGCAGCTGTTGTTTAGTTATTCGGAGAACCTATTTTACGAGGCGGCCATCAATTGTAGGGAGTGCTTCATTAATCCTTCTGCACTCACCTTGGTCCACCCATAGCTTATTATGTTGATCCCTGTTGCGTTTTCTTACCACAGTGTGTAAGTACCCGAAGGGGAGTGGCACGATGGGTTCAGGGCCCACTGGTGCCATGCTCGATCCCCTTCTGGCAAGTTCGTCATTAATGGTTATGTTATTGTGGCTCCCATGCATTCGGCTTGGAAAACTGTGATATGGACTCCCAATGGTGTGGCTATGTTGAAGTTCTCCGAGAAGATTTCAGCACCTATGCCACTACATGTTCTGGATCCATCCGTGAAGATGCGCAGCTCTGCAGGGCGCAACCCCTCGCATCAGCGATTCTCGTAATTAAAGGCATTATGAATACATACTGGCCATTATTAATAGTGCCCGGACTTATCAAATTGCCCGTAACATATATATTATACATATATGCATATATAAACATAGACACATATATACATAAATATATATAAACATACAGATGGAGCTAAAGACGTTTTTTTAATATAGAAATACATGATTTATTAGTTGGGATAATGTAAACTTCGCTGTCATTGCTATTAATAAGTTATATAAATCCATGATACTTAACATCTTTGTATCCACCTTATTTAATTATTATTCTCATAATAATTGTCAATTATCATCATAAATCTAACTACGGATCTAATTGTCGTGTAGGTATTAGGTATCTATTCATTTAAATGCAATAACAATAGTATTGTAATTTACAATACACATTATTTGTTTTACTGCAGGGAATATTAATGATTGTGTTGCGTTTAGATATTACCTACCTACTTAAATACATAGGTGAAGGAAGCGTGAGTTTGTTTAGGTATGTGTATGTATGATCAGTCTATTACTGTCCCACTGCAGGACAAAGACGTCTACTCCTAAAGAGAAGACATGAAGATTGATCACCACGCTTCCTTAAGACGGGTTGGTCATTTCAGACTACTATTAGTCCAAGTTTCCTCACAATATTTTCCTTCACGGCCTTCACCGATGCCAGTATGTCCAAGATAAACGAAGAAAGTACCTACATATGAATGTAAAAACTCACATTGGTACTTGCCCGGATTTTAACCCACAACCAACAACCTCGTGCGGCGAGGCGAGACCTTTGTCACAAACCACAGAGGAAGTAGTCACAAACCTACGATCTTGAAATCTGTGGATAGAAGGTTTGCGATTGAGAGCTCTGAAAAGTGGGTGAAAATAACAAAATGGCTACGACCCTCGAGATAACGCTATCGCTCCAAGCTTAGTTTGGATTGCTCTGCCTTTTATATTCTCGTGTCGCGTCGCGGCTGCTGTGCGGATATCGCCGCGTCGCCATACAAAATGTTCCTATTGGAGTCGCGCCTGTGTGAATTGTCGCGCGCGTTTCCATAGAAATTGTTCTATGGATATACAACGTGTAACGTTAAATGCGCAAAACCTGAAAATAGTTTGATCAGAATAACGAGCAGAATTAATTGAACCACTTTTTAATATAGGTCACATTTTTCAAAAAATCTTCATTAAAAACGTTGCCGTGTCTATTTATTAATAGGTCAAGTAACCCAATGTCAGCGCGGCGCAGCGGCCCGGCGACGACTCCTCCCTTGGTAAAGCGTCGTCGCAGACGCAAGAAACGATCAGAATGGCCAGTAAAACTAAAACAGCATTTAAAACAATTCATTCGCGAAGCGTAAGGTGACGGACGTGTCGTGTTGGTGTCAGAGACCTTATCGTTTAATAAAATTAGTGCAACGCTCCCAGTGGAAAGTAAACCCTATCTTAGTACGCGGTCGGTCTACTATCGTGTGCAGGGCATTGTTTATCGGTAGTCACCGAAAACGTAAGCAAAATCTGCAATTATGCTTTCTCCTAATAAAGCGAACTCCACTCCTGATTTACCGTATGCCGGTGAATCCAAAGAATCTTGTATTACGCTACGAAAACGAAAGCAGAGACCAGAGTGCGACTGCGTTATGTCTACCTGCAATTTAAACTCATCGGCTGTGGCTCGTGAAATCGCTGACGCGCTTAAGGATTTTCGCTGTGAGTTAGACGACAAGCTATCTCAAATCAATAAGGACATCGTAAACGCCATCAAAACTGAGCTTAATGATCTTAGAACTACATCACTTGAGATCAAACAGGACATTAATGCATTGCGCATGGAACACTCGTCCTTCAAGGCACAAATATCCCAATTCGAACATTCACTCCAATTTCACACCAGTGAAGTTGATGATCTGAAGAAGCAAGTCACAGAGATTGCCACTCGGACGTCTTCGTCTCGCAGCATGAACGATAAGCTTTTCAGTCTCGAGCAGAAAATTGAATCGCTGGAACAGCAAGCCCGTCTCAACAACATCGAAATTTGTAACCTGCCTGAGAAACGGGATGAAGATCTGTCGGGGCTCATACAAAGTATCGGTGCTGCCATTAAGTGTTCAATCCCACGCCAGGATATTCTGGCCATTCACCGTGTACCCCATGCTCGTACTCAGGAAAGTAACCGACCAAAGAATGTTATTGTTAAATTGGCCTCACGTGATCTCCGTAACAACGTATTAAGTGCTTATCGTTTGACGAAAAATGTGTCATCTAATCAAATTGGTATATCAGGTACATCCCATAAAATATATATTAATGAGCATCTCACTTTATATAATAAAAACTTATTTCGTGAATGTCGTGAGGTGGCTAGCAAGTGTAATGTCAAATATGTGTGGATTAAAAATGCCACTATTCTTATTAAAGCAACTGATACATCTAAAACATTTGCTGTACGTTGCCAAAATGATATCAGTAAAATTACCCAATGTAAACAGAATTAATAGTCTATTTTTTTGTTATGCATGTATGTACCTAGGTAGATTATCATTTTGCAATAGGAAAATGTATGCACAAATTATTATCTTTAACGGTTATACCTCACGTCATTTTTACTTAATACCTGTCAATGTCGCAAGAATATCTCATAAACCACTGTATTTTAAATCTCATCACCTTTATCATTATTATAGTACTACTGTAAGACTGCATATTAAAGAAGTATCACTTATTTTTATGTCACAACATTCCGTACTCTGCTCAACGTGTTTGTTGTCAAAACTACGCATAACTTTTGTTGCAATTAGTAATAACAATGCTTTTAATTATATTCCATACCATAAGCCGTTTCGATCTGTCTCCACGCTTTCAAATACAACCATAACCAATATTGCCTACTTTATTCGTTGTTTACTCTTTTATAACCCGACTAGACACAATGCATAAAAACAGTTTATCTTTTTTTTATCAGAACTGCAGAGGAATTCGTACTAAATTACACACTCTTTACACTAATATTCTTTCCTTGTCGTTTGACGTAATTATATTGACTGAGACATGGCTAACACCCAATATAATGGACAGTGAATTTATAGACGACCGCTACTTAGTTTTTAGAGACGATCGGGACCGGGCCGCTTCAAACAAACGCGAGGGTGGAGGGGTTCTGATAGCCGTTATGCGCGAGCTCCGGCCCACGCGAATGTTGACACGTCCTCTCACTGGTATCGAACATGTTGTTATAAAATTGCCTGCATCGCGCTCCGGTATACACCATATAATTAGCGCTGCCTATATACCTCCTCGCACGCAGGATGACACATACTTCTCTCATTTAAAACTATTAGAACATATTCTTACTGATCCATGCACTGAATCATTTTACGTAGCGGGCGATTATAATCTACCCGAAATTGAATGGACGGTCACTGGTAATTATTTGTCTACTCGGCCGCAAAACAACGTTACCCGGGGTTTATTTGATTTGATTTCTATCACGAATGCTTCACAATATAACAATATTAAGAATAACTTGGGACGTGTCTTGGACTTACTCATTAGTAACACAGAATGTCAAACACAAGCTGACATCACACTGCTCCCGCCTGATAGCCACCATACCCCATTCTCTGTTTTGACTTTACTTGAAACAAATTATACACCAATGAGGCGCCAGTCCACTAAAAAATATAACTACTATAAAGCTAACTATCAAGAAATTAATGTCAAACTAGAAAATATTAACTGGGATGGGCTCTTTTTAAACCTCTCCAGTGAAAAAGCAGTGGATGTTTTTTATGAGTACCTATATGGCATAATTCGCTCATACGTCCCACTCAAAAGACCTAAGACATCTAGGTTTCCCGCCTGGTTTAACGCTCCACTTATTAAAATCTTCAAAACCAAAGAACGAGCATGGATAAGGTGGAAAAAACAGCAAAACCTCTCAGATTATGAAAAGTTCTCTGCTTATCGTAAACAGTTTAAACAACTGTCGGATCAGTGTTACACTAAGTACATGAAGTCGGTCGAAGAAAGCATTCCGCTTAATGTCAGGCATTTCTGGTCATACATCTCCAACCACAGGCGAAGTTCCGGTCTTCCAGCAAACATGTACTACAAAAATATAACATCTAATTGCCCTGGAGAGATATGTTTGCTGTTTTCCACATTCTTTAACTCTGTGTACGAGCCTTCAACCTTCGACCCTAAGAGCTGGGCACCTCCCGATATTCTTGACGAGAAATCAGCCTGTATTCCTCATATTTTTCTCAAAAAGTGTGATGTGCTCAAGTCATTGTTGTCCTTGGATCTAAATAAAGGGCCTGGTCCAGATGGTCTCCCACCTATATTCTTTAAGCATACGGCGCAACAAATCTGTGTTCCGCTCCATATCCTGTTCAACAAATGTTTATGTGAAGGGATATTTCCATGCGTGTGGAAAAGAGCCTTTGTTACTCCCATCTACAAAAATGGAGATAAAGCCAACATTGAAAATTATCGACCTATTTCTATTTTATCCACCTTGTCTAAGCTTTTCGAGACTTTAGTGCACAGTAATTTGTTCCCACACCTGAGACATCTCATTATTCCCGAACAGCATGGCTTCGTTCAGTCGCGATCTACCAGTACAAACTTAATGATTTTTACACAATTTTTATTTGAAAATATGGATAAAGGCACGCAGGTTGATGCTGTGTATACTGATTTTCGGAAGGCTTTCGACAAGGTGGACCACAAATTGCTTTTAGACAAAATTGCCTTCAACGGCATTAGAGGGAATCTGCTTAGATGGTTTGTGTCGTACATATTCCACAGAACACAGAAGGTTGTCATCAATGGATACGAGTCCGAATACACAGTTGTTGAATCCGGTGTGCCCCAAGGTTCAGTCTTGGGTCCTTTACTGTTTATCTTGTTCATTAACGACATAAAGTCCTGTATAGTTAACTCCAAATTCCTCATGTATGCCGATGACATCAAAATTTTTAAATCCTGCACAAGTATGCAGGACTGCTTGCTATTACAAGATGATCTATGCAGACTTTCGCAATATTGTCTTGAGAATAAACTTTATCTCAGTTTGCCAAAATGTCATTATATTTCTTTTACCAAAAACAAAACAAGTATTAAATTTCCCTACACATTAAATGACATAAACTTGAATAAAACTGATTGCACGCGTGATCTTGGAGTACTACTTGATAGTAAGTTACATTTTGACATCCATATTGACAACATTATCAATAGAGGCTTTCAGATGTATGGTTTCATAATGCGATCTTGTAAAGAATTTAAAAAGACTTCTACTTTCCTCTTCTTGTATAAAACTTTGGTCCGTTCCCAGTTGGAATACGCGGTGCCCATTTGGAGCCCATTTTACGAAAAATATAAACACAGACTAGAAATGGTACAGAAAAAATTTCTTCGCGCTACACATTATAAGTGTTACCATACCAAGATTTCCTATGCGGATCTGATGAATCAGTACAAAATATTAAGCTTGGAGCACAGGCGTACACTGCTGATGGTTATGATGCTGTTTGGCATATGCAACAATAGGTTTAATTGTATGGAACTTTCAAATAAACTATGTTATGTTGTACCTAGGAGTGTCAGACGGCGGGAGGTGCGAGCAACCCGCTTGTTCTACACAGAGAAGTGTAGAACAAATGCTGGGGAGAGAGCTCCTCTCCGCCGATTATTAGAAACGTACAACTCACATTTTATAAATTTAGATATTTTTGCTCTTAATCAGAACAAATTTAGAAAAATGGCTATTGATTTACTTTCTGGTCATCCTTAACGATGACTGCTTCTTGCCGATATTATGGTGTGATCTGATTGGTGATTACGGACCAAATCTGGACGGGGAGTGCTGTCTTTACTTGGTTTGTGTGACTTTTCAGGCTTATATTTATTTTCTTACTGTTCCCTTCTGTATACGTCCGTTTCCTTATTTCTTTTAAAAATCGATATGATTCCGTGGACAATAGTGTGGGTTGTGCGTTTGTTTACTATTATACCTTAGCTAACTATTAATATTGTAACGCATAACTGTTTTTTGTCCCAAATAAATAAATAAATAAATAAATAAAACCTTTACCTTTTTTTTATTGACTTATTTTCTCTCTGAAATACGTTATTTGAATTAAAAATCAGTGGGGGTGTCTGAGGTTTTGCGCATTTAACGATACACGTTGTATATCGCAGAATCGCGTCGAGCCTGTCTGCACGAGCCTTTAATTTATTGCTGTTATAAGTACAGACGCCAGCACATCAAGCTACCCGAAACTGTCAGATTTTCCCAATCAACTTTGAACCTTATGCTTTAGCGATAAAGTTGAAAATCTATTAAAGAAATCTGACAGATTCTAGTAGCTTGATGTGCTGGCGTCTGTACCTAAGTATTTGTAGGAGACCATGTAAATACAATCTTTGAAACGTATATCCATGTTTTGTAAATTGTAACAGGGGAAGCTGGAATATTTCATGAAATATATTATGTATGTGTACCTACATACTAGGACCAAACCTGTAATCGCGAAAAATAAATCAGCTGTTCCCTACATTTATGTTCGCGTATCTCGTCGAAATGTAGGGAACAGCTGATTTTTTTTTGGCTATTTCAGGTTTGGTCCTCTAATAAAAGTTTTTTGTAATGATGAATACAATGACCCATGTATGAATAGATATACCTTATTAACTCTAAAGGGATTGTCATCTGTTTGCGTGTGGCGTGAGCGTAACGTTACTGTGAGAACCGAGAGCGCTACGTGCCCATTGTAAAGAAATAAAATCTAAATATTAATCGGTACCGCCACTTTGCCAGGTCGGCAATCTTCCACTTGTTGCTATTATTATCATCACAGGCGTGACGTAATTTTATTTGTTATCGTTTGAGTCTATGGTTCATCTAAATTAATGATACATTGTACTGAAAATACTTGGTTGCTATTTTACCAAAAAAAAGTTGAGATTTTTATGCAGACCTTATTTGAATGAAATCTATGGTTACAAAACTAAATATTATTTCGATATGGTCACCCTAAATCTACGTGGAGAAAAAAGAAGCAAATTGTCTATTCGCCATTAAAATGGCGTCATCGAAGGAAACCTATTGTTTGTGTGGTCAACCATATAATATTGGACAATTTATGATAGAATGTGATTGCTGTCGTGAGTGGTTTCATGGGAGGTAATGAGGAAATTATATAAATTTCACAGTGAAAGTTTCGTTGTGTGTTAAAAAAATGCTATGAAGATTGACAGTGTATGCGCGTTCGGCCATCACTTGTATGCGAATGTTTTACTCAATATTTCTTATTTGTCTGTTCTCTGGCGTGATTTTCACCATTTATTAGGCACGATACAGGTTCTATTTGATTATCCAGGATTTCTGCAGCTATTTCCAAGAGTTCTTGTTTGTTTACATCAGTGGTCGCCATGGGTTTATCAGAATGCGCTTTTCTGCCGTGCATTCTTTGTGTTTATTTATATTATTTTATGCCTGATAACATGTTGTTAATGGCAAAATCATACAGTAGCAATATTTCTTTGACTATTTCCTTAGTGTTTGATGTTTTGTACGAAGTTATAGTAGCCCTTAGCAACTGTTGTGAAATTCCTAAGACTAATAATTAGATGCATAAGAAGGCAGGGGTCAAAAAAAGGGCTCTGCTATGAGGACTTTGGCCGCCCCATGGTTAGTTAGGTTGAGCACAACTATGTCAAGTACACAGTACCTACAAATTAATGTTTGTGATAATTATGTACTTTTAGGTGTTAAATTACTATGTAACATGTACATAAAAACCTTCATTTGCACATACTCTAGCCATAGATGGCAATTAAAACATGTAACATAATTATTGTTGTTTTAATATTATTGATCTACACTAATATTATAAAGAGGAAAGATTTGACTGTTTGTTTGTATTGAATAGGCTCCGAAACTACTGGACCAATTTCAAAAATTGTACTACCATTAGAAGCCAACATTATCCCTGATGAACATAGGCTACTTTTTACTGTGGGAAAATGCTTCATTCCTACGGGAACACGGGTAATAGGACAACAGGTAGTGTGAATTATCCTTCCAAACTTTTCTTTTTCACATAACTTCAACGGCTGAACCGATTGGGTTCAAATTTTATATGGGTATTTCGATGGTTACCTGGATTGTTTTAACACTCTCAGCGCCACGATTTTCTAGAGAAGCATGCTATGTGGCGTAAACGGCTTGACCGATTGTGTTGAAATTTTGTATGTGTATTTCCATAGTTTCACAGACACGAATGTATTAAGCCTACCTAATCTATCTTTCTATACTCATATGAATAAACTAATTACATTAACCACATTATTTAAGCAACATATTTTTAAACAGCGGGAATTCCGAATTTTACGCTAACAAATTTCAGGCGGATGCTTGTTGATTATAATTTTAAATCCTATGATCTCGGTTTTCAGTCAATAAATATTTTTGGCGTGCAATATTCCACTGCTGTAATCTAAACATATTATACAACACCTATTTAGTCTGTTATAGTTTTTTACCTGACTATATCCATCAATTTAGATGTACTATCTAAGTTAATCTTGGAATTTACTGACATTGGGAGAGAACCTGGACTTATAATTAGCATAAGTCTGAAATTGCCAACTTGCCTTTACCTAGCATGATGAATGTAGTGATCAATGCCTTTTTTGCCTTCTCTGAATGAGAAGAGGCTTTTATGCTGCACTGGGATGATAATATGCTGGGTATATTATATCAGGACATATTTATTTCTTTAATTTCTTAGTTATAGTAACATGGATGTTCTGTAAGGGTTAATTATTTTTATTATATTATGTTTGTATTTACTATCATGAAATAAAGGCATGTTTTCGAAAAGATCAGCATCTGCATCTACTTGTCTGCTAATAACTTCAAACATACACTGAATCTGTGTAACAGTTTCATGATTATGGAAATATTCCTTTGACGGATTATTCGGATAAGACAATTTTTTAAATGATTCTACATGATTTAAGATGAAGATATAATTCATATTCCTTTAAGGCATTCATTGTCAGGCACAGAGAGACAACAAAAGTTAAAAAAATAACTAAAATATTTTTTTTTTACTGTTATACCATATTATTAACATTATTATGTAGAATACTATTAATAAAAAAAATAATAATTGGAATGTTTATTTGTGTCTCTAGTAGGCACTACATGAACCTTTCTTGCTCATGAATATAATAAAATAGAGCACTAAGAATAAATCAAAAGATATGAATAATGCAAACTCGGTTGTTTGAATAATTAAATCTTTGCATATAAAAGTATGCCTACGAATTACTACTAGGCTATGAATATAGGAATATTTTTTTCAATTAGTATACTGTAATGTACAGACGCCAGCACATCAAGTTACTACAATCTGTCAGATTTCTTTAATAGATTTTCAACTTTATCGCTAAAGCATAAGGTTCAAAGTTGATTGGGAAAATCTGACAGTTTCGGATAGCTTGATGTGCTGGCGTCTGTACATATCCATCAACTTAAACTACAGTTCAGTAACTTAAACAACAACAACAGTAACTTAGGCAACAACAAAAGTAACTTAAACAAAAACAACAACAGTAACATAAACAACAACAACAGTAGCTTATACAACAACAGTAACTTAAACAACAACAACAACATTAACTTATACAACAACAGTAACTTAAACAAAAAATAACACCACTCCTGTAAATCCAGAATGTTTAGGCATAGGTGTATCTACCTACTGGGTGTCCGGAAAGTCATGGATTACCTTTTACCTGCTGATGGGCCACATTGGGATCTACCAATAAAAAAAAAGTCTTACGGTTTCCGAGTTTTTTGATGTTTAATGAAATTTTGGAAAATCTCTACAGTTGATCAGTTTTTTCCATGCCATTTCTACAAATGAAAACTTTTTTGAGTACAGGTTTTTTTATTTTCATCTTGAATCATCCTACTATCGATTGAATACAAGAAAGTTACAGATATCATCTTTTAAATACCTAAAATTTAGGTTCAAACTTAAAAATTTTACCAATAAAAATTTTACCTTATTTTTGATCCGCCCTGGTGAAAAAAAAATTTATTGGTAGGTGTTTTTTGTTTAATGGTAGATCTCAATGTGGCCCATCAGCAGGTAAAAGGTAATCCATGACTTTTCGGGACACGCCGTATAGTAACACCTACCTTTGCCAGTTATGTTTAAGTCCTGTTATAGGGGGGCAAGGCTATTGCCATCAATAAAAAATAAAAAAATACTGATGGAAAAACGGCGTCATGTTATTTTTAGTGATTTGACGCCTTATTCAATGGAACAAGATTTCAGAGAGATTTAGATTTAGGAAACTAAGGGGTAGCATACACCAGCAGACTGCTTGGAATTACTCTGCTGATTTGAAATTAATCAATGTTTACTAATACATACATAACCCACATCTTCTTCCCATGGGAGTAGGCAGAAACTACAGAACACCACCTGCTACGATCCTTACACCCTCCTACACATCTGGTCAAAATCAAAATCAAAAGTCATTTATTCAAACTAGGTTGAGAATTAGAAGGCTAATTGCGTAACACACTATTAGTGGCAATGGGTTTCATTTTGACAGTTCAACAACATTCATTGCGTTATTTACGTTGTTGAGCAGACACATTTTTCGAACATATGGAGCAATGGATTAGCAATATGCTTCAAAATTATTCAAATTGAGAGTAATAGTGTGTTACGCAATTAGGGTGCAGGACTTTTGAGAAGTCACAATTACTCCCAAAACGCCCGCCCTTCACCACTTCCCAGTGCTTTCATAGTGCTGGTCATACACCCACCCCGGTTGCAAGTACTATGAAGAATATTACCACTAAGGTCACCATATGTCCTCCTTCCACTCACATCTGTCTTGTAAATAATACCTTTTGTTACATTTTTTTACTAATAATTTCAATATTTTTGTTACAGTTGTGTTGATGTCAAAATATATCATTCTGATGACATAGACAAGTATCACTGTCCAAAATGTGCACAGACTTACGGACCTTCAGTATGTAAGTAAATTATCAAACATACTTAAATACCATAGAAATTGAGCTTTATAATGGAACTAATTTTGGGTGATTATTTAGAGGTCTGTGTAGAATATAATACATAGTGAGAGGAACATCGACACGCAAACTGTTACTAAGGATTTGCTACAAGATTTTGAACACCCGTGTTTTGGAGGGAGATTGAAGATTTTTATATGAAGCCTGGCGTACCTATTCTCGCGCCACTTTGTTTTCTATAAATGATAAATGATTTATTTTCTGTAAGTAGGTTTGTACAAACACTTTTACATGTCAATCACATTTTTTTTTTAAACTAGATGAGGTCGGCGTTTCCTATCTGACTACTCTGAGAAGAAAGGCCGAAACAAACTCAGAGGTCACAGTCTCTTTTAAAGTCCAGACATAATCTTGGTCAGATCATTTGAAGACCATGTAGATTGATGTCTGAAATGGTCTTTTGAGTAAAGAAACTTTTTCTTTTTTTTTTTTCTTTTTTTGTAAAAATGTCGGCCACGCATGAATCCTATATAAATCGATAGCTGACATCAAAGTAAACGGAAAATATACTAGGACCAAACCCCGTAAAGCATCACGTTTCCGAAATATTAACGTTGAAAGTTGATCACAGGACATCCATATTTTTTTTAACTTGCATAGATCTTGTTGCATATTATGTTTGATTACTTAAAACTTTCAGAGCGATTATTTCAAAAAACATGGTTTCAGTTTGCGCGACGATATACCTGCCACCATTGTATTAATCACATGTGTAATCACTTATTACAAATGTAAAAATACTTTTTTATCATATTTAAACTAGATCAGAGAGATTATAAACGACTCTTTTGAAGATTGAGATACTATTTAGCAGAATACCTCTCATAGAATTATTTTATTTCAGCAGATTATCGGATTATGGCTAACCAGAGAGAAAGAAGAAAAAACTTTTCTTAGTGTTCCTGAATATTGTCATAGCAAATATTGACTAACTAATTTCACTCACAATCAACAACTTCTTTTCTAGTAAAAATCGCCACAAACAACCACCGCGCGGACCGTTATGAGTTGGGCGCAGAGACTCGCCCGTCGCAGGTGGGCACGCCGGCCTGGGTCCGCGCACTGGCCGCGCGGCCGCTGCGCCCGGCTCCGGCAGCGCTGCAGCGCATGAGTCCGCACCAATTCAATGAGGAGCTCATAAGAGATAATGGTGAGAGACAACATAAAAAATACACTGTTTTGTACCCCCCTTAGAAGTCAACAGTTTTTATTGTACTTTGTTTCTTCTTCAGCAAGCCCTCCACAGAACAGATCCTTCCTCAGAAACATAGCTTGGCTTTGGCTTGATGGCCTTTCCACCGAATTCAGGAAGTTAATAAATAAAAAAAAAAAAACTTTTATTTTAAAATGTATGTCCATTTGGTGCAGTGTCGACCATAGGTTCTCAACGTGGGCGAAAACGCCCCCTCGCAGGCGTTTGATATTTTCAGCGGGGCAGTAGAAGACCCAGACAAAATTATATATCCTATCTTACGACTATGGCCAGCGATGCTCTGCACTACTCTTTTAGCCATTTCACACGATGACACATGATCACACGTCTCACGTATTATTAGTAAACACACCTTCCAATATAAATAAAGAAAGGAGATTCGCGTCAGATTGTAAGTATACAAAATTGGGGGGCTTCTAGAAAAAATAAAAATTCTCTAAAGTGGTAGGCAAAATAAGGTTGAGAACCTTTGGTGTAGACGAATAGTGCAATTCAAAGAATGATACTGCTGCATATTGAGCATAGTATTGTCTAAATATTTTCAATCCTCTTATTGCTTTAAAAGTTTTATATGAAGAAATTCATGAATTATTCAGTGTTCTTTCTGTGCAGGATTCACACGACCAGTAACATTCACAACTTCAGATGGTTTGGACATGAAGACACCCAACCCTGGCACTTTCACAGTCAGATCAGTACTCAGGTTCTGTGGGGCGCAACTGGAGGTATGTAATAGTCATTCTTTCGACTTGTAATCTAAACAGGCGTGGTTTTTAAAAGGAACCTGTTGGTAGTACACAATATTCAAAGGCTGTCCATCATGCTCTACCAACACAAGAAATATGTATATGCCATCTTTCCAAAGAAACCGTTTGGTCACCATATAACTATGACTCATGACTAGTGATTTTTCCAACTACGAGAGTTGTCCTGTTCACTATTTCTTATACAGGGTAGATTTTTAAGACAGGGCAGTATATACCTTAACATTGTAGCTACAGGAAAACAGTCTTAGGAGGGTAACCATAACTTTTTGAGAAATTTTAATCTGCATTCACAAATTCTTAAAAAGCTTTTTGATCCTTATACGAGACAGGATCGATTGGCATCAAAAAAAGTTTCTGTGAAAATTGCCCATTTTCTTGCTGACTGTACTTTTATTTAAATCTGTGAATCATCCACCTAGGCAGATGATGATTTTCCCTTTTCCCAACTATGTTGGGGTTGGCTTCCAGTCTAACCGGATGCAGTTGAATACCAGTATTTTACATGGAGCGACCGCCTATCTGACCTCCACAGACTGGCTGTCAGACTTTCGGGCTACTGACGACCCGTAACGACTGTCAAAGATCCACGAATGACAGCCGGGACCAACGACTTAACGTGCTTTCCAAGGCACAGTGCGGTCTTGGTATGTGAAGATGGTCACCCATCCACGGACCAACCGCGGCAAGCGTGACTTAACCTGATCGATCGACCCGTGCAACTGTTATTACTTAGCCACAAGTTTAAATCTGTGAATGTTGATCAAAATTTCTCAAAAAATTAAGGCTAGTCTCCTGTCCTTACTGCCCTGTCTCAAAATCCGCACTGTATATTGTAGCAAATTGTATCGGTAATTTTAACAGGTCCAAGGTTACTTTTATTTAGGTGATTTTTGAACTGCATTGGTTACTTTTAGGTTACATTAATAAAAAGGTTACTTTAGGTGATTTTTCGGAATTTGTAGAATTAACTAAAGTAACCTTTTTATTACTGTAACCTAAAAGTAATCAATGCAGTTCAAAAACCAATCTCAATCATCATTACAACAAGTTCTATGTTTAGTCAAGACCTTTATAAACTTGAATGTCCATTTGTCGTAGGTGGAAGTGATAGACGTCCGCAAGCAGTCGACGCTGCGCATGCCGCTGGGCGACTTCGTGGACTACTTCGAGACGCCGCCCGAGCACCGCGACGAAAAGGTGTTGAATGTGCTCAGTTTGGAGTTCAGCGAGACCAAGTGAGTGGTGATTGTTTATGATCATTGGCCCATATTGGCCATTTCTTAATGAATATTGCACATCATATTGTACTGCCGAACATCTTGCAAGTCTAGATATTGGGTATTCAGTCGAAACATATACAAGGTGTAACTTAAATAACGCACAACCTCTTAAGGGGTCATTGTACTCATCATTATGAACAACTTTTACTATGGGACCAAACCGGAAATCGCGAAAAAAAAATCAGCTGTTCCCTACATTTTGACGAGTTATGCGAACATAAATGTAGGGAACAGCTGATTTTTTTTTCGCGATTTCAGGTTTGGTCCCATAGTAAAAGTTGTTCATAATGATGAGTACAATGACCCCTTAAGAGGCTGTGCGTTATTTAAGTTACACCTTGTATACAGGATATTTTTTTTTTCAAGTGTTCTTCGAAAATTATAAGAAATAGCGAAAACTATTCAAACAATCACTGTTTCAGTATTTCGGTAAAATCTAAAACTCTGCCCTACAACAACCACTACTATATTATTAAAAAAAAAAAAAAAAACGTTTGTTTGGTCTTCTTCAAGAATTTGCATTCTCCTTTAGTTTGTCGTGGCTTATATATTAAAATTTTCTCCCTCTTAGGTTTTAGGTTATCTTGTGGACTAATGCATAATAATTGCACCACAAAGTACTAAATACATTTAGCGCTAAACATATTTAAAAACATTATTGTTCTGTCTTTATCAATCACTAACAATTAACAGAAAAAGGATGATATTTTAATTTTTTATTTTTGATTTATTTATTAAAATCTCCCTTGCAACTATCATTACAGGTATTCCTCTAATCAAAACATTTTTTTTTACAATATAAAAAAAAAAAAAAAAAAAAAAAAACTAGTAAAACTTATAATAACATCTATTAATAATCTTTGCTTAGCCTAATCTACACTGTAACATAAAATAAACAACAGTATTTTTGCGAATTCACTCAAATAGCACGTAAATACATCGATCTTGACGTGCAGATCGTTAATAACCCGAATTGCGCGGGTCAATGGTGTTTTCGCTAGAAGGTTGGTCCTGGCAACCGGCACGGCCAGTAGCGGCGGGCGGCGCCGCCTCCGCACATAGCGGTCCGGTACACATAAACTCAGGCGCTGCAGCACTCCTGGGCGTGAATTCCCGTCGCACCCTCAATTGTGTTCTCGACGCCTGAAGGAGCAATTGGTCACTAAAAGATCTTCTAAAAGGAGATGTACCACTATGTCTCAAACGGAGAATTATGGACGTGTGTATTCCACTCATTGTCATGGTGCTAGTATGCTAGTCTTTGACACTTCATCAGAGGTTTGCCAGCGAGACATGGAGCGCAGTATCCTAGGGGTTCGAATGTCGGACCATGTAAGGTTACGATAATGTTACCCAGAAAGCATTTAAGCTTAAGTGCGACTGGGCTGGACATGTCTGCCGCATGCCAGATGACATAAAAGAACCATCGATTGGGTCCCACTAAACGCATGACGCAATAGCGGCAGGCCGAGGCGAAGATGGCGGGTTGAGCTTGACTCCTACCGAAAATACTGGCCGGCACTCGCAAAAGAAGTGGGACAATACAGGCTGGTTAGGTATCGCTAAATGTTTTTATTGATTGTTGGAAGCAGGCCTAAATGTAAGAGAGACATAAAATATGTACTTTATTAACATCTTCCCCCCCCCCCCCCCCCAGCATGTCCCGCGCCGTGGAGCCGCCAGCCGTGGTGCGCTCGCTGGACTGGGCGGAGCGCGCGTGGGGCGCGGCGAGGGAGCGACCGCCCGCGCCGCAGGTGCGCAAGTACTGTCTCATGTCTCCCGCGGGGGCCTATACGGACTTCCACGTTGATTTTGGTGGAACTACCGTGTGGTATCATGTGCTGCATGGACGGAAGGTAAGAATGAAAATAACTTTTAACTATTATTGAATAGCTCTCACAGAGAGGAGACCTGTGTCCCAGCAGTGGGAACATTATAGGCTGATTAAGCTATTATTGAATTATGTGACGAAGACGAAATCAAAAAATGTAATACTATGACGGGGGCATAAGTCTACTAATGTACAAATGTTGCAATTGTCTCGGCATTGTGAGTTTTTTTTACAGATTTTGTATGGGAAATTAGTCAAAACCTCATAATGAAAAGACACACGCAGTCACACGTAATTACTAAAAATGTCAAATACATGATGAAATCAAGTAATATAACAATCCTAATGAAATATTACTTCTGTTCCAGATATTCTACCTAATCCCACCCACAGCGACAAACCTCGCCCTCTACCAACAATGGTCGGCCGCTAACAACCAAAACGAGCGCTTCTTCGGCGACATGGTGGAGTGGTACGGCACGGCCGAGATCAGCGCCGCGCAGACGCTGTTCATACCGAGCGGCTGGATACACGCCGTGCTCACACCCTGCGACTCGCTCGTGTTCGGGGGGAACTTCCTCCATTCCTATGCTATTGAGATGCAGTTGCAGTAAGTAACTTTCTTTACCACAATATGGTCAAGTCAAATCTCAGGCTATCATGACTGTCATTAAACTTATAAGTCAATCGGTGATGTCCACTGCTGGACTCGGCCAAAATCCATTCTCTAAACAAAAACATAGCAATGATCCAAGAATAGCCATATCATTCGCATCTAGGAATGTTGGGTTCAATTGTGTTGCCATGTAATTTGAAAACAAATCAAGCTCTGGATACCACAATCTGCTTCCAAATCTGATGGTCTCTTTGAGGGCAACTCTTGGCTATAATCTTTCAATTCTTGGATATTATTAAAATCTTTCACATGATCTATTCAACAAGATGGAGATAACAATATGACAATAAAATGAACTTCGTTGATATAATTTAGTTTCCAGTCTGCATACGAAAATTCAACTAAATATAGGGTGACTGGTAATTAGTGACCGATACTTAAACACATGATTCTACTCATGACAACAAACAACTTTTACTATGGGACCAAACCTGAAATCGCGAAAAAAAAATCAGCTGTTCCCTACATTTTGACGAGTTATGCGAACATAAATGTAGGGAACAGCAGATTTTTTTTTTGTTTGATGTTTAATTATCGATCACTAATTACCAGTCACCCTATATATCCAATAGTTTAGTCACTGCAGCTAGGCTATCCAAAGATTAGCAAACAATTTAATGTTAAAAAAAAAAAAAAAAAATATCTGTAATCTATATGGTGTACATAATAAAGAGTATTCTATTCTATTCCATGTAGGATTTATTTGATAATAATAATAATAATAAATCCCTGGACATTTCACACAGCACCATTTGTCCCAAGCTAAGCAACCTAATGCTTGTGTTATGGTAACAAGATGGCTGATAAACTACTTATATACAATTTTTTTTTTTTGTAAATACATACATATTATAGATAGAAAAACACCCAGACTCGGAACAAATACATGTAGGTCATACAAATATTTGTCCCGTGCGGGAATCGAACCCGCGACACGCAGCGCAGCAGTCAATCGCTTAACCACTGCGCCAACCGTGCCGTCAAATTGATAGTTTCTAAATACTAATTTTCAAATTTCTGTTGTTCACAAACTAAATTTATGTTCAGAGCAGTCTTTTTCTTAATGAAATAGAAAGAAAAAGATTTTCTTTCTATTTCATTAAGAAGAAGACAGAAGATAAATTTTAGTTTAGTCCTGTCAAATTAATCAGCGCCTGACGTAAATGGACATAGTTTTAGAAGTCAAGTTTTTAATCGCGTCTAAACCTGTATAGGGTAGTTTCAGGCGCAGATTAATTTGACAGGACCAAACTAAAATTTATCTTCTGTCCTTTTCTTAATGAAATGAAAGAAAAAGATGCACTGAACTTAAATTTAGTTAAGTTTGTGAACAACAGAATCGACACCATTGTCAGTGTTTTCATCTATTGGTATTGTTATTTTTATCGTTGTCCTCTCCACCAAAGCACCTGCCATCTAATCTCATCACCACCCGTGGTTGACTGGTAGAGAATGCCTAAAGCATTAAAATAATAAAATATATTTTTTTTTAATCCATAGTGTTAGTACAGACGCCAGCACATCAAGCTACTACAATCTGTCAGATTTCTTTAATAGATTTTCAACTTTATCGCTAAAGTATAAGGTTCAAAGTTGATTGGGAAAATCTGACAATTTCGGGTAGCTTGATGTGCTGGCGTCTGTACAAAAGAACTGAAATGGTAGTGTTAGTAGAATAGGACTTAAATGGTATTATTAAGTCCGCCTTTGTACCCTTTGTGCGAAAAGTTTAAATAAATAAATATTGTCGTCTCCACATTGTATTTATGGTTATCTTTCCTTGCAGGATCTACGAGATAGAGCGTCGCGTAGAAACGCCCACAATGTTCCGGTACCCGCTGTTCGAGGCGATGCACTGGTACGCCGGAGCACATCTGCTCACTATGCTGCGACGGCACAATGAGGAGACACAGGTACGGTGAAAATGCATGTTTTATTTATTTATTTAGGATCTCCAATAAAAGATACATCATATATTATATCAAACTAATATTATAAAGGCGAAAGTTTGTGAGTGTGTGTGTTTGTTACTTCTTCACGATCAAACGGCTGAACGGATTTGAATGAAATTTGGTACACAGGTAGTTTATAACTGGGATTAACACATAGGATACTTTTAATCCCGATCTTCCCGCGGGATCGACACTTATGCGGGTGAAACCGCGAGTTACATAAATAATGGGCAAAATCAGAAGCCTAATTCCCGTAATCAAAAACATTCAAAATCTAGTCGCAATCTCATCTCAGCGACAATCAATGTGAAAAACTTGTCAAAAATGTAGGGAAATTACAGGTATATTTGACAGATTGAGACTGATCAGACTGCGAACGTTCTTAAAATTACGAGAATTTCCCCTCTGGTATTAAGTAAGTGGGGGCCATCCAAGTATTACGTAAGCACTACAGGGGTCCGGGGGTCTTTGCTTTGCTTATATTTGATGGGGATGGGGGGGTCTGGATGGTGATTACGTCAGCAGTATTTATTTCTTCACTTTATCGGATTTTCTTGGACAAAATTTAGTCAATTTTGGTTTGAGCACATATTATTATTGCAACCTTACGATGTTATGTTATGTCTATGTTTGAAAACGAAACGCATTTTCAGGGATTTCCGGAAGTAATTAAATAAATAGTTATAAGAGCAGCAGGCTCATCAATGAATAAAGAAACCACAACACAATGAAAAATGCATTTACCTACCAATGTTTACGTAAGAATGGGGGTGTAATAGATTTGCTTACTTTTGCTGACGATGGGGAGGGGGGGGGGGGGGTTAATAATTGCAAAAAAAAAAATCTGCTTACGTAATACTTGAATGGCCCCGTGTACTAATTCACTTATGACTACAACATGTGCAATCTTTTGCTCAATAAGACCATATTATTTCGCATGCTGTGGTCTGGAAAGTACATTGATTCTCCTTTTCTTTGATCTTTGTTCTCTTCGTTCTTATATTGTAAACAGCCTAAATAATTTGATGTATGTAGGAGATGGACTTGACGAAAGAAATACTTTTTCTAGATATCTTCGTTTATTTTGGCTTGTTAAACACAAAATACCAAATTTTAACTCTCGTAACGTCGTCAGTTCGGTTTCAATCGTTCGTTATTCTCTCCTCTCATTCACTTATCTTACGTTCCATTCTACCAATGAATTTAATGTTTCATTTCATGGTTAACTTTAAATTAAGTATTTTAATTTCTAAGAAAATATACCCACATATGTATGTATGATTCAAGACAACAATCCTTTGCAGAATTTTATCCTTATGAGTAATACTATCGCTCACTGTCCGTTACCTTTTAGCAAATAAACATTAAGCATTATAAAACAGTCTTTTTTTTTGCGAACTATTCCTGGATAAGTATAAAAGCGCCTAGATTTTACAAAAAACTAAAAAAAATGTAGTTTAGGTTTTCGCCATAATCCACTTTACGCGTCTTAATTAGACGAGTAAAGTAGTCTGAAAATCTATTAACTACTAGCTTTTGCTCCCTGCTTCGCTCGCGTGAAGATTAGAAATTATATCACGGGAACGTACTACCGGGATAAAACCCAGGTCATGGGCTGCCCGTCTGCCAAATTCCATCAAAATCCGTTCAGCCGTTTTAGCGTGAAAGCGTAACAAACTCACTTTCGTATTTATTGGGTGTACCGGAAAGTTCTGTCGGTTTTGGTAGTACATAGATTTTTTTCGAATTTCTCTCTAAGTATACCAATACGTTAAAAGTATTGAATAATATTGAGGCATAATTTCTGGGTTACGGACTATAAATACACGTATTGCGCAATAATTTTTCATTCACTTCTGAGTAGCCACAGTGTCAAAATGAGTGCCAACGATAAAGTTAATTTGAGGCATTGTATGCTTTATGAGTTCCAGAAGGGAAATAACGCTGCTACAGCCTGTAGAAATTTGTGTAGTGTTTTTGAACTCGAGTGTGTATCTGAACGTGTAGTAGAAAATCAGGGACAATTGATTAAAATATAAATAATAGCTTTAAGAACTAACCACGAATTTTATTTACAAAAACCGAGAGAACTTTCCGGTACACCCAATATAATATTAGTAAGGTTTACATTAACTTTATGCTGTGCAGGACGAAGAGTTTACTCTAAGCGAGAGCAGTCCTCGCCTGACGCCGGCCGCGTTGCCGCCACTGTTGCTGCGCGGCATCAAAATACTCGCCAACGCGCTCAAAGAGTGGCATGCGCTTAAAAGTGTAAGTAATACATTATACATGATTTGTGAATAATATGGCGATGGTCTCGCCCTCTATTGTATAAGTGGCGATACATGTGCGTCGTTACATCTCTGCTTACCCTAGGCCGACATGTAATATAAGCGTGACGTATTTTAATGACAAATAACAAAATAGAACATGTGGCAACAAGGACTTGCCCATAAAGAAACAGTGAGATCACATAACATTGTGAAAAAATATTGTTAGAAATGAAATGAATGAATGAAGCAATGAATTAATTAATGAAGATGAGAATGAATGAATGAAGACATGAATAATAATAATCATTTTATATTATCAGGCAACTAAGGCCCATATCGATGGCTTAGTTCACAATTGCGCTAACTACGAAATTGACATTTTTGAGGAGCTTTAAAGTTTTTTCAAGTTTAGACAAGAACAGTACAAAAACCAAGTAAAATACCAAAAAAATATGCATCTATTCATAAGACGAGACGGAATAACGGTATTTCGATACGCGGAAACGAAATAGCATGAAGTTTAGTGTGTTTGGCATTAAAAAAGTGGAAATTGAAAATTTTGTAGTTAGTGCAATTGTGAACTAAGGCGTCGATATATAAAATACACAAAATACTCTTAGGGGCTGTTCATTTATTACGTAAGACAATTATGACCACTTTCTGACCCCCCCCCTCCCCTTTTCAATTTTATGTAAGATCAGTAGGTATCTACCAAAATTGCAAAAAGTAGCAAAAAAAAATTAAAATCTTATCATTTTTGCTTACATCTTACGTAAGATCAGTCTAGACCCCGCCCACCCCCACGTAAGAAAAAATAAGACCCCCTCCCCCCTCAAATCGTCTTACGTAATACATGAACAGCCCCTTATACAAAAATAAACCAACAAATAATAAAAACTTTAAAACTATGACTATACACGTAACGTTGTCGGTGTCGTGTTTCGCTGCGTGGTGTCGCGTAACCGTCCTCGGAAACGTCGATATACGACACCTGTTCGCGCGCGCCCCTCCCCGCTTTCGTCTGCCGTGGTCCCATGCGTTCGCGCGCGAACAACACCTTTCGGCCAAAAGTCCTCTTTCAGGCAGGTTTGTAGATGCTGGGTCGGAACTCGCACCACGAATAGTTGATGTTGTGGCGCGATTCCAACCTTTCGACTCTCAGTCCAATTGGTCTTCTCTTTACTAATGAACAAATTATATTTTTTTCTGTCACTATTCATCTAATCAATTGATTATAATTATTGCAGACAGACACAGCAAAACGTGACAACGTACCCAAATGCCTGAACTCCGGCCAACTAGTGCGGGAGCTGTGCAAGGAACTAAGAACCTTGGAGAAACGTTCCACCACCACTACCAATAAAGATAAGGTTAGTCCATCCGATTATTTCATCTTTTGAGGTCTGATTCAGCCTCACCGATTGTGTTTGTCAAAGTATTGGGTCTTTTGTCTGTCTGTGAAAACTGTCATAGACTTGCTTCCTAATTCCGTAACACTATCAATCACAATCTGAATCGTTTTAAAGGATATTGCTAATCCATTGCTTCATATGTTCGAAAACTTTGTCTGCTCAACAACGTAAATAACGCAATGAATATCGTTGAACTGTCAAAATGGGATAATTGCGTAACACACTATCTGTACCAATGACTTTGCTACAGATAGTTTGTTAACTCAATTTCCCAACTGCTGATAGTATAGATCCCATCTGGATAATAATGATATTTAGTACGGCTTTGCACTAAATAGCATTATTAGTCTTGATGTGTGACTAAAACTATTAATGAGACGGCCATATCATGTCGTGAACTTCTTCAAATGCTTTGCGATTTGAATCTCTTTGAGCAAAACTCGCCAATCATTATATCCCAGTCACAAAATTGTCAAGGAAATTTAATTATCTTTATAAAATTATGAAATAAACATTTTTATTTTTTTATTATTTATTTTTTTGCTTTATAGGGAAAGTGTCTTGCTTTCTGTAAAACTAATAAATCGGGAGACAACTCTTAATAATTTCCTTTGTAATGTCCTTTGTGAGGGCCACGCCCTTCCTGGAGGCTTTTATTTAGGTATTAATTCTGTTTACGTTTTTACTATTTACTTCTGCTTGAGTATAGTTTTCAATGTTTTGTTGGTAATTTTTTTTAATTTTTTATTGTTCTATTTTTTTTTTTTTTGGTATATTGGCATGTGATAGCCGACAATGCCAAATAATTTGATTGAATGTTTTGTTTCATAATTTTAATTACTTACTATCATATAGAGAATCAAAGGTCTTCTAACTATACAGACAGCTGTGCTGCTGGGGAGTTTGTTGCGCCATTTCTTCTTCCCAACTAAAGCACTAGGAAATGGCTAAGGGCGGGCGTTTTGTGTACGGTCTTATGTAATGTTGACGTTCAAAAAGTGCTGATACTCAGCCTAGTTTGAATAAATGACTTTTGATTTTAATCAAGACAAGTATAAGTACCTCTCTTTTCTAGGACTTCAAAGTAAAGAACCACTCGTCCCCCAGCAAGTCACATTCAAAGAAAGCAGCGAGCAACTCTAAGAAGTCTCTGAAGCTGACTCTACCGAAGCCTATCATGCACATGGGTCAGAATGGAGAGCTTGTAGAAGAAAAGGTGTACGCCGACAAATTCTATAATGATAATAAGGTAAGTTATCGTATGGCAAATGAGGCGACAGCCCACCTGATGGTCATTACTACCAATGAACATCTGCCATACCAGAGACAAAGTTGAAATGCGTCATTTTGACTGTAATTACACCGGCACTCAAACACCTGGCCTGTTGGTCTAGAGATCAGTGGCCCTGACTACTATACGCAAGGTCGTGGGTTCGATTCCCACCCAGGACAAATGTTTGTGTGATGAGCACGATCATTTGTTCTTTGTCTGGGTGTAATTTATCTATAGTATGTATGTATTTAGAAATATATACGTATGTTTATCAGTTGTCTAGTACTCATAGCACAAGCTCTGCGTAGTTTGGGACTAGATGGCGTTGTGTGAAAGTTGTGGAATATTATTATTATTATTAAACCCTTCAATCTGGAGCACAGCAATGCAGTTTAGCGACACAGAGTTTGCAGGACGACCAGTAATATACTGTTACTGTTAATCGATCTTTAAAATATTAAAAATACTTAGTCATGTATTATCAAATTCCAAAATATTCGTAACTATAAATTTCCGCGCTTTGTCTCAGAACCTGCCGGTCGATTCTGTAAAGATCTCACCGTGAAATCATAAATGAAGTGAGCATCGAATAGTGTTAATCTCTACCATTAGGGAATGACAGAGCTCACTTCCCGCTCACTTCACCTAAGTTCTCACGGTGAGATCTTTACAGAATAACACTGCAGATATAGATGTTGCATTTCACGAACGCGCGTCGATCATTCCAATTCATGCCTTATAACAGTCACATGGCGCGCTCGTGAATAACTTTATCTATACTAATGAACTCACTCAAACAATCCAAATTCTCATTTCCTTTTCTAAGGAGGTAATCTACCAAGAAAGATACGTAACAACACAAGACGTCAAGTACGCGAACGGTATACCGGACACTAAGTACGTGGTCGAAGGCAAGGAGATGGTGATGCCGGTCAAAGGGTACGCCTATCAGACGTACGAGGAGGTCTCCTATCCGGAGGATGGATCATACGTTGAGAGACCTGATAAGAAGACGACTTTGAAGATCAAGATGAAGTACGTAATTTTTTTACCATTTATTTTGTCATGCAAACAAAGATACATAAAATAAAAAGTATTAATAGATAGCAGCGAAGATGAATTAGTTCAGTTTTCGCTGGCCATTTAACCCTTTGAACGCCAAGCGCAGCGCATCGGAAGTATGCTCTCTACGCTAAGCCATTTATTTACTATTAAATAGGTATTTACAAAATGCTACTGATAAAATGTTAAAATTACCTAAGTTTTTACCCATTTTCTTTAATATCAGATAATAAATTAGCACATCTATTTGTCGCCTAAACTCGTCGTTGGCGTTTTAGCGCCCGATTACGTTTGTCGCTTGTAAGCGTCATTGGCGTTCAAAGGGTTAATAATGTGGCTACACTATTAGATGGCCAGCGAAAACTGAACTGAATCTGTGTCCGAAGGTGCCTCTTGTTTGTGCAGTTTTTGTTTTCTAATCCCAGCATAACACAACACTAATTTTCAGCTAGTCCCTGAAATCTTCACAATACACTTTTTTTTCAAATTTAATTATACGCACACTTAAAATTAACTTTATCGATATAATTGAGATGGGAATTCAATTAGGGTTTATTAAAACAAAGGAGTCTCTTTTTTATTAAAACAAAGGAGTCTCGGAATCAACTGAACTTTTTATTAAAGACATTCATTCATTTGTTATACAAGTACACGGTAGGTGGCGCTAGTAACTGTTAAATGTATTATTTTGTTATCTATACTCATCATATTTATAACATCCTGACCTAACAAAATAATCTAACTGCCACAACAAAATAAATAAAAAAACTTGATCTTACTTTAACAATAATAAAAATTATAACTAAGTCTCAGAAATGCCTATCAGTTTTAAAAACTTATAATGTTTATTAGCACTTAAACCTTTCGTGAATATATCAGCTGGCATATCCAAAGTTGATACATATTTAATCTCGACTTTCTTTTTTGAGACACATTCCCTAACAAAATGATGTCTTATGTCAATGTGTTTGGTACGCTTATTGTGAAATAATGGATTAGTTGCTAACTTAATAGAGCTTTGATTATCACTATACAAACACATTGGCATACATTGATTTGGCACAATCAATTCATTTAATAAATTCTGAAGATATATTGCTTCTTTACAAGATTCTGATAGGGCCATATACTCTGCCTCTGTACTAGATAATGCTACTGTTTTTTGTTTTTTAGACTCATAAGAAATTACAGATCCTGACATTAAAAAACAAAATCCAGTATATGACCTCCTATCCAACGTACACGATGCCCAATCAGCATCAACAAAACCATACATATTACAATTTGACTTTTTATAAACTAAACCATAACTTTTAGTTTTCTTTAAGTATTTTAACAAACGTTTTAAATGTTTCCAATGAGTTTCATTAAAAAAATTATTGTACTGACTTAAGAAACTAACACTAAAAGATATGTCTGGCCTGGTAAGCACAGACAAGTACATTAAACTGCCAATCAAGTTTTGATAAGGATAATCTTTAACAGGTTTGTTTACTTCCTTTTCTAATTTTAAGTTTACTTCCATAGGTGTTTCAGAATAAGAACAATCTGTCATATTGAATTTCTTTAAAATATTTTCTATAAATTGCTTTTGGTCAACAGTAATACAATCTTTATGAATCTTTACATGCATTCCTAGACACTGTTTTATCTGACCTAAGTCTTTTATTCTAAATTTTGTTACCAACTCATCTTTTAATATTTTATAATTATTCTGACAATTATAGAAAACAAAAAAATCATCAACAAATAGAGCTATATAAATCTTTACATTTTTTTCATTCTTTACAAACAGACATGGTTCATAGTTAGACTTTTTATATTCTAACTGTAATAGACATTCTTCTACTCTAGTGTACCATGCTCTAGCTGACTGCTTCAAACCATAGATAGCTCTCTTTAATTTTAAAACTTTATTATTACAATTTGTCATATCTGAGCATTCTGGTATTTCCATATATACTGTCTCATAAAGAAAACCATTTAGAAATGCAGTGGGTACATCTAGGTGATTAGACTTTAGCCCTAGTTCTACACTTAACGCTAACAGTAATCTTAAAGTAGAATATTTTAAAACTGGGGAGAAAGTCTCATTATAGTCTATGCCTTTTTTCTGAGTAAAGCCCTTTGCAACAAGCCTCGCTCTAAAGCGCACTTCACCTTCACTGTTACACTTTTTTTTTAAACACCCACTTATTTTTCACAACTGTACTGTCTTTAGGCCTATCCACTAGCTCCCAAGTGTCATTATCTTGAAAGGATTTTAGTTCTTCTTTCATTGCACACTGCCACTGTTCTTTTTCATGTCCACTTATTGCATCACTAAAGGAAATTCCATCATCTGACATGTCTATGCACATGTCAGCTCTATAAAAGTCTGGCTTGCGCCTAACACGTTTTTCTGGTAAACGCACTTCACACTGCTGATGAACAAGATTCCTATCTCCTGGTGAAAAAGACGAGGTATCTGTATAGCTGTCATCTGTGTCACTTGATGAATTATCAGGAACATATGTCTTATCATTCTGATTTTCTTCATCCGAAATGCTGGTAGGAACCACATCAGCTGTTCGGTCAGGTTGATTTTCCTCTTCAATTACAATAGATGTTGTTGAACTGTCATCTATTTTCTCCATGACAACAACATCCCTGGCTACAATGACATCATGAGAAGTAGGATCAAACAAGCGATATCCCTTGACATTTTCTGAATATCCTACTAAGTACATTTTCTGTGCCTTTTTATCCCATTTTCTTCGTTTTTCTTTTGGTATATGTACCATTACAGGACTGCCAAAAATCCTTAGGTGACTCAAATTTGGCTTTCTGCCTGTCCATATTTCATAGGGAGTATTATTTTGATCTAAGCCTGCTGCTGGTGAACGGTTTTTAATGTACACAGCAGTATTGACAGCTTCTGCCCAAAGAAATTTCGCAAACTGGGCATCATAAAGGAGACAGCGAGCCTTCTCCACTATGGATCTATTATATCTCTCGCATAGTCCATTTTGTTCTGGTGTATAGCAGTTTGTTTTCTGGTGAACTATACCACATTGCTTTAAATAGTTTGTCATTTCCGTTGAACAAAATTCCCCTCCATTGTCAGATCTTAAAATCTTTATTTTTCTTGATTGTTGATTCTCAACAAGTTGTTTATACTGTTTAAAATACTTTAATGACTCACTTTTATATTGAAGGAAATATACGGTGCACATTCTGCTGAAGTCGTCCACAAACAACAAATAATATCTAGCTTGTCCAAGTGATATATTTTCCATAGGCCCACACAAGTCCGTGTGAACCAGTTCCAGGACCTCCTGACTTCTGGTAGTGCTGTGAGGAAATGGCAGCCTTGTTTGTTTGCCTTCACAACAAACTATGCAACTGGCCTTACTAGTTTCACATTTTTCAAAACTAACACCTTCAACTGCTCCATTTTTTAACTTATTCAAATCATTGGCATTTATATGGCCTAGCCGCCTATGCCAAGTCGTGCCTGAGATTTTCACTGCTGCTGCTAACAGTTGTTCAGCCTTCACAACATTTAATTTGTACACACCATTTTTTAAAAATGCCTCACCTATGCATTCATTGCGTGAGTTGTTTATTAAACATCCATGCTCATTAAACATCACTTTGTTTCCGCTCGCAATAATTCTACTCACTGATAGTAAGTTTGTGGTGAGGTTAGGTACACATAACACATTGTTTACATTTATAGTCAACTCCTTATTACCGACACATGTCGTGATCTGCAGATCTCCTGAGCATAATACTTCCACGACTGTTTGATTTGCAACTATAATCTCCTTAGTCTTCGGTTGATAACAAACATTTGACAATAAGTTTTCATTCGAAACAATATGTGTGCTTGCGCCGGAATCTAAGTGCCAGTCAGACTGACTGAATTCTTTTGTAAGAAAAACTGCACTAAATGCATTTGTCTTCGTTTTCTCTGCATCCTGACATTGATTTTTAAAATGTCCAATTTGTTTGCATTTGTAACAACGAATTGTTTTGTTCCGCGCCATATTACTTCTGCCGACATTGACAGACGAAGATGACGTTTCGTTCACTAAGTTTCCGCCGGCGCCATGTTGCTTTTGCGATTTATGGCTGGCATGGCTGCCAACATTACGCCTGTGGAAATTTTTGGCGGCAAATGCACCTTCCGACTTAACCTCAAAATCTGCACTCATGTCCAATAACTTTGTTTTAATGGAGTCCGCACTTATGTTTATACCCGAATGTTCTATTGCCATTATCATAGGTCCAAATTTTTCAGGTAATCCAGCTAACATAAGCGATCCAATCCACTGATCATTAATCTCAAAACCGGTACCAATCAGTTTCTGTGCTGTTTCGATGAGCTGGCTGACATAGCTGGTCATAGATTCGCAGTTTTCTAAGCGTATGCTTATAAGATTTCTGAGCAAACTAATTTTCCGTGAATATCCTGAATCGTCGAACATGTTCTTCAACGTCTTCCATAAGTCATAAGTTGTAGTTGCCTTTTTGATATGCACGTATAGGGAACTATCGATGGTTAATATTAGTTTTGCTTTCGCCTTCGAATCGTCTGCTCTCTGAGCCGGAGTAGCCGCTGACGCTAAAGGTGCTTTGATGGCGTCCGCCATTCCTTCTAGCACGAGAATGTTCTCCGCCGCGAAACACCAGTCATCGTAATTTTCTCGTCCTTTTAATTTCGGGACGTTGGCTAAGTAATTTGTAGACATCTTCTTAACGAGCACACTGAATTTAATTACACATTTACCACTACTGTAAAAATTTTAGCGGGACTGGGCCCATAACCTATTAAAACAAAGGAGTCTCGGAATCAACTGAACTTTTTATTAAAGACATTCATTCATTTGTTATACAAGTACACGGTAGGTGGCGCTAGTAACTGTTAAATGTATTATTTTGTTATCTATACTCATCATATTTATAACAATACAAACATTAATATGTTTGAAAAAACCCTAATTGAATTCTTTCCTCCACGAGATTTCTTTGTATCCTGCGCTTCCACGTCATCGTAGTAAGGAAGTAAGTAATAAAAATGGAATGGTAGCTGTAGAAACACTCCATGTTTTGTGGTTATGCGTCGTACATAACCGTCCGTTCCTCCCCAATACAAGACATCCATGAGGATTCCAGCTTTCTTATCTTTTTACGTGCACGTGTTTCTGTGACAAATAAACGTATTTTTTTCTTTCTTTCAACTAATCTGAAACCGTACCGTAGTCTGAACCTGGCCGTGGGCCCGTAGCTAAATAATAATAGCCGCACAGGTCGATCTATCAGGTCAAGCTATGCTTGCCGCGGTTGGTCTGTGGATGGGTGACCATCTTTATATACCGAGACCCCTCCGTGCCTCGGAAAGCACGTTAAGCCGTTGGTCCCGGCTGTCATTCGTGGATCTTTGACAGTCGTTACGGATAGTCAGAAGCCCGAAAGTCTGACAACCAGTCTTACCTAGAGGTATCGTATCACCCAGTAACTGGGTTGTGGAGGTCAGATAGGCAGTCGCTCCATGTAAAATACTGGTATTCAGCTGCATCCGGTGAGACTGGAAGCCGACCCCGACATAGTTGGGAATAGGCTAGGCAGATGATGATGAACTAATCTGAAACCTCTTGTTTCAGCAACTCCCCCTCCTCGTCCCGCGAGGATGCGCCCCCTCCCTACTCCCTGCCCGAGCATTCGATCCTCAAATCCCATCTCATTCGTACAGACCGACCTCCAGTCTTGAAGCCAATACATCAATGGACAATTTCTAAGAAGGACATAGGAGACTACCACGAGGAACAGATATTGTTTACTAATGAGAATCTTCAAGCTAACGTTAGGATTGATGGACAGGAGTTGAATTATGGACCTGGTGAGTGGAAAATCTTTTTTAGAATCTTATTAAATCAGTCATTAAGTTCGGGTACCGCCAGATTCCAAGTGGGGCTTTTTTTTTTTGTTAAGAAATTATGAATTTCAGGCTATTCTTAATATTCTAATGCCCGTTGTTCCATTGTGCAAGTTCTCTATTTTTTGTAGGCTAATGCCAAAACTAGGCGATACTTAAATTAATGCGTAACTAAAAGCGCGCTGTCGAATTTTCAACACTCGGTTTAGCGTCGAAAGTAGAAAAACAAAAAATATACGAAGTCCATGAAGGAAGTTTTATTGCAGCATTTAAAATTCAAATAAGACTAACATTTATAGCATGGTTTATCAATTGCAACTGCGACAACATGCGTTAAAAACTTCCCAGTGGAATTTTCATTGAACTCGAGTAAACTAAATCGTAGAAAGGACTTGAGATTTTCAATAACCAGTAGGAGGCGAGGATTTGGCCATCTGAGCCATGCTAACATTATAAATGCAAAGGTTAATCCGCATGTCAGTCTGTGTAACTCTTTTGCGCCTTAACGGATTTCAGTGAAAGTTGGTACAAAAGAACAGATTTACCTTTTACACAGGCGCAGCCGCGGCCAAAAGCTAGTTTATAAATATTTCTGTGGTTCTCAGGCATGTACTCGGCAGAAGACATTCAACAAGATTACCAGTACTCAGAATCAGCGAAACCAGGGTCCTACCAGCCATCAGTATACAGCTACCAGCAGCCGCAACATATAGCGTACACAACTGTGGACAACTACCAGAGATATGAAGAAGTACCTTCTGTGCATCAGGTAAATACCATGTCGTCTCAGTCTCGTGGGGTGCTGAGTTCGATTCCCGGGTCGGGCAAAGTGTTATTGAGTTTTTCCATTAGGATTTTCTTAGTAACAGCCCGGAGTTTGGAAGTCAGCGGTGTGATACACCCGCCTCGAAAAGCACGTGTCGCCGTTGGTCCTGCGCCTGATCTCTCTCCGCGAGTGTCGGATTGCCGTCCCTGAGGACTAAGAGAGTCAGGGAAGAGGGAGTGCACCTGTGTCTGCGCGCACACTTGTGCACTATAATATTTCCCGCGCCGAAGGCTAGTCCTCCGTTGAGATTGGCCGCCGTGGCCGAAATACAGCTACTGTTCTAAGGCTAGGGACTATTAAAACTTAAAACATATTTAGAACTCTCCATTGTGCGATGCAAATGAAATGTACATAATACATAACATCACGCCTGCAAACCCCGAAGGGTTAGGCAGAAGCGTACATATAGTACACCCACATTTCGCCAGGAATATTTAAGTCCCATGTAATAGCAAGCGAGCCATCAACCGGGCACAAATCCAGACTCCGGGTTAATACTGAGAAGTCCCTGACGGTAAACCCAATAACACCTTGCCCGACCGAACAGGAATCGTCAAAAATTATGCATTAACAAAGTAATACACAAGTATAAAAAATATCTACTGATTAGTTATGAGTTTACAATAATGTGAGGAAGTCGAAAATTGAAGTTTTAGCAATGTGATTGTACTACGCAATTGTACGACATTACAGGCTTTCCTTGTCTTTCATATAAGATTTAAAAAATATACAATGTGTAACGTTAAATCCGCAAAACCTGAAAATAGTTTGATCTGAATAACAAGCAGAATTAATTGAACTACTTTTTAATATAGGTCACATTTTTCAAAAAATCTTCATTAAAAACGTTGCCGTGTCTATTTATTAATAGGTCAAGCAAGCCAATGACAGCGCGGCGCAGCGGCCCGGTGACGACTCCTCCCTCGATAAAGCGTCGTCGCAGACGCAAGAAACGATCAGAATGGCCAGTAAAACTAAAACAGCACTTAAAACCTTTACAATTTTGTTAATGACTTATTTTCTCTCTGAAATAGGTCAATTGAATTAAAAATCAGTTGGGGTGTCTGAGGTTTTGCGCATTTAACGTTACACGTTGTATATTCGTCGCTGTGCAGGCGGGTGACATAACCCGTTCAACACTATTTCAACTTAGATTAAAATATACTCATATTATTATACAGTGTTTTGGCTCAAATATAGGTACTCTAACCTATCTCTGGAGCAAGGGATGTAATATGTATTTATCGTTTGCAGCAAACAGCAAGTTACAGCAATGTAGCAGTTCAAGAGACAGTGAATGGAGAGTATCATCACAATCAACTGCCTTCGTATGACGCGGCGATCGCGCACCAGTATACAGCAACCACTAATTATGTAAGTAATGTTAGTATCCAGTATGATGTGATACGGAGGAATGAGGAAAATGTCATGAGGAAAGTTTTGAGTGTGAATGTCGATGGCTATAAGAGTAGGGAAGACCAAAGAAACGATGGACGGACTGTGTCAATGATGATATGGTTAGAAAGGGGGGTGACTACCGAGATGATGACTAATGGTGAAGTATGGACACATGTTGCACCAACCCCAAATAAATTGGTATAAAGGAAAGGGGAACGACGATGTTAGTATCTAGTAAACATTGTCATATTAGAGTAGAGAACCTTTATTCGAAACATTGCTGGGAATAATATAATAAATCATCATTATCATCATCATTTCAGCTTAAAGACGTCCACTGCTGGACATAGGTCTACCCCAAGCGTAGCCACGACGACTTAAAAAAAAAATATATATTAGGTCACCCCACTTCCAGTGTCATATTTTTTATTTCCAATATTTATGTATTGCGCAATGGTATGCAATAGTTAATACATGTGTTGTCTTGTACAATCATGTTAGTTTAATTTGGTGTGTTGTATTGTCAAGACGTGCATTGATTTAAAATGGAAGATTTAAAAAAATCCATTAATGTAGTGGAGCAACATATATTTCTAAAGTTTTGTGCTTTACTCAACTACTCTGGAGGAGTTGCGCACGACTTACTGGTAAAGTGTGTTGGTCGTAACGCCTTAAATAAGAGAACCGTACAGCGATGGCTTGAAATGTACAAACAAGGAAGAACCACAGCTGAAGATGAGCCGCGAGCACCTCGATCATTATCATCGACTAGATTAGAAGCAAGGGACAAAATCAAGGAAGCACTTCGTCAGTCACGTAGGGTCAGTGTCAGTGATCTCTCCACTCAACTTAACATTCCTCATTCCACTATACATAGAGTACTCACGGAGGATTTATGTCTGGTCAATAAAAGTGCAGTGTGGGTGCCCCACACTCTGAACACGGATCAGAAGGAGTTTCGTTATGAAACTGCGCGTAGCCATTTATCGTGGTATCGCCGTAAGAAAAATATACTTAATAGATTCATATGCCTTGATGAAACTTGGGTCGAATTTTATACTCCTCGTCAAAGACATCAGTCACGATGTTGGGTGGAACCGGGCACTTCAGCTGAACATTTACCACGTGCAGAGCTACATGAACGTATCATACTAGTTACTAATAGTAGCTATGGATGTCAGAGGCATTGCTTTTTGGAGAACTTATGATGAAAATACAACTATGACTGGAGAGCGATATAAGTCATTTTTAGAAGAAAATATTCCTATTTGGGCAGACGAACATCATATAACGAGTCCTATAATTTTACATGATAACGCCAGACCGCACAAATCAAAAATAGTTCAGAATTTAATTGAAGATAAAGGATGGATTGAAATTATTCAACCGCCATATTCCCCGGATATGAATCCTTGTGATTTCAATTGTTTTGACCATGTGAAGAGGAAATTGTCGGGTACTCGATACAATAGCAAAAAGGAGTTAGATATTAAACTAAAGAGCATTATTGATGAATTAAATGAAAGTGGTACTTTAAATGGTGTTCAAGATTTGCCAGCAGTCTGGGAGCGAGTGATTAATAGTGGTGGAGATTATTGATTAGTGTCACAAGGTTATATAGTATAGTAGTCAGTTTTTGTAAAATAATAATAATAAAAAAATATGACACTGGAAGTGGGATGACCTAATATTAATAAATATTTTTTCAGAATTAAAATTGTTAATCTACTCCATAAATTTTTTGAATTCTTTCATTAATTCACTGACAGACAACGCACAGTCTAAACTGCAGGGTCTAGAAGCATTAAAATTTCCTCAAGAGTTCCTGAAATCGCGGAACTGAGACCAAAGGAAGGACTTTTGAAAAACACCATTTAAATAGGGAATTTAAATTTGTATGGAAGTTCATTTTTGTCGGGCGCACTGCTTATTAAACATAAAAATCTTAGAAATTGAAAATAAAAAATTGTGATGTTTCGAGTAAATGTGGCTTCCCCTTCGTGAGCACTCGTTAGACTTGAACTTTCATGATTCACACGTACTGATGTCTTTAGGTGCCCGAATTGCTCGAAAACACGTTGCGTTCTCACTTCAAACGAAACCTCGCGGTGAGGACACAATTTTAACACAATGTTGCTTCGATAATCTCGTTGCATTTTAATTATAAGACATTTATTAATTTGTTTAACATAGGTACAGTAATAATGGTATATAAAGATAGTAAAGAGTGCGCTATATTATGCCAGATTGAGTAAAAATAATTGTAATTAAGGAATTATAGCCAGCCAACTATCAATAATTAAATAAAATAAGCCTGAACACTTGAACACAAATTATAATTATAGGTCTACGACCTTTGTCCTTAGTTTCTATTAGCATAAAAAATACATTCTTAATCAAAGAACAATAACGAACGAAAGTTCAAAGTGAATTTTAAACACCATCATTATTTTCAGGTGGTAGAAGAATCAAAACCCAGCGTATCCACCACACCACCGACCCCAGTTCGTCGCTCCGAGCGTCCTGTTCGACGTCGAGTCTCAAACACATATGACTACGAAGATTCTGACTTATACATCGACGATACACCCGCACCGCGACCCAGGAAGACGAAGCACAACAAACATACCACTTACAGACGGAATGAGAGCAGCAGTAATGGTGAGTCAGCCTAGCCTTAATAGGTAATACGGGCTGGTGTCCGCAACTCCACGTCAATGCGCGTATTTTGCGTACAGCTTAGCCTTAAC